>VWZO01003646.1:0-78860 GCA_013396975.1 Bucco capensis
GGGTCGAGGTGTCTGCCTGTGGGCTTCATGCTCATGTGGCCTTTCAATTTCAGCAGGGCTCACCTTCGTCACTGGCCTCCAACGCCCTTGGACATGTGCAGCGTTGCCTGAAAGAAGCCCTCTACGCAGGGACAGATACTCATGTGTTCCACTGATGGATATATCTAGCTGTCTCTGCTTCAGCTCTTCAGCAAGCAAATACAGGTGGAATGATTGGAAGCAGCTGTGTCTGGAGATCAGCTCTTTACTGACACCTCTGTAAGCAATTGCCTGAAGTCCTGGCACTTGGGATTTTATTTTAGCTACAATGTCCACATTTGGAGCATGGTTAGGACTGTTCTCTCTTGTCTTTGAAGGGGGAGGTTGTGGATTGTCACAGACCCGAAGGAGGATGGACCATTAAGGCTGACCCTAGCTGTCTTTCTCTTTACAGGGTCGTTCGAACTCGGAACATTCTATGATTTTATTTTTCTATGAGACAAAGTCAGTAATGTTAATTACTCTTGCCGTGTTGTTTATTTGTAAAGTTTCTGTAGTTGATAAAATATTATTTGTGTTCCTCACTGTTTTCTCTTGCTCTCAACTTTCTAGTCTAAGCAGAAATCCGACCTAGTCTAGTGCTGGATACTGAATCCAAGTTTCCCAAACCATGGATGTCTGTTTTCGTTCCTTCAGGGTCAAGTCTTCACCTGGTATTCTATTAGTACATATTAGCAGTGAAAGGTAATTTTTTGAGGAGTTTTTGAGCATTTTGTCATTTAGCGCCCCACACTATGGTCACTAGCTCAGAAAATGGTCATTTTTTATTGTCAACCATCAGGTTTCTTAAGAGCTCCCTCCTCACTGGGTGTTTTCTCTGCCTTGATGCAGCTGGGGAAGCAGCCAAACTGCACTAGCACTTGTTTTGCGCTTATCTGCCTTGTATTTGTGTAGGTAGAAATGGCCCAAAGGAGAAATGATAGGAGCTGGATCCTTACCATGACCTCACTGCAAGGTTGCCTAAACCCATGGTTTGATTCTAATGACATCAGCGCAGCTCTAGGTTAGCTATACCTTATGGGGTGGATTTCTCCTAGGTGCTGGCGGAAAAGGACTTTGGAGAGAGAGGAAGTTGGGGTTGGAGTTGAGAGTGATGCTGAGCTCCATTCTGCCAGCCTTGGCTGTTTGAAGTATCTCAATGAGGATGTGGGCATTCCTGCTCTCTGCTGGACATGTGGGGGGCAGCCTGACCTTCCCAGTTCTCCATGTCCTGGTGTTTTTTATAGCTGCAGATCAGCTCACTAACCACAGAAGTGTTCAGCTCTTGGAGTCCCACTCATTTGTAAAAAAAGGCTGAAGGATAAAAAGCCATCAGATCTAACATCTGGGGTACTGACTGCAGAAGGTCACACGCAGTTGAATGCTAACATGAGAGATTTGTGTGGGCTGAAGGTGAATAGAGTCTTTCATTCCTTGATGAAGTGTTTTCCTCCCTGAAAGAGAGAAAGAAGGCAACACATAGTCCCATTTATTGGTGCAGAGCATGAAAAATCACATTTAACATTGTGAGACAGTCACAAGAGGGAGAATTTATAGTTAAAGGTCAAAAGAAATTTAAGAGTAACCCTCCCAGCAGCTCTTGGCCTTTCATGTCTCCTCCTTTTGCAGTGTCATTGTTCCAGGGCAGAACTCTGAGCATCCTCCACCAGTTCCTGTCCTGCTTTGAGCTCCCATTCCCATGGCAACAAAACTCCACAACACTGTTGGTATTTTCCATAGGATCATGCAATTTCCTCCCTGCTTGACGATGGAAGTCCTGTGGCCACCCAGAGGGGATCATGGGGGCAGTAGTGCCATGAAGTGGAAGCTGTGCTATGGAGCTTTGGAGCAATCCAGCAGGATTGTGCTAACATCCAGACACCAAGCAGAACCTGTGGAGGTCCTTGTGTTGACACCACAGCCCCAAGTCACTCAGGATTGCTCAGGCAGCTGAGAACTGTCACACATCAGTGCAGCTCATAGAGGGAAGAGAATCACAGAGTCATTAAGGTTGGTAGAGACCTCTAATCTCCTCAAATCCAACCATACCTAGCACTACCCTGCCACTAAACCATGGCTCTAAGGAGAGCATCTCAATATCTTAAACCCCTCCAGGTGTGGTGACTCCACTGCCTGCCTGGGCCCAGATATATCTTCCCTGAAGGGGTTATTATTTCTTCTTCTATCTCATCTAAACCTCCCCTGCTGGAACTTGAGGCCGTTTCCTCAAGAGTGTAAACCTGACATAAGTGATGGTGGAGCTTTATTGTTAGAGCTCTTTCCAGTCAGTTCATAAACAGCATCAGAAGATCTCCAGATATCTACTTTGGGATAGTTAGGTCATCTAAGCTTCTCTTTCCACCATGGATGGGTTATTACATGATACATCCCCAGCATGGGGCTGTGCCCCACAGGGTGAAGCTGTCCTCAGAGAGATGAGAGTAAAACTTTGATTACACACTGACTACTGTTAATGCCACTTGGGATTCTTAAAAAAACAAAAGCAGAGGGAGAGCCAAGTCTGGATCCTGAGCAAAACTCCTTCCTGAGCATCCATACTTGGAGGAGTTAGTCTTAAAAGCCTAGCCCCGAGCAGTCCTGGTTGCCCAGTACTAACCTGTAAGGCAGCAGTGAGTGGTCACAAATGAAGCTGCTGATCTCACACCTCTCTCCATCCCAAGGGATTCATTTTATCCTGGCGGTTTCACATTGGATGGTTTACTTCACCTTTTATTCTCTGTGCATAGATCTTCATCTGTTATCCTGGCCACAGCTGGGGTAATGCAGAGGTCAAGGAGATAACTAGCCTAAATAAAGCCTTTATGGACTCCCTCCCCCAAAACTCCCTTTTTTGTAGCCAGGAAATGAAAATCATACCAAATCCATCAAACTGCTGGTGTGATTAAGACATTCCAGTAACAAACACCCCATGTTGACTTCCTTTGCCTTCTTTTTCCACCTCTTTTCCAGAATCCCCTGTTTTTCCAAGGTCTCCTGACATGGTGCCACAGAGCAGGGAGCAGCTGAGGCCATGTCTTGTCAAATAACCCCACAAGCCAACAGAACTTGGCAATGAACATCCACAAGATGTTCTGCTCATTTGGATACAAGGAGTGGGTTTCATTCTGGGCCAGTCTCTGTGTTGGTATTCAAGGTTTCGGTGGCAATGCCCTGGCAGGGGCATGGTTCTTATTCACAAGAAAGTGAGAGCAATTTGGCCTTGGCTAACAGCATTATTACACTCAATTAGGAGGAGAGCTTGCAGTCCCTGCTAACATCTGCTGTCCACCCACCTCAGAGACCAGAAATATGGCCCCAACACTCCTAATTTTGTATGATATTGAGTCTGGAAGGAAAGTCAAGAGTATTTCTGCCCCTGAAAATACTACTCCGTTTGTTATCCTGTTTGCCTTGGAGCAGCACTAGTGTGGCAGCAGGACTAGGGCAGGGATTGTCCTGGCCTGGCCACTGCTGTGGTCAGACCTCAAATCCTGGGGTCAGTTTTGGATTCCTCACTCCCAGAAGGACACTAAGGGGCTGGAGTGTGTCCAGAAAAGGCCATGGAAGCTGGGGAAGGCTCTAGAGCACAAGTAGGGTGAGGAGCAGCTGAGGGAACTGGGGTTGGTTAGATTGGAGGAGAGGCGGCTCAGGGGAGTCTACCTCACTCTACAACTGCAGTAAAAATCCGCATTTGAGAATCTAAAAGTAAATATATCAATAATAAGAAGAAATAATAGTAATAAATCATTAAATATGTTTAAATGTATAAATAAATATCTAAAAGATGAGAGCAAGAGGCTGGGGCCAGACTGTGCTGAGTGGTGCCCAGGGGCAGTGGGCACAAATTGGAAGCCAGCAGGTTGCAGATGAGCAGCAGCAGAAACTTGTTTGGTGTGAGGGTGCAGAGCCCTGGCCTAGGCTCCCCAGAGAGCTTGGGGAGTCTCCTGGTGTGCAGAGATTGCCAAGGCCCCTGGAGGGGATGCTGGGCAAATTGCTGGGGGTGACCCTGCTTTAAACTAAATGATCTCCAGAGGTTTCTTCCAACCTCCACCATGCTGGGAAGCTGGGAACCACCTCTAATTTCCTCAAGTAAATAATTAGCAATGAGTTCAATCAATGCATGGAGCCAGAGGCTTGGCTGGGACAAACTGGCAAAGCTTCATTGGCAGAGGTGCTCTCCAGACTTTAAAGCAAACAGAATCCCAGGGAGCTGCTTACAGTAGTTGGGCAAATGACTAATCCAAATACCTTTTCCAGCCTCAGAGGAGCTGCTGCTCCCTGGGGAATGGGCAGCCATCTTCAACACCACTGCCTCTAACCTCTTGGATTTGTTGTCCCAAGCCAGGTCTGACAGCTGCAGGCACCATGAAGGTGGTGACAGGAATTTGGGGGTTTTTGGCTACAACACCTCCCTGGATTTCATCCTGGGGCATGACAAGAACAGCTGGAAGGGAAGGAGAAGGCAGCAGCTGAAAATAAACCCTGTTGAGGCAGGATGAGCATGACACAATAACAATGAGGTGAGGGAAAGCCAAAGCATATCTGCAGCAATGAATTAGTGTGATTCCACATAAACAAGACCATAGCTAACCCTTACTTGCCTTTTGCTCTGCAAAGCAAACACTGACTCACCAAATGCTGCACTCTGCGATTTGTAGTGGCTGTTTTGGCTATTGACACATAGAGAAAGGGCAAAAAATTGCAGGTTGAGCTCAAGGAGTAAATAAAGAGCAAGTAAATGAAGAGTAAGTTCTTATGAACCTCAGAGTCTAGTTCAAAACCAGAATAAAACACCATTTCTTTGCAAACTCCTCTGGACACAGTGTCTTTGGGAGGTTTCTAAAGGAGCCATTAATCCAGAATATTGTGCTTTATTCTGAGGGGCAGCCTCCAAAACCAAGCGGTTATTTCAAAGGGCTTTGATGCCTGGATCAAGAGCAATGGTCTAAGATGCTGCTCCTTCTCTGTGAATCTCCAAGCATAGTAGGAGGCCTTCTCCTGGTGTCTGGCAGGGCCAGAGGAGCATGGGGCTGGTGTGAAAATATCTGACCTCTAATCACTAATAAGCTGATGTATAAATTAGCTGGTTGATAAACTGATTGCAGAGAGAGTATCCTGAAAAATCTCACACTCATGACATATTATCTGTGGCTCTAATGGCAAATAGAGGGTGGATTTCAGCATCTGTAGTCACTGGGATAAGAACTGATACCTCCAAGCATAAGATCCATTCCCTGTCATGAGCCATTTAATTGATTTAATGAGAAAGCCAGATTGTATAAAGCATCACTGCTACCCTGAATTCAATTACAACAGAGTACTCAGTAGTCCAACTCAAATTAATCAAGATCAGATGAGTTCAGCTCAAGAACCTCATAAGCTACACTGAGAGTTCTGGGCAGTGTTGGTTCCTAGTTGGACTGGATGATCTGAAAAGCTCTTTTCCAAGTTAAACAACTCTATGGTTCTCTGATATTTTCTTAACAGGGTCAAATCCCTTTTCTGGTCACATTGTTATGAGTGTTAGCATTACACCAGTGGTGGAGATCAGGATGTGTGCACTCTGAGCACCTGCTCCTAAAGCATAAAAGCATAAAGCCTAAAGCTGAAAAAAAAACCAAACCACCTTTGATTTTTTTTCCTTGGCACTCACAGCAAGTGGAATATATGATTTCTTCCACATTTCCTCAGGGTTATCCTGAAGTGAACTCAAGTGAGGGCCCCAACCCAGGCACAGCAAGTTAAAAGTCCTCTTTCTACTCGCTTCAGGAGGAGCTGAAGATCTGCGAAGAGAAGGTTGGCACATCTTTAACACCACAGAAATCCTGTACTGAGTCCTTCAGGGAGTAATTCCTTCATTACATGCAGGAGATAGACAGGTCTGTGTGTTAGTTATGGGCTGTGAAGAGAAGCAGGTGCTTTTAACGTGACTTCCAGACACCGAAGGTAATGAAGACCCAAGCACAGCCAGGGAGCTCTGGCAGGCAGCCTTCACCTGGAAAATGTCCATGATGATGTGCTTAGTTCTTCATGTGCTTCCAAAATACCCCAGTGGGAGAGCAGTGAGTGCCAGGGGAGAGGAGCCACAGGTCGCTCCATGTGTGACACCTCCAGGCTGGCTTCTGCCACCTGCTGCTCCCACATTGCTGCTCCTCAGGGAGCTTCCAGGAGCAGTGCCAGGGGGCACAGAGCTGCCCTGGGGCTCAAACTCTCTGCACAGTTCTGCTGGCAGACCTGCAGATGGATGGGTCCAGCATCACTCAGAATCACCCAGCACCATCCAGCAGTGAGGTGCGGGGGATCAGGAGACAGAACTGCCACAGCAGGGCTGTCCTTCTTGATGGTATCTGCTCAATGGTGGTCTTATGGGGGGGAACTGACTTACAGGCAATGGAAAACCAATGGGGTGGGGTTAGATGTCAGGTAACCCTGGGCTAAAAGAAGCAAAAGAGAGGCAAGAACTTCCCTGTGCTAGTAAACATCCCTGTTTCATTACAAACCAAATACATTTGGTCTTCAGTGACTCTAAAGCCTGGGAAATATCCCAAGCAATCCATTCCTTCTCCTGGCCTGCTCCAGAAAGGCCCAGTGATGGGAAGGCTCATGTGGGCTGAATCAGAGCCAATACGCAACATGTTTCAGGGCCTCCTCAGTGCCTTCAGCAAAAGGAAATTCCATTTAGGCTCCAGCCTCACTCAGAAACTTCCCTCTCAGGTACCTCCAGTGGGCCAGAAAGGCCTTTTCTACACCTCAAAATCATTTGGGGGCATCTGTGCATGACATATCACATGGAATTTGCATCTACCTGCTTCTCTCCACCTCAAATATCTTGTTGCTTTCAGCAAGCAAGTCAGCCAAGAAGGAAAACTCAACTTCTAGACAAGCAGCATGGAAGTGTCCCCATCCATGCAGCAGCTAAGGCTACCCTGACCCACAGCAAGAGAAGAATTGACCCTAGAGAATTTGGAGATCTACAGGAAAATGTGTTTTTTTGGGGACTGTTTAGCATCTATAACTAGGAGGTGAAAGCTCTCCATGCTGGAATGAGTTAGGAAATCCTTGGGCTGGGTCTTCAAGGCAAAGAGCTTTGCACTTTTGCTCTCCCCCAGGGATGGGTGCCAGCAGCCAAAGGTTGAGGCACCCCTATTTCCTCCTGCCCCACCAGGCAGGAATGTGGAGGAAGTGCTTGGGAAGGGCCATGGAAGAGAACCAGCTCTCTGTAGAAATGAAACAAGCCTCAAGTGAGTGTTGAAAGGAAATTGCTTTAGTTTCTTGCATTGAAAGGTTTAGGTGAATGTGATTTGATTGCCTAGGAGAGGAAAAAACACAGGGCACAGGAAATAAGCCTCCTGAGAAGGTTTTAGAGTGGAGTTACACAACCCTGGGGTGCAAACTGGGAGGAGCTGAGATCTCCAGCTACAGAGAAGCCATGCCATGGAATCCTAGAATGGTTTGGGTTGAACGGGACCTTCAGAGGACATCTAGTCCAAACCCTTCCTGAAGACAGCAAGGACACCTCCAACTAGATCAGGTTGCTCAGAGCCCCAAACAACCTGACCTGGAATGGTTCCAGTGATGGGACATCTCCCACCTCTCTGGGCAACCTGGGCCAGGCTCTCACCACCTTTACTTATATCCATAGCAGCAAGACGTTAGACAGGGAGATGCTAAGGGCTGGATCCACTCCAGCCATGGAGAAGGCAGGACCAGAGCTGCTCCAGCCTCAACGGCCTCAGCCACGAAAAAGCCACCAGACACTGCCATGACCTCCTTGTCCCTCTCACAAACCAAGCCCCTGAAAACGAAGGTATTTTCATCACTGACAACAGCCACTCCAACTTTTAAGACCTCTCTGTTGCTGAAAACATCAGGGCTGCAACAAAAGTGAAGAGGTTTCTCAGCAGAAGAGCATGAAAACAGATGAGATAAGCTGTTAGCTGGCATATAGCAGCAGAGATGAACAGGCTTGGACACAGCTACAGAGATTGCCACCAGCCAGAGATCTGATCCAGCCTCCCTGCTTAGCCACCCACCAGGAGGATTAGCTCAAAAAAAAAAAGGGCTTTGAAAAACACCAACAATAAATTTGCCACCTGGGGATCATTTGTGGATTTCAGTATTCATTGAGGTCATCACATCTTTTGTCTGCAGTGAAGCAGCCATGAAGTAGCATATAATATTCTGGCTAATGGAAAAGAACTCCATAAATGGAGAGAAATGAGTTCAGTTCAAAGCAGAAGGAGGCTTTGTGGTTTTGTTTGGGCTTTTGCATCCTGCCTGGGTGTGACTGAGCAGTGGAAAGTCTCTTCCCACCTCCAGCTGATGCTCAGAACACAGTGGGCTGGCCCATTTTGGGTCTCCTTTGAGCTTTTTACAGTGATGAGCTAACAGTAATTTGACAGCATTGCAGAGGAGAAAACTCTGTTTGGGACTAAAAATACCTCATTTGGTTGTCTAAAAGGAAAGAAAAAGTATTCTTCCCAAAGCATGTTGTAACTATTCAGTTGGCCACCAGCCCTGACAGCCTCTTACTCATGAATTCCCTCTCCAGAGTCACTGCGTCACTTGCTCAGGGAGGAAGAGTTTCCTGACAGCACTCTCCAACCTGTCTTTTTGGCCCACTTCAGCACAGGGACTTCCACCATTTCCTTTTATCACATCTTTTAGAGGATCAGAAACCCTTAGGGATTGTTTTTTGCCCCAGGTCTCTGTTGTTGTCAGCTGGGATTCATCCCAAGGTCGTGCGCAGGGAGGGGGTCTGCTGGAGGCTGAGTGCTGGAGGAGGACATGCTGCCAAGAAATCATTGCCAAATGAGTCATCAGCAGTTGATGCTCAGTGGCTGGGAGAGGCAGAGGAACCTCTCAGCAACGTGCCTGCTCCATCCCAGCTTCAGTTTGTGAGCCATCAGGATGCGGGAGGGTCCTGTGGCATCTCAAGAGCACTTAAACATCTCTCCTTCATCAGCTCTTCAGCCTTCATCTGACTTGGAAATGAGGTGTAACTGCAAAGCTCTGAGCCACAGCTTGGGCTGATGATCTCTGGAGGTCCAATCCAGCCTCAAGTACCCTGTGACTCCTCAAGGTGTTTTGTTAGTCCAGGTTGGCCAGTATAAGTTAACGAGTGCCTCTCAGAAAGGTGAGTGAGGACAAAGCCTGTAGCACAAACCACAGCACAGCCTGGGCTGCCACAGCTCCAGCTGCACTAAGCTCCTGGACTGAGTTAGCTAACACAAAAGAAGAGTGGTGCTGTAAAACCTCTCTCTAATCAAGCCTTCAGGATGAGTGTCCATCAGGGAACAGCAGAGCAGGGCCAGGAGCAGCCATTCCCTGTTCCTCACTCTGCTGCTTCACCACCTTTTGACCACCAATCCCTGGAGACATGCAAACTGCTGCCAAAAGTCCCCCAACCCCATAAATGTTCCTACCTATGAGTGAAACAAAGGGAAAAAAACAACCCCAAGGTAGCCTTTTCACCTGGCTGTAAACTAAAACCATTTTGCCAGTGTTACACAAGGAATTCCATGGCTTTTTAATTCCCCCAGCAGGTCACATTTGACCTCTGGTGAAGGGGAGGTGAGAGATACTCCCTTGAGATGGACCTGAAAGGCATGAAGAGGTTGATCTTGATGTCCTGCAGGGATACTGCTTGTGGAGGGATGATATTTGGGAGGGATGCTGCCCTGGAAGGATGCTGCCTTGGAAAGATGCTGTCCCAGAGGGATGCTTCCCATGGAAGGATGCTGCCTGTGGCAGGATGCTGTCTCAGAAGTATGTTGCCCATCCTGAAGGGATGCTGCCTATGGATGGATGCTGTCCTGGAGAGGTGCTGCCCATGGAGCAGTGCTGTGTCAGAGGGATGTTTCCCATGGAAGGATGCTGTCCATGGCCAAGGCATGGCCAGGCTGAACCTCCTGCAGGAGCCATTGGGAAGGCAAATGAGGGGCTGGAGCCATGCTGGGTACCCTAAGCAGCAATTTCACTTCTTCTGCAAAGCAAAAGCAATTTATTCTGTCCAGAATGATTTCATCTCTTCCAGAAGAACAATAGCACACCTACTTAAGAGATTCCACAAAGTACAACTTGGAAAAATACCTGGGGAGCCATAAACTCCAAAGCTTCCTTGAACACATGTTGAAACTATTGCTGCTTCTCCAAAGAGGCACAAGCAACTCTGCATCCAGGCAAACAAGAGGAGTAAACATCAACCTGAGCCAAGGATTTGTATCCTCTCTGCTCCACCAGTGACACTGATTGCTTCCAAAGTGTTGCTGGAAGGAAGATGTTGAAAGAAGCAGGGGTGAAGGAAAGAGAAAGGCTGTGGCTTGGGCTTGAGGAGGTTTTCCTGAGCACAGGCAAAGAGGAGTGGGACATCCAGTGTGAGAGCAGCCCCTGGCCATGCTCAGCAGAACCAGCAGCAGATCAGTGCTGAGAAAAAGGAATGAGCTTTAGAGGTTTAAAGTCAACCCCCCCCAAAAAATCATATTAAATCTTCCAAGAGGCACAGAGGAGTGGAAAAGGCTGAACAGTTCATCCTTCCTGCAGGGTCTGGAATTGCTGGCATTCATCTGATCTTCTGCCCCCTCCCCTTGCATGCCCTAAGCAGCCATCCAAATGCCATAGTCTCTGGCAAGCAAGTGTGATTTTGTCTGATCCCTTTCAAAGAGGACAGGGTTTCCTTTTGGGGGAAGACCATCAGCTTACTGGTGGTGTATCCAGGCAGACCTCAATGGGATAGAAGAGGATCTTCAGCTCCACGTGGCTTTTGCAGACACATCCATCTCCTGCTTCAACTCGAGGGGAATGTTAGGAGATGGGAGATGATTCCCAGCTGCCTGTTAGCCTTGGAAGTTGTTATTTAGCCTCTCAGTGCCACAGACTCACCCTTTGGGTAGAAACATTATTTATCCTCTCTGCCAGGACAAAATTGGAAAGAATGTTTGCAAAATGCTTCAGTTAAAGAAGAAAAAGGGAGATGTTTCCTTAATGAATTGTAGTTCAGGTAGAGATTCACTGCCATCATGCACAACTGGGATTGGAGCAGACAAATCCTTCCAAGGTTTGTAACATTTCTTATGCATTCTTGAATTTTGGGTGGGTTTGGTAACTTTTCAGAGCTTAAGGCATTATTCCTCCATCCTCAGGCCATGTCCTTTCCTAGCAAAGCCAGAAGAACATCAGAGGCTTCATGAATTAAGGAAGAAATCCTGGGATCTGACTCTTGATTAGGTGGAATCCCTTATTATCCTAATGGCCACTAAACACTAGGGATTAGAGCCAAGCTGCTCTTGAAAATGCCATTCCCACCATCACCATCATAGTAGGGAGCAAAGCTTTCAACATTGCCAGGCAGCTTTTGGTACAACATCACCTAAAAGCCCTGCAGGTTCTGTGGCAGCTCTGAGGGTAAATCCCACTCCAAAGCACACAACAGGCTTGTCTCAAGCTAAATGAGTTGTCCAGACACAGCCCCAGGCAGAACTTTGGGCTGGCCAAGGCACTCTCCTCGTCACACATTGCTTTCTCTGCACTTCCTCAGGCTCCAGTAAATGGCAGAGCTATTGCTCTGGGTGATGACAAATCCTTCAGTGTGCTTGGAGGCTTTCTTTCAGCTTTTCCACCTCCCACTAACTGCTTGGAAAAAGAAAATGGAATTACCAGTTGTGTAGAATCAGTTTCTTTTCAGCAAGGAAGATGCTCCAGGAGGTGACCCAGTGCAATGCTCTGAGGAGAGCAGAGGAGCATCTTCAGGGGCAGGAGATTATTAGCCAGAGAATTACATGTCAAGAACTTGATGCCAGGGTTAAGATACCTATGAAAAAAAGCTGGGAGAGCTGGGGTTGCGCAGCTTGGAGAAGAGAAGGCTCCAGGGAAACCTTCTTGCAACTTTTCAGGACTTAAAGGGATTAGAAGAAAGATGAGGAGAGACATTTGAGCAGGAGATGGTGGGACAGGCCAAGGGGTGATAGTTTGAAACTAAAAGAGGAGATTTAGACTAAAGAGACAGAAGAAATGTTTTACACTGAGGGTGGGGAGAGCCTGGCCCAGGTTGCCCAGAGAGGTGGGAGATGTCCCATCCATCCCTGTGCCCATCCCAGCTCAGGTTGTTTGGGGCTGGGAGCATCCTGCTCTAGTTGCAGATGTCCCTGCTGCCTGCAGGAAGGGTTTGGACTAATGACCTCTAGAAGTCCTTTCCAATTCAAACTGTGACTCTATGAAAGGGATGGACAAAGATATGCAAGCTGTCCTCTGACTGCAGCCATCACATTCCTGCTCTCAGCCTAGACCAAGCCCACCCTCACCATCATTTCAGCCCCAACTAAGGCTTCCCTATGATGAAACCTGTTCAAAAAACCAATCTTGCCTGACTGCAATCTATCCCTGCATCCAGCGGGAAGGGTGCAGAGGAACCAGAAGAGATAAATTCCTCCCCCACACAGCTGCAGATGCAAATGATGCACAGCTACAGCCTCAAATGACAAAGAGAGGGGAACTCCAGACAGCTCAGACCCGAGGGGACAGGTAGGGAGCTGTGGGTGGGTGGGTGGGTAGCTGGAGGGCCTGTCGGATGGAAAGAGCTGTGATGGATGGGGTTGAGGCAACAGTCACTGCAAAAGCAGAGGAGGAAACAAAAGGAACAGGATATGGCTGTTTAAGGAGGTTGAGATGGGACATTCCTGCAAGCATTTGATGTGCTAGAACACAAATCTTGGCTATTCCTCTTGGTTTTGGCCAATGTGGTGTCAGGGCTGCTGAATTTGTGCCGAGAGGTTGGTGTAATCTGGGTGCAGAAATGCAGACTTGGGGAGTATTAAGAGAGAAAGAAGACACAAACCACAATTATTCCTAAGACCAATCCTGGTTTGTTCCAGCAGCTTGAAAATTCTATGTGCATGTCATTTGCTTTTGGCCTCGCCTGGTGCCCAGGAGGCTCACTCCCACAAGTGGAAGGAGATGGACAACTAAACATCTTAATTCTGGCCTACAGGTCCTGGCGGTGAGAGGAGAGCTTAGTCCATTTGCAGCAGAGGAGGTTTAGATTGGATGTCAGGAGGAATTTCTTCCCTGAAAGGGTTGTTAGCCATTGGCCCAGGCTGCCCAGCGAGGTGCTGGAGTCACCATCCCTGCAGGGGTTGAAGAAGCACTTAGATGCTCTCCTTAGGGCCATGGTTTAGTGGAATCATTGGTTGGAAGACACCTCTAAGCTCATCAAACCCAAACATCTACCATACCACTAAACCATGGCCTTAAGGAGAGCCATCATGTCAGATACCCTCAGGGTGGGATGAAAGCCTCAGCAGAGGATGAGAAAGCAGCTGAGGAATTGGGCTAGACAGACTCTGGCAGGTTAAGACATCACCAGGTTTATCCTCTCTATTTTTAGTGTAGTCTTTATCCCCCTGTCCCTGTCCCACAGCTGTGAGACCTTCTGATAGGAGTGGGGAAGCCCTGGAGGAAGTCACCTCCAGAAGCCTTTGTGATGACTAAGGCTGCGTGCTGGCATCTGTGGAACTCAGCCTTTCCAAAGCAGTGACTTTGCTGTGCTTATCTCTGGATGATAAAAGGCAAACTTTCCTTGATCTGCACCAACTGGGGAAGTTCAGCTGAGTTTTCTCCAGTTGTCTGCCTCCTGGAGCTGCACAACACCCAAATAAGGAGACAGGACTAACAAGAGCCAAGAGTCAGGGCGATAAAAGCTGAAATCCCAACCAAAGGCTGGAGACCTCCTCTCTGCCCCATAGGTACCATCCCTGGCTTTCTAGGCTACGAAACAATGCCACTAAAAAGGCACCAAATGGGCTTGAGGCCACCCCACCAGCTGACATCTGTCAAGGTTGCACAAGAGAACCAACACAAGAGCTGAGTGTTTAGCTGCTGGCTGAAGTGACTCATGTTCCAGCAGAGGTTTGGACTTTGTTCTTCCAGTCACTGCTCCTGATGGGGAATCAATCAGTTTAATCCCATAATGGGAACAATTAGCCTCCCAGAAACAACAGATCACTTGTCATCTCATCTTCTGCTTACAGTCTTGTGCCAGTATTTCTACTTGTCCTCTTCTCAACTGCTGCTCATTGGTTCATGTGCTGAGGAGGTCCCAGCTGGTGGGGAGAAGAGCCAGGGTTAATCCTGCCCTCACTGCCAGCAGCAGCTGGAGCTGCTCATGGACCCCAGAGTAAAGCTCCTCAGGGTATTCTGGCCTCTCAAGCCAATGGGTAAGATGAAAAGGAGCTGAGCATCTCCTCTCAGGGTCCCCACCTGCCTGCTTCACAGTGGCCAGGCTCCTTGTTGGGTTATGCTCAGGCGGGGGATTACAGGCCAGGAGTAAGCAGACAGAGCTAGCAGGCACTTTCTCCTCTGTCTGCTCTGCTGCCTGAGGTGGGAATTGGCCTGGGAATGGGGTGACCATGGAGCCAATCCATTGATAAGCATAGAATCTTTTTGGATGGAAGTGACCTTTAAGGACCATCAGGTCCAAGCATTCCCCAGCACTGCCAGCTCACCACTGAACCATGTCCGTCACCATCACATCTCCATGGCTTCTCAACCCCTCCAGGAATGGGGACTCCAGCACTGCCCTGGGCAGCCTGGACCAGGCCTGGACAACCCTTCTGGGGAAGAAATTGTTCCTAATATCCAACCTAAACCAACTCTGGCACAACTTGAGGCTGTTTCCCCTCATCCTATCACTAGTTCCTTAGGAGAAGAGACCAACCCCCACCTCACTCCACCCTCCTTGCAGGTAGGTGTAGAGAGCCAGAAGGTCTCCCCTCACACCAAACAGGCAATCTTTTATTTGTCCACAGCAAATGATGGAACATTCTGAGAGCTGTCTGTGAGCCCTGATGAGGTTTGTCCTTCTCCAGAGCCTTGCTTGGAGTTGTCCTTCAGCAGAAGAGGCTGCTCTATGCTCTGACACCATGCCACTGCTTCCCTGTGTTCCCCTCAGGAAATGCATCCTCCAGCTCTTCTCTTCTGTGTAGTCTGCACTGTCCTTGAGGTCAGGATTTATCCTTGCCCTTCAGAAGCTGAGCTGGCTGAAGTTCTGCTAGATGAATGAGGAGCAAGGATTACAAGAATGTGTTAAAGGTGTCTTGTTAATATTTGCCAGAGCAGGAGAATAAATGACATTTTGGGTCAGGTCTTGCTGCATTTTACCCTCCACATATCTGCCAAAGGATTGACCTTGCTCCTTCCTGTGGCCCTTCATCTGCCACAGGGTGTTTAAGAGACTGACAGCCAGACCTGACCAAGCACAAGAGCAGCTCCTTGCATCCAGTTTTCACACAATCATTAAGGTTAGAAGAGACGTCTAAGATCATCAAGTCCAACCATAGCCATCCCACAAAGCAGGCAGCAGCCTGCTCCACCTGAAGCTGAGTCCAGGAGAAGGAATCCTTGCTGGGCTGAGGAGATGGCTTCCATTATCCTAATGGATTCTATCACAGCTGGCCTTTTCTCTGGGGGATGCTTAGATCCAGCAGATAAAACTGCTTAGAAATGATTTAGACCAAGCTATGAATGAAGCAGAACTCAGAATGACAGCTCCCAACACTTGGGCATCTGCCAAGGAGCTTTCAGAAAGGCAAAAATCATAACTCAGATCTGAGAGATCCTGCAAAGCCTATAAATTAAGTAATCCTCTGGAAAGCTGCAGCTCAATCTGCCACAGGGGTGAGATGTGCCTGGACTTCATCCAAATCATGTGCTTCAAAGATAAACTGTTCTCACAGGATGCTGGGGTTTGGGGATAATGTGGAATTTTTGGGCTATTAAAGAAGGAAAGAAACTCAACCTCTTCAGAATCTGCTGTAGCTGAATCCCATCAGGTTAGGAAGGCACCAGAAAGGACTCATTGAAGCAATGGAAATGAAGATGAAACTCCAGGATTAGTGATTAATGTAAGAAAGGAAAGGAGGTTCTGCTCTGGAAACAGTGCCTGCTCCAGCAGGCTCAGCCCCAGCAGCTTGCCCAGCATCCCCTCCAGGGGCCTTGGCAATCTCTGCACACCAGGAGACTCCCCAAGCTCTCTGGGCAGCCTGGGCCAGGGCTCTGCACCCTCACAACAAACAAGTTTCTCCTGCTGCTCAGCTGCAAGCTGCTGGCTTCCAGTGTGTGCCTGTTGTCCCTTGGCCTGGCCCTGGGCACCCCTGAGCAGAGTGTGGCCCCAGCCTCTTGTCCCCTGCACCCTTCAGCTCTTGCTCAGCATGGAGCAGCTCCCCTCTGGCTCTGCTCTGCTCCAGCCCCAAACTCATTTCCAAAACCTGATTGGCGTTCTACCTCTGGATGAGGAATGAACGGAAGCAAGAGCAGATGCCATGGACCTTGTTGTGGCAGCAAGCCTTGCCACCCTGGCAGCTAAGCTCAATCTCTCCAGCATGCTCATTCTTCAGCAGAGTGCTGAAACCCTGCAGCAAGCTCTAACAAAGACCACACATGGTTCAAAGGAGAGGTCAAACCTCTTCATGAATCCAACCTCATCACTCTACTCACTTTATCTTTTTTCCCCTGCAGTGTTTGTTTCCAGTGTTTTTCCACCCTGAAGCCCTTATCACCTCTTTGTTTCTGTTTTGAATATCCCATTCTGGCTCTCCTTTGCCACTGGTGACACTCTTGGTTTCCTTCCTTTGTTATCACAGACTGGCTGGCTCAGCTGTGGACATTCAGCTTTGTCTCCTGTTCTGAAGGAGCGCTCAGGGGGTTTTTCCACTTGCCAACCTCCCACTGTCTAGTAGAACTGCTCTGCTTATCTGGGAGGCCTGATAATGACCACCCCCCAACTCTGTTGTTGAACTTCTGCCCACAGGAGAGACATTTCAAGCATCATCAGGGCTCGAGAGCTCTTCTCCAGCTCAGGAGGTTTTATTGCTCTACAAATTGCGTTTCAAACTGTGGAGATGCGATGCTGAGGGACATGGTTTGGTGGTGACCTGACAGTGTTAGGTTGGACTTGATGATCTGAAAGGTCTTTTGCAACCTAAATGACTCAATGATTCTTCTGGATGAGGCTGTTTCTCCTCACAGGGGTTTCAGGACGCTGAAGTTAGCCATGAGTCCTCTGAGATGTTGATGGAATGGCATCTGAAGAAGATGAGGTTAACATGAAGTCAGGCATTTTTTTTGGCCAAGACATAGATTAAAAGGGCACCTCATGTTCTTTCCAAGAGAAAAATAGTAATTTTGGGGCCTACTTTGGTTGCTTGAAGTGAGAGTACAACTGGGTCCCCTGCAGGCTGCAAATTACGTTGGCTTTGTGCAAAGAAAGTCCATGTGAGAAGGTGTGTGAGCAGCTGAAAGCAAATGAGGCACCTGAGCTCATGTTCTCAGTCCCCAAATCCTGGAGGCAAACCCCTCCTGCTGACAGAGGGCTGACAGATTCATTCCTGCTCTGGTTCTGAAACCTCTGCACACTTCCCAGCAGGAGCAAGTCAACTGCAGGAACTTCTCTTCAGAGTACAACTGCCTCCACTCCAGCTCAGTTGCATGGATTCTGGAATCCAGTCCAATTGCAGGAAGCACACCCCTCACATTGATACCAATTTCGCTAATTCCAACTGTATTTTACTTGGGTTAAGTTTTTGACAAGCAGCCTTGATGCCTCCAAGTGCTAACCAAGGCTGAGCATTCCAAAAGGCCTTGAGGAGAACATGCCTGGGAGCCAGCAGCTTTGGAAAGGAACATTTTAATAGTGGGGATTTCTCTGGTTTGATCATCTCTTTCCTCTCCAGTGAATTCCTTTGACAACTCTGATGGTTTGCCTGTCCTCCACAGCCCAAGTGCAAAACCAGCCTGGGAATGAAGCCCCAACATATGTCAGTGGAAAATGTTTGACTCCACAGAGCTGCACTCAGTGCTTTTTTCCCCTACCTCTACTCTACTTTTTCTCTGCTTTTATTGTTGTCACTTTCCAGCAAACTTAGTTTCTTTCCCAGAAAGGATATTTCTTGTTCTTTCTCCTCCTCAAAGGAAGGAGATCCTGGTGCCCACATGCTGCCTCTAGACACATCTTTACCTTCAGGGTAGTGCTCCCAACCGTGAGAGCAGGCGCGGTTGGACATAACGTAGTCCTCCAGCTCTCTGCAGGACAACTTTGGGTGGATTTTCTAATGCAAGCAAGAAAACCTCAGGCCAGCCTCCTCCCAGGCTCCTGCAGGCTGGGTGATATCACACAGGAATGAGGAGGTATGATTCATCAGCAGCCACACAGACAAGACTCAGCTCTACAGCCTCTCGGCGTGGGACAGAGAGGATGGCTGAGAGCTCTGCTGGTCCCAGCTGCAGCTGAGCTGCTCCTCTGGGGCACCTTGCTAGCAAAGCAAACAAAGTTGATTGTGTTTTGGGTTGGTAACACAGTACATTCACTGTACTCCTGGTGCTCTTCAGGCTGCAGCACTGCTTGGGAATGTGGTTAAACGTCTCAGCTCCAACCCCCATCCTGGATGGAAGCCTCCTGGAGAAGACAGGCAGGGTGGTGAGACAAGTCCCACAAACCTTCCTGTGTCACCAGCCTGCAGAAAGCCTTCACAACAAAGAGCACATGAATCAAACTCACAGAAACCAGGGGACAAGAAGGTACTTGATGAAACTGGACCTCTCAAACAATGAAGCCTTTGTTAGGTCCTTTTCTGAAGTGGGAGATTCCGGCCCAGCCCTTTCCAGGAAGAGAAGGGAGCCTTAGAGGCATTCTGAGATTTGCTCTCAGCTTTTAGAGGGAGACACTAAGCAGCTCTGCTGAAAACCCAAGCTACTGTTGCATGCCTATAACTCACCACATAATCACTCTCTGCAGTGTGGGCATCTCCTGGCTGCTCCCATTCAGCTGTAGCAGGGATGCTCTGGAGTGCCTGCTGCTGCCCCAGGGACCCCTGGGGGGGCACTGACCAAGTGGTCCCCGAACTGCTTCAAAGCCAACCTGATTATCTTCTTGGAAGTTTACTTTTTGGCCAGGAAGGATTCCCAAATCTAATTATTTTGGCCAAGAAACCATGAAAGTTTCTCAAAGTGTTTTAAACTCAACCTAATAATGTTCCTGGAAGTTTTTCTTTAGGCCAAATGATAACCATGAAGGATTCTCAAAGTGCTTTCAACTCAACCTAATTTTGTTCTTGGAAGGTTGTGGGTTTTTTTTTGTCCGAATGACAACCATGAAGGATTCACAAAGTGCTTTAAAACCAACTTGATTACGTTCTTGGAAGTTTACCTTTTGGCCAGGAAGGATTCCCAAAGTGCTTTAAACCCAGTCTAATTATCTTCTTGGAAGTTTACCTTTTGGTCCAAATGATAACCACAAAGGATTCCCAAAATGCTTTAAAACCGACTTGATTATTTTCTTGCAAGTTTACCTTTTGGCCATGAACAATTCCCAACGTGCTTTCAACCTAACTTAATTATCTTCTTGACACGTTTTCTTTATCACCAGCCTGCTTGTGATGATTAAAACAGTTGTAACTGCACATTTATGGACCTATGACATCATTTTCCTCTCCCTCCAGAGGATGAAGGCACAGCAAGTAGAGGCTTTGACCTCACCAAACACAGATGCTGAACTTTACAATCACTCCGAAAGCCTCGTTTAGGGGAAAAGCTCTTCCAGCTTCCCCCTCCCGACAAGCGGGATGGCTCGATCCCGCCTCCCCGCCACGCCCCGGGAAGGAGGGACCGAGCCGTCCCGGCGAGGGCGAGAAGCTCGCTCGGGAGTTGGAGCTGGAGCAGGAGTTGGAGCCGGGCAGGGAGAGCCCCAGCGCCGCTATGTCCCACTCGGTGGTCCTGCGTGGTCCTTCCCCGTGGGGTTTTCGGTTGGTGGGGGGCAAGGACTTCAGCGCCCCGTTGACCATCTCCAGGGTGAGCCGAGGATGGGGTGGGATAGGGGAGCGGAGGGGGCAGGTGATGGGCGGTGGGGAGCGGGGCTGGGATAGGAGTCAGGGTGCTGGTACCCCCTCCCTGGGTGTCTAGGGTTGCCTGTATTCGGAGTTGAGGCTGCTAGTCCCCTTGGGGGGTCTGTAAGGCTGCTGTTTCTCCCTCCCCCCTCACCGGGGGTCCAGGCTACTGCTCCCCTTGGGGTCCGTGAGGCCGCTGCTCGCCCTCAGGGGGTACGGGCTGTTGGTGTTCCTCCCCCCCGGGGGGATCCAGGGTTGCTGGTCCCTTTTGGGGGGTCCATGAGGCTGCTGTTTCTCTCTTCCCCTAAGCTTCCTCCAGGGAGTCTAAGCTGCTGGTACTCGGGGTCCAGGCTGCTGCTCCCCCTTAGGGGATCCAGGCTGCTCCCTCGGTGGGGTCGGGACTTCTGCTTCCCCCTTCCTCCCCGGGAGAGCTAGGCTGCTGCTCCCCTCCTGGGGGGTCCAGGCTGCTGGTTCCCCCTCGGGGGATCAAGGCTGCTCCCTCCGTGGGGTCGGGGCTGCTGGTTTCCCACCTCCCCGGGGTCCAGGCTGCTGCTCCCTGAGTCCGGACTGCTGGTTCCCCCTCAGGGGATCAAGGCTGCTCGCTCCGTGAGGTCCAGGCTGCTGTTTCCCACCTCCCTGAATCCGGACTGCTGCTTCCCCCTCATGAGGATCCGTGAGGCTGCCGGTACCCCTAAGGTCCAGGCTGCTGCTGGTACCCGGGGGTGGGAGTTGCTGATCCCCAAAGTTCCCTCAGGCAGCACTTTGGGTGGGTCTTATTTAACTGTTTCTATGCACACAAGCAGCTCAGTGTGCCCCTCGGGTCCCTGCCACTCTTTCCCCTGTGTTAACAGAGAGCCTTCCCCGTGCTGTATTTGTTTTTTGGGGGCTGTTAATTCATAAAGCTCTGCTTTCAAAGTGCTCAACCCTACAGAGGGTTTGGATTCATGCCCTGGACTGAGTTCACAGGCTTGTTGGGGTTTTTTTTTCCTTTTAGGAAGGCAAGAGTAAAGTCAGCAAGACGTTTTCTCTCTGCTGTGTTAGGGGGTCCCTGTGGGCTGGGAGTAATTACTGGGTGAGTGCACTCACACTTGCCTTTAGCCTCACAGTGAGGGATTCTGGAAAGTTCTTTGGAAAGACACACAGCAGCTAGCTTGAAATAGGCTTTGTGTGGAGATAGATGTGAAAACAAACCCATCCCTGGGTGCAGGAACGAGGTGGAGTGATGGATGAGGTGCTGGGCACCTTCCTGCAGACACTGCTGCTCCCGTCACCATCAGGCTGCCCTGAGAAAGGCTTTGGACCCCAAAGCAAGCCTGGTGCTGGTGGTGAGGTTGGGTAATATTGCCCAGCAGTCCTGGGCAGCTGCTGCTGGAGAGCTTGGACAAAAGGGGATTGAAAGGCTTTGAAAGGAGCTACAGCTTAAAAATATTGTCCTAACGTTTCCAAGCTGTTTGCTGTCATCTCATTCATCTGCCAGAGCTGTGACAGAAAAGGGAAAACGTGTCCTGAGCTTTAAAGCAATGACTATGGAAAGGAGAGTGTTTGAAAGAGGCTTGGTTTGTGTTTGAGTTCAGATGGGCCTATTGCTCAGCTTTGTGTCTCTGCTTTTTCCTTGGGGCTCTCCCTTTCCAAGTGTTCCAGCGAGGGATCTTCTGCTGGAGGAGCAGCAGGAGGGAAGAGCTGGGCTGGGAGAGGCTGGGGCAGTGCAGGGAGCAGCAGCCAGCAGGCTATGTGCTGAGGAGAGGCCTCTGGGGCTCAGAAAGAGGAGAAATCCTCCTTTTCCCTCGCAGGAACATGAGATTTCTCACAGCAAAACACAAACCTTGCCTCTTGGTGCCTGTGAAAAACCTTCCTGGTGTCAAGATGAACATCTCAATTTAGCAGAGGAAGACTGTTCTCCTCTTACTCCGGAGGGGAGGAAAAAAAAGAGTTTGGTTTAATATTAAACAAGAAAAAACAAAGTCTGCTTTTGCCTAGGCAGGTGGCTTGCCAAATTGCTTGTTTGATTCAGCAAAGCTGGGAGGTGTGAGGCTGCTTCTCCTCAGGCCAGCCTTGCTCTGGATCACAGGGAGCTGGAACACAAGGAGCACTCTGCAGGGTGTTCCTGTTGCTGCCTTTTAAGTGAGATCCTCTCTTAATCCTGTTCTCCCCAACAAGGGAGGTGATGCTGTGATGTGCTCTGTGCTAACAGCTGCTCCCAGAGGGTAAGAAACAACTCCCTGGGGTGGCAATATGGGTGTAAGGGGCTCTAGGCTCTGAACACAAGAAGACATCTCACCAGCTTTGGCCATCAGACTTGAAAAGGTTAAAATAAGGGCAGAATTGCCTTCTGCTGTAGCTCCCAGGCATGGGGAAGGGGTGGTTGTTGTTGTTGGGGTGTCCCCAGGGAGCTAGGGCTTTGCTTGGTGGGGGTGGGTTTAGGCAGCCTGCCTCTGTGCAGGGCAATGAGTGTGGCTGCTGTGGGGCTAGGTTCACTTTTATTCTCTAATTGGCTTCAGGAAATCTGTGCTTTCCAGATGAAGATGCAGATAAGGGGGTTGGGGACTCCCTGTGCACCCAGGACCCCCCATGCCTGGCCTGGTGGCAGCAGGAGGGAGGGAGCTGTAGGCTAATTGTTGAGGCTTTCTTGTCTGACTTCTGCTGCTTTCCCAAGTGCTTTTTGAAAGTTGTAAATGTATTTGGTTTATATTGCAATGCCCTTAAATTACAAACAGACTCTGAAAAGCAGCAAATTCCACTGGGAAGCAGGAGCAGACTCTGGGGCTCCTGCATCCAGCTGCAAGGCCAGGATGCTGAGCTGTTCCTAGTGGCATCAGCTGCCTGACGAGTGGGGGTTTGCTGCACCCCACTTCTGTGTCCAAAGAGGAGGGGGTTAAGGACCAATGTGCTGGGGCTGTACAGCTCTGCAAGCATCCTACCTGCTCTGGTTATGTTGGGAATTGAGAGTTTGAGGCACCCAAAAACCCTTGATGTGCAGTTCTGGGTGCCAGAGGCTGGCTGCCTGCTCACAAAAGACAAATTCATCTGTGGAGGGCTCGGAAAAGAATTAGTCAGTCATTAATAAATTGGTTTTCTCCTCTAAGTTACTACAGGAAACAATTTCTCCCCAGTAGTGTAGCAGCCACAGCTTTGCTGTCTGCTGCTGGGACCCTAGAAGGATGCAGCATCTTGTTCTCCAAACCCTGTCTGAGTGTTGTTGCTCTCAGTGAAATGAAGGCAGAACTCCTCAGTGTTGCGTTTTATGGGACCTGAAGCCAAAGTGTTGCTGCTAGAGGGGAGTTAATGAAGCAATTGGAGCTGTCACACACCAGGCTGAGCCGAGCAAGGAGCACAGCAGTGAGGCAGAGAGAGGTGCCTGGTCTGGTGGCTGAAGGTCATCCCCAATAAGTGGCTTGTGACAGTGTTGTCAAGGGATAAACATGGAAAAATAGGGATTTGGCATGGAGGAAAAGAGTAATCACACAGCCCTGCTTTGGAAGCCTCTGTCCCCTGTGGGGCCACTGCACTCGTGCAGGTGGAGCTGGTGGTGTGGAGCCCACCCCTTGCAGCTGTTGGAAATGTGCTCCTGAATCAAGGAATGATCTGGTTTTCTTGAAAGCAAGTCACTTCCCCCCAGGGTTTGATCCATCAGGAGTGCCAAGTGGGAAAGATCTGATCGCTCAAGGGCCTAGGAGCAGCTGATGCTCACCTAGCACTGCCCTAGAGAGGCCAAGGCTGGGCTGGGAGTGTTCAGCTTTTCAATGTTCAAGGCAAGGGAAGAGAAATGCAGATCTAGAAGGGTGCACTTGGGACATCTTTCTCAGGTGGTCACCTCTTTTTCCCCTTGCTGGTTCTTCTTGCATTTCCTGGGGGACCCAGGTGAGCAGGATTTGGGGTCCCCAGCCCTGGAGGATGCTGGTGCATGGTCAGCACAATGCTGGGAAGGGAATTGGAGCCCAAGGCTGAACCCTAGCTCATTTTATACCTGTACTTACAGTAAAGTCATGCTGGGTGCAGTACCTCATGGAATTGATGGTTGTTCTTCCTTGTGGTATTGATAGGAGTAGGGGGATGCCCTCAAACATCATCTTGGAGTTGGCCTTCGTGACTTGGTTTGAAGATTTACTGAAGTTTCTGGTAGCTGCCAGCTGTTTTTCCTGGGTTGAGCAGGAGAACACCACTGTGGATGCTGTGTTTGCCCTTCAAGGAAAAAGGGACCCTGCTGGGACTCAAGGTAGTGGCATTACCTGTGAGGAGCAAGCAAAGCTCAGCAGCAAGAAGGGAATCCCTGCCTCAGCTGCTCTGAGTGTTGTGCTTGCAAACCACATCAGGGAGTGCTGTGGCTCTGTGTGGGACCCCAGCTCCTCTAGCCCTTGCCTTGGGGTGAAGAGCTAACCAGTCATTAGGGTAACGAGGGATGCTCAATGTGTTTAATGACTTCAACTTGCTTGTCCAGCTCCCAGAGCAGGCACTGTCCTCATCTACCCAGCTCTGCCAGTGCTAATCCAAGCCCTGGCTGCTTTGAATCAGAGGGAAATCACTTGCCTAAACATCATTGACAAATGGCCTCACTCCAGTACTTTCAAACAGCTTTTAATGCAGTTTTTTTCCTCTTTTATTTCTCTTTGCTTGGCTCCAGCCTCAGTTTACCCACTGCTCTCTAGCAGAGCAGGGAAAAAAAGTGCATTTTTAAGTGTTGGCTTGGAACTGTAACACAAGAAGGGTGAGAAATAATTGGCCTGCAATCCATTATCCAGGTCTTGTTTGAGTTCAAACCTAAGGAGCTTTTTGTGGTTGAGCAAATAGGTGTCCTGTTAAAGGTTAGGAATTCTGCTGAGGGAGGAATTCCAGTCAGAGTGGTGGTGAGTGCAGCAGGGCAGCCAGTGAATGCTTGAGCTCGTTGCTCTAGCTCACCTGGACTGCAGAGGACCTGCTGGGCTGAAGGGTTCTTGGGGGTATGGCCTGGGAGGGATGTTATTGTCTGGGCCAGGCTGGGGATGGCAGAGGATGAAGGATTCTGCTGGGCAGTGCTGGGAGCCAGGATTGGTTATCCCAGGTTTTTCCCTCTCTGTTCTCTCCTTTTCCTCTCCCCTTTCTCTCTCTCTCTCCTTTTCCTCTCCCCTTTCTTTCCTTCCCTCTCTGTGATGATTCTATGTCAATTTTCTAACCTCTTGAAGACTGAAATGTATTCAGGTGAGTTAAGAGCACATTGGTGCTGACAGAGAAGGCAAGAACCAGAGCTGCCAACAAAAGGGAATGAGGCTTTTCCCTTTCCTTTCCATAGGTTTCTTTTCCTGCTTTCCTATCTAACTTGGTTGTCTGTTGAATAGAGATGATGCACTTTCTGTTCAGAGCTGGACTGGGCCATGGTTTGGTGGGAGGATAGTGATAGGGATGGTTTGACTTGATGAGCTTAGATTTAACTTTATTTAATTCATGGAATTAATGATATTTAACTTGTAAAGAGAGTAAGAAATGCTCCTGCTGCTTCAGGAGAGAGCAAGAGCAGAATAATCTGCTGGAGTGAAAGTCTAGTGCTAATTGCTGTAATCAAGCACCCTGATAATGCAGAGTGGGGAAAGCAGCAGGAAAGAATGATTCATCTAGATCCATTCAGCCAAGGGCTGACCTTGGGGTGAGTTGAGCAAAATAAACCCAGCACACCCTGGAAAACACAGCAGGCTTCTGCTAGGGCCAGCAGAATGAGCTGAGGGTGGCTGCCTGGGGCATGGGGAGCTGGGCTAGGGAGGGTTCCCCCCCTCCTTTCTCTCTTTTCTCTTCCCCTTTCTCTCTCTCTTTTTCCCCCATCTCCTTTCTTTCCTTCCCTCTTTCTTATGATGATGACATCAATTTTCTAACCTCTTGAAGGCTGAGAAGTTGCCTTTTGGGACATGTATTCAGAATTAATTTCACAGCATGGTTGGGGTTGGAAGGGAGCTGTGGGGATGATGCAGTGCATCCCCCCTGCTCCAGCAGACTCAGCCCCAGCAGCTTGCCCAGCATCCCCTCCAGGGGCCTTGGCAATCTCTGCACCCCAGGAGACTCCCCAAGCTCTCTGGGCAGCCTGGGCCAGGGCTCTGCACCCTCACAACAAACAAGTTTCTCCTGCTGCTCAGCTGCAAGCTGCTGGCTTGCAGTGTGTGCCCATTGCCCCTTGGCCTGGCCCTGGGCACCCCTGAGCAGAGTGTGGCCCCAGCCTCTTGCCCCCTGCACCCTTCAGCTCTTGCTCAGCATGGAGCAGCTCCCCTCTGGCTCTGCTCTGCTCCAGCCTCAGCAGCCCCAGGGCTCTCAGCCTTTCCTCGGAGCAAAGCCTAGAAGGCACAAGCCCTCTGAAATACACCATTTCTAGCCGAATTTGCTGTTTGATTCCTGAGCTCTAGAGCTGCACTGATCCCCAAACACTCCGTGGAGATGTTTGTGGAGTCCTCTGCCAGCACAGGTGCCAGCATGAGAATGAAACCAGCAGAGCTGTCAAGATCTGGTAGCACTGATAAAAAGAAGGCAAAAAAAGGAAAAGCTAAACCAAACACGTTCCCAGAAAATCCTCTGCTTGATTTGTTGTCAGAGCAGCAGAGCCACATGTGGGCCCAAGCACAGCTCAGCTTGTTAATGCAGTGGCTTTGTCCCCAGCAGTTAACACCATGCTGGGAGATAAGGTTCTGTTTGCTTTCTACTCCAGGGCTTGCAACCTTCAGGCAAGCCCAGGATTCATCAGGTTACTTGGAGCAGTTGGAGAGGTGTCAAGCTGCAGCGTGGCCTTGGAGAGACTTTGACAGCCTGCAGAGAGCTCAAATAAACTCTTTTCTCCTCCTCACCAGAGAGAACAGAGCTCTATTTAAACCAAGAAGTGCCTCTGCAGGATTATCTCAGCCAAGGAATTCTCCAAACAATCCCAAAGGTGCCCCAAAGGCCATGCCACACTTAATCTTTCTTGTCAACCAGAGCAACTGCAGTTGACACCCATGAAGCCCTGAGGAGCTGGAGGTGCTCTGGGGGCAAATGATGTGCCAAGGACATCTTGCAGGGCAAGGCTCAGAAAGCAAAAAGCACCAAATGAAGCATAATTACTTTCCCATAATCTGCTTTTAATGATCATCTGTGGCCAGTGCACAGCTAGAAGAGGAAGTCTCCTGAAGAGTTAAACCCAGGATTGTTCAGTCATGGGCACCATGGGAGGTTTACAGGACACTGACTCTGAATGCTGTTGTTGACCTAAGCCACAAAACACTTCCCAGAAGCCCTCAGCACATGGAAAGCTTCTGGTTACACAAGACTAAAATATCTGTAGAGTTTGCAATGCTCCTGCTTGCTCCCAGTTGAATAGCAAAGGCAGAAACCCTTGTGATCTGGGGGAGATCAGAGCCCGGTTGCTTCAGAAGGATGGAGCTTCAGGTTTGCTTATCAACTGCATCCAGACTTCTTGTGCTGGAGAGTTTACTCCTGTTTGGAGTTACCTCTGTGACCACTTTCCTTCTGATAGGAGAGAAAGTGGGAGTGCTTGGAGCAGCACTAGTGTGGCAGCAGGACTAGGGCAGGGATTGTCCTTCTGGAATGGGCACTGGGGAGGCCACAGCTCAAATCCTGGGCTCAGCTTTGGGCTCCTCACTCCCAGAAGGACATGGAGGTGCTGGAGTGTGTGCAGAGAAGGGCAAGGAAGCTGGAGAAGGGTCTAGAGCACAAGTGTGCTGAGGAGCAGCTGTGGGAACTGGGCTTGGTTAGGCTGGAGAAGAGGAGGCTCAGGGGAGACCATAGCTCTCTCTACAGCTCCCTGAGAGGAGGTTGGAGCCAGGTGGGGGTTGATCTCCTCCTCTCAGAGATGCTCCAGTCCCCTCAGCATCTTGGGAGCCTCTGCTGGACTCTCTCCAGCAGTTCCTTGGAAACTCTAGCTTCTGGCTTTCTCCTGGAGTGAATCCCTGCAGGAGGCACAGAGTTTATAAGGAGATGCTGATTGGGGGCACAACCTCCTCACCCCCCCCCACATGCCTTGCTCTTATGATGCTGTTGCTCTGTGCTTGGGTTGTGTTTGCTTGAATATTTTCTCTTTATAAACATTCTTATGGGTTTTTGTTTCCTTTGGAGAGGAGTGGAGAAGCCAGCTGCTGCTTTTAGGGGAGGCTGAAGTGCAGAACATTGTTCTCTCTTGGCTTGCTTTGGCTGCTGGATGAGCACTGTGTTCCTGGAGCAGATGCTGTGCTGTGCGTGCAGGGTCACCCTGGGCAGAGGAGAGCACATCTGCTTCTGTGGGCATGGAAGGAGCTGTGGGAAGATCAGTGCCACTCACCTCCTCACCACACTGTGACTGTTCCTGCATGGCTTTTGTGCTGAGCTCCTAGCTGCTGGAGAGATGCAGCAGTGATGAGTTCATGTGTGCTCGGTATAGATGTGTATATATATTGATAGAGTAAGGGGAAATGGCTTCAAGTTGCCCCAAGGGAGGTTTAGGTTGGACATTAGGAACAATTTCTTCCCCAGAAGGGTTGTCCAGGCCTGGCCCAGGCTGCCCAGGGCAGTGCTGGAGTCACCATCCCTGGAGAGGCTGCAAAGGCATGGAGATGTGCTGCTGAAGGACTTGGCTCAGTGGTGACATGGCAGTGTTAGGTTAACAGTTGGATTCAATGATCTTCAAGGTCTTTTCCAACCAAAATGCTTCTATTTTACATACAGTGCTGTTGGGATCAGCTTCATCATCTCATGAAGAGCTCACCACCAGCTAACTCCATCCCTGCCCTGGCCCTAGATGATGAGTGCAGGGCACTGGACCTTTTGCTCTGAGTTGCTTGCCTTCACTGCATCCCAGGCTGTGCTTCAGAAGCTGCTGAGCTCCAGGGCTCTGGCAGAAGGGAAGAGGCTGGATGGCAGCTGGCAGCAGGAAGGGGCAGAGGGAAGGTCCTCTCCCCACTTGTGAGCAAGCTGTGGGTTAACTGGGCTGTCTTGTCCAGCTTCAGCCCAGCTCTCCATCAGTTGGCTTTAGCTTTCTGTCAGTGGGAAAACATCTTCAAGTGCAGGGCAGTGAGAAATGAAGTTGACTGGTGGCCAGTTGACATCAGTGCTGCCTCACTGGTGTGTGGAGTTGTGGCTTTGGGAGCTCAGAGCTCCCCAAAAAGGCAGGATTCTTGTCTGGTGGAGAAAGGAAAAACCTTTAGGAGAGCTTTAATACAAATATTTACCTTTTGCTAAGCCTCCAGTGCTTGCTGTGGGTTTGGCTCTTGCTCCCTTGCTCTTGACTGCTCTGAAGGGGCCTGGAGGTTGCTGTCACCTGACAGCATGAGCAGAGCCAGTTGGGAGCTGTGGAGGCTTTCACAGAGTCACCCTACAGCAGGAGGGTTCAGGCACCTCCAGCAGCACCTTGAAACACATCACCTGTGTGGGGTGAGCAGGCTGGGAGGGCCTGGCCTGGCTCCCTGCTGGAGCTCCTGCCTGCAGATAAGCAGACAAACAGCCCAAATGCTGGCAGGCACCCAGCCTGGGCAAGATGAGGCATGGCCCAGGCAGAGCTCAGCAGGCACCATGGGACAGAGCTGCTCTTCTGCTCCAGTGGGTGAGCTGGGACTCTGCCTGAGGAGACCTTCCAGCCATAGGCAGCTCCCACAGCTGTGATCACATCACTTAGAGCCATGGCCCTGGGGACTGGCCCAACAGGCAAAAGAAGGTTCATCACTACAACAACCCCCCCTGGATTTGTTGATAGTGGTGGAAGCTCAGCAGCAGCTGGTGAAGGAGCATCCTGGGCTGAGGGTGTGCTGAGTGCTTGTGGCTCAGTGGGTGCCTGAACAAGACTCCCAGATCCCTGCTGCTCCTTCCTCCTGGGGAGCTCCATTTTCATGTCAGCCTTAGAGGGTCACCTCTCTGCTCTTGTGCTCCAGGCACAGACTCTGTTACTAAAATCACTCTATTGAAGTTGAAATCCTTGTCCTTATGGACATCCTGGTTTGGCAGGAGGCTGTCTGCATAGATCCATGTGGAATGAAGCAGGTAGAACCCTTGCAGGAGGATTCAGGCACAGCCCTGGCCCATAACCAGGCTTGGGAAGCTTTCTGGGGCATGTTTGGTGGCAATGGCTTTGAGTTAGAAGAACTTGGTTTGAGGTATTTTCAACATGAGTCACTAAAGCACAAACTTTGGCCCTGGCAGAGGTCACCACACTGGTTCCCAAGCTGCTGAGACACTGCTGCTGTGTCTCCAGCTAAGAAGTTCTTGGAGTGCAGCTCCATTTCCAGCCTCCATGGCTAGCATGAAGTGCTCCTAGGAAGCTACTGCCAAAATAATGCTGAAATAACCCAGGATCTAAACTTAGGACATAGCTGAGAGCCTGACTTAGGAACAGCTTATTCCCCAAGGAAGCTGCAGTCTGGTGGGGATCAGTGCAGGGAGAGAAATCCATCAGGCATCTAGACAGTGTTGAGTAGACAAGGACATGCTGCAGCTGTCCTGGGTCAGACTGGAGCTCTGCTGGTCCAAAAGCCTGCTGGCAGCTTGAGCTGGGAGCTTGGACACTGAGGGAGGTGGAGAACAAGAGGCCAAGTGCATGGAGATGCCTCCTTGGAGCTTCTGCTTGGCTTCCTGGGAGCTCTGGCAGCTTCTGGGGATGCCATGGCTGCCAAAAACCCCACACTGACTGGTGTCAAGGGCAAAAGAAACCTCTCCTGGGTTGAAATGTCCTGTGTCAGAGCTTTGCCTCCTGTTGTGTGCCCTGGGCTGAGTCACAGGGGAGGAGGAGTTGGCCTGGCAGGTTTGGGTTGGGTTTCAGAGCACAACAGCTCAGCTGAAACTATTGAAGAGCAAGTGGCCAATGCTGATTTGCTGTGACAAGGCAACAAAAGCTTGCTTTCAGCCTGCCAGTTTGACTTACATGGAAGGAGCAGTTTGGAGCTCCTCAAGCAGCACCAGCTTCACGTTTCAGTGGTGTTGGTGCAACAAGTCCATGTCATGCCAGATGCCTTCAGCCTCTTGCTGACCTCAGTCCTGTGAGCAGCTCCAGCAGGATCTGGAAAGGATTTTGGTGGTGAGACTAAGTCCTCTTCACATTCCCTCTGAAAGCAGAACTGGAGAGAACAAAGCAAGATGATGAAGCTACCTCCTGTCCTGAAAGCCTGATTAGTGATGGCCTTGCAGTGGTCCCCATGGAGGAGGTGACCTCCACTTGGTCTCCCACAGTCTGGAGAAGCATCCCTGGCTTGTTAGCATCTGCTTGCCAGCAGCATGAGCTACATCCATGGGGAGATGGGGGTCAGAGCAGGGTGTGCTGGTGCTGGAGTCACCATCCCTGGAAGTGGGGAAGAAACATCTAGAGGTGCTACTTAGGACCATGGTTTAGTGGCATGGAGGTGGTAGGTGGATGCTTGGACTTAATGATCTTAGAGTTGTCATCCATCCTTAGTGCTTCTGTGATTCTCTTGATGTAAATCAGGAGATAAGTCATTGGGATGATGGTCAGGTGGTCAGGAAGAACTCATGTCAAGTTGTCAGCTCTCCTCAGGGTGACTGCACTCAGCTTCTGACATAGCCAAAGAGGAAGGTTTGATGTGCTCTTGAGGGTCTGACTCTTCAGCCTACAAGCCAAAGGAGAGAGTGTGAAGCATCTCTCTGGAGAAAGGACATTGCATCACTTCAAGGAGGAGATGAACCTGGAGAGGACCTGGTCAGAGCCTGCCTGGGGCTGACAGGAACCTCTGGTAGAGGCTCGTGTAGGAAAAATGTGTCTTCTCCAGCAATAGGTATTCCCTTCACTCCAAGAAGCTTGACTCTTGACAAACCAAGCCTTCTTTAACTAATCCTTCTGTTTTTTTCCCCTAGATTAACCCTGGCAGTAAAGCAGCCATGGCAGACTTGTGCCCAGGAGATGTTATCCTGGCTATTAATGGAGAGAGCACAGAGAACATGACCCATCTAGAAGCACAAAACAAGATCAAAGCATGCCTGGACCAGCTCCTGCTCTCTGTCAACAGGTAAGTCCTCTGCTGCTTGATGTGCTCCTGGGGCAGCTTTGCTTGGTCCTTCTGAAGAAGGCTTGTGATGGTCCTGGAGCAGATGTGCCCTTAGGCTCAGTTCTTGGTGCATCCTCATGGTCTCTGCAAGTGTTCTGCATGCTTAAGAAGAGTAAAACAAAGGTATTTTTAGAAGATCAGTGAGGTGCTGGAGTGTGTGCAGAGAAGGGCAAGGAAGCTGGGGAAGGGTCTAGAGCACAAGTGTGCTGAGGAGCAGCTGAGGAACTGGGCTTGGTTAGCATGGAGAAGAGGAGGCTCAGGGGAGACCTTAGCTCTCTCTACAGCTCCCTGCAAGGAGCATGGAGCCAGGTGGGGGTTGGTTCTTCTCCCAAAGGAACAAGTGATAGGACAAGAGGAAACAGCCTCAAGTTGCACCAGAGAAGGTTTAGGTTGAACATTAGGAACAATTTCTTCCTCAGAAGGGTTGTCCAGGCCTGGCCCAGACTGCCCCGGGCAGTGCTGGAGTCTCCATCCCTGGAGGGAGTGAAAAGCCATGGAGATGTGGTGTGAGGGACATGGCTCAGTGGTGAGCTGGCAGTGCTGGTTAGTGATTGGACTTGAAGGTCCTTAAAGGTCACTTCCATCCAAACTCATTCTCTGATTCTAAAGAGCAATCTGCAGTCACAGGCTGCTTTGTTTGGTGAAGACACATGAAGTTTGATGTTAATTCTGCTTTCTTGAAGGACACTCTCCCTCCAGCCAAGCATGAGTGCCAAGGGAGGACAGGGAGCTGGGCAGGGAGCCTGGCAGCAAAGAGCTCTCAGCCCTCTGGTGCCTTCTGGACTTCTTCCATCCCATGTCCTTTCTCCATGAACCCTTGACATTCTGTGTTCCTGAGGCAGAGAACAAGATTGGGTTTGTTTCCCAGCTCTGGCCCATAAATGCTCTTTGACTGGAAAGTTCAGGAGGAGAATCAGCATTGGGGGTGGGAAGGCAAGGAGAGGAAGGTCCTGCTGTGTGTGCAATGTTCATGTGGTGGCTCCTGGAAAAGTGCAGGAACACACTCTGCTCAGGGGTGCCCAGGGCCAGGCCAAGGGGCAATGGGCACACACTGGAAGCCAGCAGCTTGCAGCTGAGCAGCAGGAGAAAGTTGTTTGTTGTGAGGGTGCAGAGCCCTGGCCCAGGCTGCCCAGAGAGCTTGGGGAGTCTCCTGGTGTGCAGAGATTGCCAAGGCCCCTGGAGGGGATGCTGGGCAAGCTGCTGGGGACCCACAGCAACAGGCTGGGTAAATCCCATCTGGATCCTCTGCAGTGATGTCTGTTCATGGGAGATAGTGCTAGGTGTGGTTGGACTTGATGATCTTAGAGGTCTCTTCCAACCTTAGTGATTCTGTGAACAACTCCTCGCCCATGAAAATCAACAGGGTTTCTCACTCTCAATCCTTTCTTATCCTGAAAGAGAGACAAGTGTCCAGGCAAGAGCACACAACAAGGCCCAGAGATAAGCAGCTCCAGAGTGCAGCTTCTCCTGCTCTTGCTTTAGCCATGACTGTGGATTTCCTTAGCTCCTCCAGAAAGCCTTCCCAGCTCCTTTGGTGGTTCTGCTACAGCCTTGCTCATTAGGGAGAACTTGTTCCTTCAGATCAGCTCATGCCTCAAATAAAAGCAGCCCTAAAATTGGGCTGGAGCCATGCTCTGCTGAAAGCACCACTTGAGAAGAGAGGGTTGAGCATCCACAGGACCTCAGGCACTGGACAGGAGACCTTGTGGCAACAGCAGTGCTGAGGCAAGCTGCTGGCACATCCCTGGCATCCCTGTCCAGACCTGCCCAGAAGGAGGAGGTGAGCCTGCAAGCTGCTTCTGAAGCTTTGCTCATCTGCCAGCTGGAAGCATGAAGGCTTCTGCTGCATCCTTCCTGGAGAAGCTGGCCCCAAGCCCATGCTGGGAAGAGGATGTTCCAGCTTTATAGATGTGGTGGTGGAGGCTGTGCTTCTCCTGTCTTCTGCAGCCCAGCAGGGCAAGGAGAGGATTGTGCCCTCTGCTCTGCTTTGGGCAGACCTCAGCTGCAGTGCTCTGGGCTCCTCAGCACAGCAGAGACATGGAGCAGCTGCACATCTGAGGGTGGAAGCACTCTGCTGGGAAAGTTTGGGGTTGAGAAGGCTCCAGGGAAACCTTCTTGCAGCCTTTCAGTACAAAGAAGTTTCTCCTGCTGCTCAGCTGCAAGCTGCTGGTTTCCAGTGTGTGCCCATTGCCCGTTGGCCTGGCCCTGGGCACCCCTGAGCAGAGTGTGGCCCCAGCCTCTTGCCTCCAGAAGATGAATTTTCCCATTGAATCTGCTATCTGATGTTCTCCTGAGCCCCTTCTCACCTCCCCCAGCCCCTGGAGGATTTGTCAGGCTCTGTTTGCTGCTGGGAAGGAATGACAGTGTCTGATGTTCTCAAGTTTCCAGTACAAGTACAACTGAAAAAGTGAATCACAGCTTCCCCTCTGGAGCTCCTCAAGGACTAATAGAGAGGAAAAGCAGCAGCTTTCCAGAGCCCGGATGGCTTCAGCTGAGAGGAATGAAGGGAGGAGAAGTCCTGGAGGTACTTCATGTGCCTTGGATGAGCTGTGTCCATCAAGATGCTAATCTCCAACCTGTGCCAAGCCTTGCCCACCTTGCCTGGCTGCAGGGATGGAGCAAACCCCTTGGTGAGGGGAGTTGCAACCATCAGCATCATCAGTGCTTCTAGACTGACTTCAGCTCCTAGAAAGCCACATCAGGGATAAAAACCATTCCTGATGGGAGGTGAACAGAGCTGAGGAGCTGGGCAGAGCTTGGAGTCACCTCCAACCTGGAAGGAGCTCTGCACTTTGGGGTGAAAGACAGCACTGTGGTGGATCTGGAGGCTGCCTGCTCACACCTGTGTGGCTGCACAAGAGCAGCCAGCAGCATTCCAGGTCCATTCTGGCTCTTTCCCAAGTGCTAAATGTTAGTTGATAAGAGGCTGGAGAAATGGGAATTCAATAGGACCCAGGAATGCCTGCAACTTCAAAGCAGCTCCAGAGATGCAGAGAGCAGGAGGTGCAGATCATTGCCAGGTGAAAAAACAAGTGTGGGGAAAGATGTGAGCAATATGCAAGGTCATCTCCTGGGAATGATGTTGAGTCTTCTAGACAGCAAATGGTGGGATGGAAGGTGTCTGAGACTCTCATTTTCTTGTAGTTATGTCTTGTTAGTGGCTGTGTTTGCCACAGAGCTTCATGCTGAAGGCCCAGCACTAACCTGGATGAGCTTGTTTCCCTTAGATTTGTCCCAGCAGCAGTTGAAGGAGAGCAGGGAGTTGTTAGTGCAGGGTAATGATTTCCACAGAGCTCACTTTAATCCTCTGCAACACATCTGAAAGCACTTTCCCCATGCTGGAGCTGGAGATGAAATGAGTCAGAAGACTGGAGAGCTAAGTCTGAGCTCTCCCCTGTTCCCTTGGCAAAGTGGGATGAGTTTGCTCTGTTGCCTAAACACAAAGCTCTGACTGTTGGTAGTGGTAACCCTGCTGCCAGGGTGGCTTGGAGTGGATCTGCTGAGCCTCAGCTTTCCTCCTGCTGCTGGCGATGTGGCAGGAGCTGTGTGTGTGCAGCTGGGAGCTCAGAGCATCAGGAACTATCACTTGTTCCTTGGGAGAAGAGACCAACCCCCACCTGGCTCCAAGCTCCTCTCAGGGAGCTGGAGAGAGGGAGAAGGTCTCCCCTGAGCCTCCTCTTCTCCAGCCTAACCNACTAGGTGACCCTCAGAGGTTCCTTCCAACCCCAGCCATGCTGGGATTTGACTTAGGAGATTGAAACTCCATGAAGTACAAGATGAAGCTCTCAGATGCAACCTCTTCATCCCTTGATGAGAGCAGGTCCTGCTCCTGTAGGCACACATCACTGCAGGAGCCAAACATCCTTCCTGGCACTCTGGCCCCTGCCACATGCAACCTCCAGCTTTGCTTTAATGATCTCCACAGTCCAGGAGCATGGGTTTAACCCAGGAATTCTTGAGGTGATTTTGGACCTTGGCTCTCTTACATCTCACCTAGCAAGCACCCAAACCTACCTAGCCAAAGGCAGGCAGGGCCTGACCCAAAACCTGCCAAAAGCCAAGACTCCCACTGGCTTTCATGCACTTGGGATCCATCTCCTGAGGATTGAAGGCTGGTTTGTTGGTGTTCCAAACCACTCCTGTGTCTTGCCATCACAGGGAATAACACAGAATCATAGAATCCTAGACTGGTTTGGGTTGGAAGGGACCTCGGGAGGTCATCTAGTCCAACCCCCCTGCAGTGGGCAGGGACATCCCCAACTAGATCAAGTTACATAGTCCCTCTCAGAGCTAAATGTCAGGTGGGTTCCTAGCAGCCAAATAGCCTTTTGTCTGGAGGGGATGATGATGGAGATATATATAGGCACATGTGATCAGAATACATGTCAGGACTCAGAACAAAGGGCAAAGCCAGGAATGGGCAAAGCCAGAGCCAGCCCAAGCCTCTCTGCTAATTTCTTGAGCTGCAATAACTTTGGCTCTTCAAATCCACACCAAGCTGGAGCCTGGAGATCAAGGATGGTTTGGCTTTGCATGGTTTGAACAGCAGGGAACTGACATCCTCTCTAGATATCCTGTGTCTGAGGGTAGTTCTAGACATGACTATTGATGGGTTTGATGTTTGGGTTTTGGAAGAAGCCTATTTTTGAGGGTTTTCTTTGAGGTTTTAGGTGTGTTGGGTTTGTTTTAAAGCCATTTCAGTTGAGTTTACTTCCTTTTTCCCTTGCAGATCTGAAGGGAAGAACTGGTCACCTCCTGTTCTGGAAGATGGCAAGGCTCAAGCATACAGGATCAACATTGAGCCAGAGCCACAGGTATGGCAGCAGCAGCCCTGCTGGGCTTCCAGCTTGCTCTTCTGGCCACAGGAGATCCATGTCTGGAATGTGGAGAGTCTTCTGCTCATCCTGCAGCCCTTCCAGAGCTTGAGGAATCTCAGTCTGTGGCTGCTTAGACTTCTCCATGCAGGAGAAGGGAGCAGCAGCATCCCCAGCAGCAGCCTGCTACTGGGCTGGGGATGGAGCTGGGCACATCTCCATCTTCTGTACCCCCCTCAGCTTGGGCCTGAGGTCACAGATGGCTCCTCAGAAGGAAGAGGAAAGGTGTCTTGCTTCTTTCTTTCTAACTCTGAGTTCCGTGTTGGGTTTTGGGATGTGCTGGTCCATGCCTGGAAGTGTTCAGATAACCTGGAGCTGTGTTGCTTGGGGCCATGGGTCAGTGGTGAGCATGGCAGTGCAGGGTGGATGTTGGACTGGAGGAGCTCAGAGCTCTTTTCCAACCATGGTGATTCTGGGATGCTTGTTGTAGAGGTGTCTGGGGATGGGGCAGGGAGCAGCTCCTGCCTTCTTGCCCTTTTCCAGATGGCTGCAAGCTTCAGAATCCAAAAGTCCCTCAGTTGAAGCTGGCCACAAGAAGTCCTGTGAGTGCCACAGCAACATGGGAGCTCTCTGCGCTGAGGCTGAGATGGTTTCCTTCTCCATGAAGAAGGTGGTTTGTGGTATGGGCTGTCCTTTCTCTCCAACAATTGCCAAGATGCTGCTGCTTCCTAGAGGTCCCTAATTGAGTCTCCTGAGGTGCCAGAAGGAATACAAGACCTGCAAGGATGGAGAGGACAGGGTGATGCTATGAGGAGTGATGCTGACCTCCTTCAGTGAGGAGCAGGGAGGTGGCACTGACAGCAGAGACTGCCCTAAGCAATGAGGATGAGGGATGAGGTTCTCCAAACCCCACCAGGATTGGACCTGGAAGGTCCTGTCTGTGAGTGGTGACCACTGCAGCCATGGGAGCTTGCTAGAGATCTTTCATTCCTGAGCAACTCATGGCTCTGCTCATCCTTCCTGGCCTGAGGGATGGAGCAGAGTGAGCTGGGAGCTTGGGTTTTGAGTCCTGGCCAAGTTTGCTTCATTAATCCATTACAGCAATCTTTTTTTGACAGATTATTTTTTCTTAATAGACTTTTGATGTGCCCCAAACCCCCAGCAAAGGCTCAATGAAGACCAAATGTGCAGCAGTGCAGCTGCCAGAGCCAACATTGCTGAGGTTTAATGCAGATTGGGTTGGAGTCTGATTATTAATAGATATTACAGAGCTTCCAGCTGAGCAGGAGGAGAAACTTGTTTGTTGTGAGGGTGCAGAGCCCTGGCCCAGGCTGCCCAGAGAGCTTGGGGAGTCTCCTGGTGTGCAGAGATTGCCAAGGCCCCTGGAGGGGATGCTGGGCAAGCTGCTGGGGCTGAACCTGGACGGGATGATCCCAGAGCTCCCTTCCAACCCTCACCATGCTGGGATTGTGTGTTGGGATCTCTGGTCTAGCTGTTAGCCCTGGGATGCTGTGTTCACCATCCCTGCCCAGCAGATGAGGAGAGCAGGAGCACTGCTCCCTGGGTTTCTGGATCTGCCCTGTCTGCAGCTCCTTGGAGCATGAGCTGGCTCGTGCAAATACTGCCATGTGGTGCTAATAAAAGGACAGGATGTTTGTTTTCTTGACCATTCCCATACTGCCAGAATTGGCAGCTTTCTGACCCAGGGAAGGGGCTAGAAACCTTGGCTTTGGGCCATGGGGCAGAGTCCTGTCAGCACTAATTGAGAGGAGATCAAGTGTCTGGATGGGAGAGTAATTGCAGGAGAAATGCAATTGGCAGCCCTGGAATAGGATGTGAGTCCTCCCAAGCCTGGCCACTTGGCTCAAATAAGCTCCTGGGCTGGGAGGTTGGGTTTCCTCTAGCTAGCCAGAGAGGGAGAGGCACTTCCCCAGGCAGCCAGCCCCATCCCTGTGGGAATGGCATCCCACTGGGAGGGATGGGGCCAGTGGGCTAGTGTTGCTGTGCCTTGCTCCTTGCTCTCTGCCCTGGCAGCAGTGCTTCTGCAGGGCAGCCCAAGGGCTGAGCTGTGGGCAGTGCAAAGGAGTTACGTTCTCCAGAGTGCCAGGAGCTGCTTCTGCTCTAGAATGTGATGCTTTGCCCTTGACCCCCAAGCCCCAGCTTGTGGACATTCATCTCTGACTCCAATCAGGTGCAAGGCATGCAGCTTGCAGGATGGAACTGGGATGAGTCTGCATCTCCCACAGCTTGTAGAATCCTAGAATGGTTTGGGCTGGAAGGGAGCTCTGGAGCTCATCTAGTCCAACCCCCCTGCAGTGGCCAGGGACATCCCCAACTAGAGCAGCTTGCCCAGAGCCCTGGCAAGCCTCACCTGCAATGCCTCCAGGGATGGGAACTCAACCACCTCCCTGGGCAACCTGGGCCAGTGTTCCACCACCCTCGTGGGGAGGAACTTCTTTCTAATGTCCAGTTTAAATCTACTCCTCTCCAATTTAAAACCATTGCCCCTTGTCCTTTCCCTGCAGGCCTTTGCAAACAGGCCCTCTGCAGCCTGCTTGGAAGTTCCCTTTAGGTCCTGGAAGGTCACTAGTAGTTCCCCTGAAGCCTTCTCTTCTCCAGGCTGAACAATGCCAGCTCCCTCAGCCTGTCCTCAGAGCAGAGGTGTTGCAGCCCCTGAGCATTCTCGTGGCCTCCTCTGCACCTGCTCCATCAGCTCCATGGCCTTTGTGTGTTGAGGGCTCCAGAACTGGACCCAGTATTGCAGAGGAGGTGTGAGCAGAGCAGAGTGCAGTGGCAGAATCACCTCTCTGGATCCACTGGCCACATCCACAGGTTGTCCCTGTGGTTGCCAAAGCATCCCTTTGCTCCCCTGAAGGTCCTGCTGTGGGCTGCCTGGGCACAGGTGACTGCTTTCTGGTGCCTACCTGAATCCCTGCATCTGCTCATTGCACGTGTCCTCCAGGCTCTGAGCAGCACAGAATGGTTTGGGTTGGAAGGGACCTTAGAGGTTTAGTCCAAGCCGTCAGCAGCCAGCAGGGACATCTTGGAGCAGGTTGCTCACAACCTCATCCAGCTTGGCATTGAACACTTCTAGGGAGGAACCATCCACAACTTCTCTGAGCAACCTCTGCCTGTTCCTCACCCCCCAGTGAAGAATTTCTTCCTCATATCTGATATAAATCTCCCTGAAAAGTGGAGAAAGAAAGAAAGAAAATCATCTGTGGGCTTCAGGCATGAGTCTGAGCCTCTGGGGCACCTATGGGGACAGCAGAGCAGGGATGGGGCTTTGGGGCTAACTTGTGCCTTAACAGCTTTAAAACCACGTGAAATATTCTTCCGTGTATTGTTTGGTCTCAGATCCTCATTACTTTGTTTAATTAAGGAGGAATGACTCTTGATGAATTGGCTCTGAGGCTTGCTTGAAGTTCTCCAGAGCTTGCTGTTGGGTAGGAAATGTCCTTAGAGATCTTTCCAGAAGCTTCAAGCTTCCTTGATGGAGAGGTGGAATTTCCCTTCCCAAGGTTGACCAACCTCCCTTCCTGCCCTGGCCATGGCAGGATGGGCTAGGGCTGCTCCTGGCAGAGCTCTCTTTGGGATGCTCATCTCCAAGCAGCCCTTCCACAGCCACCAGCTGCTGCTCTTGTGGCAGGAGGAGAGCAGGAGAATGTCAGCTCCTGCTTTGGGGAAAACAAAGGATGAGCTCATTCCCTGGCACATCTTCCCTTCCCATGGGAACTCCCAGTGTGGGCTTGGAGGGCTGAGTTCATAGCAGAAACATGCTGGGTCCTGGTGGCTGCTGGCAGCAGCATCCTCAGCCTGGAGCTAGAGGTGCTCAGGTGGCAAGGCTTTGTACAGCACCAAGAGCTTCACACAGGCAGCTGTCAGGTTGTGTTTGGGGTTGTTTTTCCTGTGATTATAGTATTGAAGCACTTGAAAAGAGGAATTTGCTTAGTACTCCTGCAGCTGGTTGGTCTCTGGTAGGTGTTTTGATGTGAAACCCTCTCCATCCCTCTTCTCTAAATCAGCATCTTGAAGCAAGCCTTGGTAATCCTGGTATATGAAAGAGGGGTAAAAATGGGAATGAAAACTTCAGAATAGGTGTTTTTTTGGGTCCAGGTAGCTTCCCTAGTTTGTTCTCCCCAAAGGTAACTCAGAGCCATGTTGTTCTAGGCCAAAGCAGAAGATGCTGTTGGATTAAAGCTCTAATACAGATCTCTATCAAGTTAATTTACTTAGAGCACTAATACAGATCTCTATCAAGTGATTTTACTTGATAACATCAGTCTCAGGGATGACTTTATGAGCACAGGGGAGGGAGCTAAGTGCCTTGCTTGTGTGCTCAGAGATGCCAAGTGTTTTTTTGGAAGCACAGGTGCGGAGCTCAGTGCCTGTGTTCTCATCCATTGGGAATAACAACTTAGCTTTGGGTTCCTCCCAAAAGGAGATAGATTGTGATGGTCCTGGGGGTTTTGTTCTTGGTGCTCACTTAAAATGAGTGAATTGCTCTTTGCTGGCACTGCTGGGAGCTCCTGGGATGGGAGGATGTGGGGAGAGGTGTCCTTGAGGGCAGGGATGCAGGAGTGAGGGGATGCTGGAGTGTGTCCAGAGAAGGGCAAGGAGGCTGGGGAAGGGTCTAGAGCACAAGTGTGCTGAGGAGCAGCTGAGGGAATTGGGATTGGTTAGGCTGGAGAAGAGGAGGCTCAGGGGAGACCTTCTCACTCTCTGCAACTCCCTGAGAGGAGGATGGAGCCAGGTGGGGGTTGGTCTCTTCTCCCAAGGAAGATGCAATAGTATAAGAGCAAACAGCCTCAAGTTGCCCCAGGGGAGGTTTAGGTTTGACATTAGGAACAATTTCTTCCCCAGAAGGGTTGTCCAGGCCTGGCCCAGGCTGTCCAGGGCAGTGCTGGAGTCTCCATCCCTGGAGGGAGTGAAAAGCCATGGAGATGTGGTGCTGAGGGACATGGTGCAGTTTGGATATTAGGAAGCATTTCTTCCCCCAGAGGGTTCTCAGGCATTATCCCAGGGAGGAGGTGGAATCACCATCCCTGGAAGTGTTCAGAAAGCACGGAGCTGTGTTGCTTGGGGCCATGGGTCAGTGGTGAGCATGGCAGTGCAGGGTGGATGTTGCACTGGATGAGCTCAGAGGGCTTGTCCAATCATCATGATTCTGTGCTTTTGTTGCAGCTTGGAGAGCAAGTCCCAGAGAAAGAAGCACTTGCAAGTGAGCCTGATGCTCAGATCCAAGAGCAGGAGGCAGAGCAAACCTTAGTGATGCTCTCAAGGTCTGCACCTCTGCCCACTGAGCTGTGACCCATGGCTGGTCCCCAAGGTGTCCAGGAGCTGGCAGGAGGCTGTGAGGCTTCTTTGGAGCTCTTCTCCCAGGCTCTGAGCTGCTGTGCTGCCTTCTGTGGGGATGAGGACATGCTGGGCTCCAGCTTGAGTCCTGTTTCATGTGTACCTTGTCTGTGGCCTTTTAACTACAAGAGCAGCTGAACTTCTGAAGGGGTTGGAGAGATCTGGAAAAGCAATTTGCTCCCTAGCTGATGACTGTGAGTGGTCAGAAGGATGTGATGGGGAAAAGGGTTCTGTGGGAGAGGAAATTGGCAGCAAAGAAACCCCAGGCTCTGCTCAGCCAGCTAACTACACCTCACCTTGCTCCTGATGTGCTGAGCTGAGCTAAGTGGTGGGATCATGCTGCCAGGAGCCTGATTGAAGCCTGGATAGTCTGTAACACACCTCAAGTGGGGAAAAGGGGAGGGGAAAAATGTGTGGAGCTTTTAATCCTTCCCCTTCCCCCCAGCTTTGAGGACATGCTTTGACAAGAAGGTTCCCCACTGAGGCACTGGAGGTAGGCAATGGATCCTCCTCCTCCTGCAGGCTCTTGGCCACAGGGAACAGCTGCTGCTTGCATCCAGAGGGAAGCTGGGCTGCTCATCCCACACACCTCCTCAGGGGGGGTAGGAATGATGTTTCCATTCCTGGGGAGGATTGAAGCAGTTTGTCAGGCAGAAAGGAAGGAGAAAGGGGGATGGAGAAGGAGGGGTTTGCAGGGGTTTGTCAGGCAAAGGAAGGAGGAGGGGGCTGGAGAGGGAAAGGGTCACTGTGCTGCAGCTTTCTGCTGTGCACAGGCTGAACTTCAGTCAGGAGGATGTTGGGATGTGCTGGGATATGTCTTCAGGCTTAATTGCAGCAGTGAAGGCACTCATATTCCTCCCATAAATGGACCTAGGTCATCAAAGCCTGGCTGTCCCCTTGGGTCAGGAGAAGAGGCAGAAGTTGCATCTCTGCTTTACAAAGATCCTTGCCCAGCTTTTCTCTTTTTTTTTCCTCTTGCTGCCAAGTCTGAGCTATTGCCATCCAGCCCTGGGCAGCCCTTGGGAGAAGCCCAGGAGTCCATCCCTAGTGCCATCCAGCCCTTGGGAGAAGCCCAGGAGTCCATCACTAGTGCCATCCAGCCCTTGGGAGAAGCCCAGGAGTCCATCACTAGTGCCATCCAGCCCTTGGGAGAAGCCCAGGAGTCCATCCCTAGTGCCATCCAGCCCTTGGGAGAAGCCCAGGAGTCCATCACCAGGTTATTTGGGCAGTAGGCAGGTGTCTCTGCTCTGAAGGTTCCCCTTCCATCTCTAAGCATCCTGTGATTCTCTAATCCTACCTGGGTTTGTTTGCTGTGCCTCATACTCCTCTCAATTATCCCTTTTCCTCTGCTCATTCCTGGTGGGAAAGGGCAGGCTGGAGGTCTCCAGCAAAGTGGTGAGCAGAGGAGGTTCCTCTGGTTGGATACAGACTGATGGTTGCATGTCCTTCTGCATCCAGCCCCTGGCTCTGGGACTTCCAAGAGCTTCTCTGCTGTGGGACGTGTGCTTGCCAGGAGCAGGGAAGCCTGAGCTCCAAGTGCTGCCTGGCAGGAGCTTGGTTCCACTTCCTAATGGATGATACTGGAAGGCTGAGAGTCTCTGGTTCCTAGGCTCCAAGAGTTCTCCTGGCTGAAGCTTCCCAGGGCAGCTCTTGGGAAGGGTTTGCAAACTCTCTGCATTGAAGAGAGGCATCAAAAGCAGCAGAGAAGAGCAAATCAGGTCCTAGAGGGAGGAGAGATTGCTTCTAAGCTTTGGGGAGTGTTGTGCCTTGCAGAGCTCTCCCAGCCTTGGAGAGGAGGAGGAGGAGGCCAAGCATTCTCCCAGGAACAGCTTGGATTTGTGCCACAGGGAAGTTGCATGGCAGAGAAAGTGAGAGGCAGTGAGCTCCCTACAAAGCCTTTAGCTGGCCCAAAGCTCTCCAAAGCCTGTGGAGAACGTGGTGGAAAAGGCTGAGGGACATCTCTATGGGCTTGGTCTGGAAGGTGTTAGGCTAACAGGAGCACTCTGGTATCCATCCAGGAGGAGCCTGGTGATCCCTGAGGATGCTGCTGGGTCCCTGTGGCTTCCTAGCAAGGCTGAGCTGGTGGCAAGCAGGGATGCTGAGCAGTTCAGCAGGACAGGAAAGGCTCTGGATCATCCCATTTCCATCCCCAGCCTTTCATACCTTCTGGACAATGACCCAAGCACCAAGTTTTGCCTTTATAGCAACATTATTTTTCTCTCTCCAGGTACCAGTTGCTGAGTTTACAGGGCCATGGGCAAAGCTTTACAAGATGCCCTGTGGATTAAAGCAAGCCCAGAGAGAGATGATGGGTTTGTGTTGGATGGAGGAGAAGGAGGAGGAGGTTTTCATTCCAGGGATGCATGCCACAGCCTTGTGCTCCCTGGTGAAAGGTCTTGGGTGGCCAAGGGATGGAGGAGCCCATGGCCTGCTTGGATTTGGGGTTCTTTTCAGACTGTGGCTTGGGGAGCAGTTCAAATTCTCTTCTATTGCTTGTTTCCTAGACACTTGGAGGTTGTGATGTGGGAAGAAGCTTTCCCACATGTGTGTGTGTGTGTGCAGGAGCAGTGCTGGGAGCTTGGAGCTGAGGTGCTGGAATTGCCTTGCTGCTGCCAGGAGCTTGCTGGAAGCTCCAAGGCACCAGGCTGCAGTTCTTCCTTCTGCCTCCTTTTTATCAATGGGAGTTCTGCCTGCAGAACTCCAGGATTGGGCTTCCCAGAGGATGTTTTTTTGGAGCAGGCTCTGCTTTTGCTCCCTCCTATAGCTGCTGGTTTTGCCAGGGCTGGGGAGCTGCAGTGTGTTTTGCCATGCCCCAGGGACAAGCATTTGTTTCCAATTAGCATTGATTTGGGTTCTTTTAGTCCAAAGTGAGCTTTGCATTCAAAGCCTGCAATGTGCACTTGGTTATTTGGTCACAGGAGGATGTTTTCCTTCTTTTCTGCTTCACTCTCAGTCTCCTGAGAAGCTGGGACAAGGCAACCTTGCCTGGGGTGGATTAAAGCAGATGAAGGCAGATTGAAGAGATGACAGCCTCTTCCACAAGCATCCCTTTCATCCCTCAGCAGGGACATGTTTCTGACTCCCATGGCTGGGAAGAGCAGCAGCCAGCACATCTCCTGAGGCTGTGTCCTGCTTTGTGCTGCTTTTCCCACTTTTCCCTCTCCAGCTGCTCCCCAAGATGAGTGTGAGGAGTAAAACCTTGCCTCGTGGTAAGAGGAGCAGTGGGTGCTGTTGGATTTAGGGGTGATGTCTGGTGTAGGTGAACCTCCTCATCTCCATCAGTGACCTGGATGAAGGGATGATCACCATCATTTAAGTGCAGGTGAAGGCTCCCTTCTCCTCCATATCTCCCCAGCATCTCTACAGTGTTATTCCAGCAAACTGCCCATCCCAACACATCCTTCCCACCTGCATCAGACCAACAACTAGAAATCTGATGGGTTTTCTCCTTTTTCTTCTCTTCCAGGACAATGGACCTGCCCCAAACAGGAAGCCACTTGCTGCTAGCAGCCCCATGGACCCTAAGCAGATGCTGAACATGCAGCAGCAGCTCCCAACCAGAGTGTACCCCAGCAGTAGCTCTGAAGCAGCTCTGCAGGGCCAGCTCAGTGGGCTCCACATCACTCCTTCCCACAGGTAGGATGAGAGCAGAGCTCCTGCAAGCTCAGCTTCAGGCCTGTGCATGGAGGCTGTGGTGCTCCTGCAGCTCCAGAGGTGTTGGTTCAGCTCCTGCTCCTTTAGCTGAGTGCAGGTGGGGAAGGAAAAACAAGCAGACACAAGAAAAGAGAGGTTGGAGATGGCCAAGTCACCTTGTGTGTGGAGGGAGCCAGTGCAGCAGTGGGATGCTGAAGCAATGCTCATCTTGGAGATGGAGTCTCCATCCCTGGAGGGGTTGGAAAGCCATGGAGATGTGATGCTGAGAGATATGGCTCAGTGGTGAGCTGGCAGAGTGAGGTTAAAGGTCTCTTCTGAGAGTGAAGGTGCTGCTTTTCCAGATCCACATAAGACCCTTCTGTGGGGATAGGTAGGTTAGTGCCATCAGATCCAATCCCTAGGCTGGGGTTAATGCCAGGGAGTGTCACAGATATTAGGATCTGGTTTCTCCAAGTCTGTATTCAAGGCAGCATGGAAGCAGCTTGCTCTCTTAGGAGTGGAGGTTACACTTCCACAGACCTCAGGGCAAACACTAGGCCTGGGAGCTGGAGGTATCCCCAGAGACAATTAACTTCCTACCTATCCTAACTCTGCCAGGAGGTTGTAGTGAGGTGAGATTTGGCCTCTTCTCCCAAGGAACAAGAGATAGGATGAGAGGAAATGACTTCAAGTTGCACCAGGGGAGGTTCAGATTAGAGACTGAGAAGCATTTCTTCCCCCAGAGGCTCATCAAGCACTGCCCCAGGCTGCCCAGGGAGCTGATGGAGTCTCCATCCCTGGAAGGGTTCAGAACCCATGGAGATGTGCTGCTTGAGGCCATGGCTTAGTGGTGAGCATGGCTGGACTGGCTGAGCTCTGAGGGCTTTTCCAGCCCTCATGTGATTGCAAGGTCTGCTCAGAGCAGCTGTCTGGGAGGGTGGGAAAGAAAGAATGCTCCTAGGAAAGAATAAACCTCTTCTGGAGCCAAGAAGGGTGTGGATGGATAACTGGGACTTTGAGACAGGCCAGGCTGGGGCCTGAGATGCTTTCACATGGCTTCTGCTGATTTATCTCCTCCAAACTGGCAAAAGATGCTGCAGGCAAGTCCTGTCTGTGCTGCATGCAAAGAGAGGTTCTCTGCAGCTCAGGCAAATCCAGATGGAGCTGTGAGCCAGGGTGATCCCTCTGCTGCTCCAGAGGAGTCAGTGGAGCTGGAAAGAGGAGAACCACCCAAAGAAATAAATACAGAGAACATGATCTGATGTCATCTGCTTGTGAGCCAAAGGCCAGGAGTCTAGCTGGAGTAGGAGTGGGGCAGAAGGGCATTGTCTGGGAGCTGGGGCAGGCTGGGGCCTCTCCTGTGCTAGCAGCACTTCTGCTGCTTCTCAGACAAGCAGTTTGGGTGGAAGAGACCTTGAAGATCATCAAGTCCAACTGCTAACCTAATGCTACCAGGTCATCACTAAGCCATGTCCTTCAGCATCACATCTCTGTGGCTTTGCAACCCCTCTAGGGATGGGCACTCCAGCACTGCCCTGGGCAGCCTGGGCCAGTCCTGGACAACGTTTCAGGGAAGAAATTGTTCCTGATGTTCAACCTAAACCTTCTCTGGTGCAACTTGAGGCTGTTTCCTTTTCTATCACTTGTTGCTTAGGCGAAGAGCCCAACCCCCACCTGGCTCCATCCTTCTTGCAGGGAGCTGCAGAGAGAGCTAAGGTCTCCCCTTAGCCTCCTCTTCTCCAGCCTAACCAAGCCCAATTCCCTCAGCTGCTCCTCAGCACACTTGTGCTCTAGACCCTTCCCCAGCTTCCTTGCCCTTCTCTGGCCACACTCCAGCACCTCCATGTCCTTCTGGCAGTGAGGAGCCCAAAGCTGAGCCCAGGATTGGAGCTGTGTCCTCCCCAGTGCCCAGTGTAGGACAATGCCTGGCAGAAGGATCTTTTAATGCAGTTGCCTACAGAAACACTGCCAGCACAAGAGATGTTTGTGGCTGGTAGCAAGGGGATTTGCTGTCCTGCCTGTGCCTGGCAGCAGCAGCCACAGCCTGGATGCCCTGCCAGCAGTCCAAGGGGTGATTGGATCCCTTGGAGATTGCCAAATAACTCCTTGCTTCCCCCAATTTTCCCCCCATCCCAATGCATTCCATGTGTGGCAGAGCCATTTGCAGGGCTCCTCAGCAGCTGTCCTCTCTCCTGCAAGCATCTGCTAGCTGGGCCAGGTCCATCAGAGCTCAACAGGATTAACTTCAAGTAGCTCCAGGCTGAGACATGCTTGGGGTTGGATCTGTGGGAATGGGGAGGAGCTGCAGGTTGCTGTTGGTATCTGAATTCAGCCTTTCTTGTTTTTTTTCTTTCCAAACAGCCTTGACCCCTTGAAGTCTCTGCCCCGGAACAGGAATGGGATTGATGTGGAGTCAGATGTCTACAAGATGCTTCAGGATTATGAGAAGCCTGTTTCAGAGCCCAAGCAGTCTGGCTCCTTCAGATACTTGCAGGGCATGCTGGAGGCTGGGGAGAATGGTAAGGAGCTTGGCACCCAGAGCATGTCCCCTCCTGCTGACTCAGGCTGTGCCATCACCCTGCTGTGAGGCCTCAACCAGCCTTTGGTCCCTCTGCACCCACCAAGTTGTTGTTCCTTCTCCTTCCCTTGCTGAGGAAGCTGAGAAAGCCTCTAGAGAGGATGGGGGTGGGCTTGCAACCTCTTCTGCTCTCTCCTTTGACCCCCCAGCAGCTGCAGGGGAAGGTCCAAGCTCCTGGGAGGAGGAGAACACCCAGCTGGCAGCTTTCAAAGTGGCTTTTCAGATGCTCAGGCCAACATCTGGGGGCTTAACAGATTTTGTGGCTGACTTGAGCCTCGTGTGAAAGTTGGGAGCTGCAAAGAGCTTCTGCCCAGCAGCTGTTGTGCAGAGGAGCTTTGTGAACTGGCCTGGCCTGGCCTGGAGCAAGGGCACTGCAGGAGATCTCTAAATGGCATTAGCATCAGGACATGGGCTGGTCCTCAGCAAGGCAAGGAGAGAGAGATCAGGAGCTCTTGGCTCCCTTCTCAGCCTCCTGCCTGTGGGAAGGAGCCAGCTCAGAGCATTCACTATTAAGGTTTCCCCAAACCATCCATCTCAGCTCCTTTCTATTTGCCTTTCAACCTTCAGCTCATTGGGGCTTCCACCATCAAGCTTTCAAGCAATCATGAGGGACAAGACTCTTCCTTCTGCTTCCTTCCAAGAGCCTCCTGCTGGGATCCTGTGAATCCAGGCCCCTTAGCTTTGATGGGGACACACCAACTGCTGCCACTCTCATTAGGAGGCAGCAAGTGAGGCTCCTGCACTTCAGTTCTCTGTGTGTGCAAGCTGCTGGAGGAGCACATTCTGTGCCTAGAAGGATGTTGCATCTTTCTTGCCAAGGAGAAGCATGATGGTGGTTGGGAAGCACCAGATTCTCCCTGTGTTAGCTTCCTCAGTGGTGCTCAGGCCTGGGCAAAGCATCAGGTGGAGGTTGTGAACACCACAGCCCCTTGCAGGCTGGCAGGACAAGGGATGCTCAGGAGCAGTTCCAGATGTACCTTCAGGTCCTTCCACAAGCAAGCTTCCCAGTGAGGTGCCTGCTGCAGCCTCAGGTCTGCTCCTTGCAAAGAGGCAACTGGGAGGTGATTCTTCATCCCAGTTAATGACCTTCCCTGTGCCAGGGAAAGGGAACAAAACTGAAGCTGTTCTGCTTTGCTGCTGCCTCCCCTTGCATCCCATGGCAGAAAACCAAGGGGAGATGGTTTTAAACCAAAAGAGGAGAGATATAGACTAGAGAGAAGGAAGAAATATTTTGCACTGAGGGTGCTGAGACTGTCCCAGGTTGCCCAGAGAGGTGGGAGATGTCCCATTCATCCCTGTGCCCAGGCCAGGTTGGTTGGGGCTGGGAGCATCCTTCTGTAGTTGCAGATGTCCCTGCTGATTGCCAGGGTTGGATAAGGTGACCTTTGAGTGTCCCTTCCCACCCAGAGCAGTCAGGGATGCTATGTGGGCACTGGGGCTGTGTGGCTGGCTGCAGGCAAGCTCTCACTTGTGGCTGTTTACTTCATAAGGGCTGAGAAATGAAGTGAGAAGCATTTCTGTTGGCAGAAAGCTCAGGGATGTTCCAGCATGTTTTCAATCCCTAGGAGTGTTGCTGCTAGCTTGTTTTACAGCTCCCATCCCTGCTCCTTCTTCCTTAAGCCTCAAATCATACATCTGGGCCTGAGCCTGCTGTGCCCTCTCCTTTTAAAGTCATGAGCTCCTCTCCTGAGGAGCTGCCTGAGATGGTGAGAGGGAAGGTGCATTCTCTTCTCCAGCATTGCTATCCCCATCCTATTCCTGGAAGGAGCTCCATGCCAGGGATCTGGCTGGGAGGAATTGTCTCCATAGATGCCCTTGGCATGGGAAGGATGAACCCTGCAGCCTCAAATGGGAACAGGCTGGGGAGTTAAAGCATCTCCCTGCTTTCCTGAGGACCATAAATCACCAGGAGGCTGTGGGCTGGGAAATAGAAGGAAGATGGGAAGCAGCCCTCTCTGCTGGGCTCCTTTTGCTCTGAAATCTCCTTTCCCCCCCCCATCTCTTCTCTCTTCTAAGCAGCTTATCCAAGCCCTGTGAGAGACAGCAGCAGCTTAGCTGCTAAGAGCTGGCAGAGGAGGGTGTCTGGCCCAAGCAGGCTCTGGCTCAGGCTGGGACAAGCCAACAGCTTGAGCAGTTGTTTGGGTTTATTCCCAAGCAAGGCAGTGGAAGGATTCCACCAGGGAGCTTGGCTGGAGCCAGATGAGTGCTCTGAGGACCCCAGGCTGGAGCAGCCCTGGGCATCTCCTGGGCAGAGAGACTCCCTGAAGCTCTCAGCACCTCCAAAGGCTGTGTTGGGGAAGTGAGGTGTGATAGGGAATGAGACCTCTGGGCTTTGCTCCCTTGGCTAGAACTGCTGGAGAAGAAGTGCTCTCCAGCTCAGAGCCATGGCTGCAGATGGGGTCTGCTGTGTGAGTATCCCCAGGGCTGTTGGGGTGCTCTCTCCTCCCCAGCCCTGGGCAGCAGGTGCTCTGGAGAGTAGAGCAGGATTGTCTCCATGGAATGAAGCATTGCCAAGCAGTGTCCTTCAAAACACAGCATGTGAACCTGCATGGCAAGCCAGAGGTGACACTCGAGGGCAAACTCCCAAGTGGCAGTTTCCATAATGCCCACAGGAGAGCAGGGTCAGGAAGAGAAATTCTCCCTCACTCTGTGTCTGTTGCACATCCTTGGCAGGTGAAAAGCTTGACAAGCTGAGCAACCCTCGGGGCATCAAGTCTCCAGTGTCCAAGCTTGGTGGGACCATGCCTGGGCTGCAGATGCTCCCGGAGTGCACTCGCTGTGCCAACGGCATCGTGTGAGTGCTGCTGCCTCCTGCACCCCAGGATGGGAGGGGACAGGGCTGGGGCAGGGACAGTGACACTGACATGGCTGGGCTGGGGACATCAGGGCATGGCTGGGGCAGGGACAGTGACACTGACATGGGGCTGGGCTGGGGATGGTGACATCAGGGCATAGGTGGGATGGGGAATGGGGATGCTGGGACATGGTTGGGATGGGGATGCTGGGATGTGGTTGGGATGGGGAATGGGGATGCTGGGACGTGATTGGGATGGGGAATGAGGATGTTGGGATGGGGAATGAGGATGCTGGGATGTGGTTGGGTTGGGGATGATGACACCAGGATGGGGCTGGGTCAGGGATGGTGACACAGACATGGCTGGGGTGGGGATGATGACACCAGGATGGGGCTGGGTCAGGAATGGTGATGCTGGGACATGGCTGGGTTGGGGACAGTGATCCTAGGATACAGCTGGGTTGGGGGTGGTGACACTGGGATGGGGCTAGGTCAAGGATGGTCACAATGAGACATGGCTAGATCAGGGACAGTGACACTATGACATGGCTGGGTTGAGGACAGTGACACTGGGCCACAGCTGGGTCAGGTCCTACCAGACAGATTGGTTACAATTCACAGCACAACACCTTGACTCCCTTTTTGCTTGTTGCTAACTGTGTCTAAACCTGGAGTTTTTTGAGGAGTAGGATTTGGATTGTCCCTTTTAAGGGAATCCTGCAGCCAAGTGGAGATGATCCATGGGATGATTTGTGCCCTGCTTATCATAGTAACTGTGCTGGGGCTGTGAGTAGTGCTGACAGCACTGGCACTCTGCCTTCTGCAGAGAGAGAGAGAAGGAGGGTCAAGTAGAATAATCTGGGGATTATTTTTGTTTGTTTGTTGAAGAGTTGCTCTCCAGCAGATGGAGGTTGGGTCTGATCTCAGAGAGTGCAGGCTTGTCTCTGCTTCCCCCTCTGCTGATTTATGTCCTGTTGCAGTTGATGTCCTCCTCAAGCCTGGCTGGCTGAGAGGCTGCTCTGCCAAGTGCCTGTAAGCCTCTTCTTGCTGGGGCTGTGCAGCTCCAGCCCTGCCAGCAGAGCTTGGAGGATGCTGCTGAATTCAGGTGTTTGAGGCTCAGCTTTGGATCAAGCCATGGAGCTGGGGGCTCAGGGGGATGTCTGCAAACGTGGAGCATCCTTTCCAGCAGCAATCCAGCAGAGCCAGGCCTGGAGCTGAGAGTGGCAGCTTTGGGTGGGCTGAGAGGATGGGATGGGAAGCCAGGAGAAGACCACCCTGCTGGGCTCCTCCATGGAATCAGGGAATGGGTTGAGTTGGAAGGGACCTGGCTTCAGAGGAGGGCTCCAGTGAGGAGGGAACAGCCTGGCTGTGAGGCCTGGCTGAGAGAGTTGGGATTGTGAAGGCTGCAGGGAGAGTTCATTGCATCTTTGCCAAGGGAGCTAGAAGAGAGCTGGGGAGGAAGTCTGGCTCAGGGAGTGCAGTGACAGGATGAGGAGGAATGGATTTCAACTGGCAGTGCTTTCGATGAGATAGGAGGAAGAAATCCTTTCTGTGCAGGGTGAGGAGACCCTGGCCCAGAGAAGCTGTGGCTGCTCCATCCCTGGCAGTGTTCAGCTGGGCTGAAGCCTTGAGTGGAACATGTCCGTGTCCGCAGTGGGACAGTTGGAACTGGCTGAACTTCCCTTCGCTTATTCCACCCCTGGAAGGCAGCAGGAAGAGTTCTTTATGCCCCTAGCTCCTCCAGCTGACTCCCATCCCTCTCTCCCCTCCAGAGGCACCATTGTCAAAGCTCGGGACAAGCTCTACCACCCTGAGTGCTTCATGTGTGATGACTGCGGCCTGAACCTGAAGCAGCGCGGCTACTTCTTCCTGGAGGAGCAGCTCTACTGTGAGACCCACGCCAAGGAAAGGGTTAAACCCCCTGAGGGCTATGACGTGGTGGCTGTTTATCCCAATGCCAAAGTGGAACTGGTCTAAAGGCAGGCTGAGCTCTGCAGTGAGGTCAGGCCAGCAGCAGCAGCAGCATCCCACCCACATCCTCCCAGCACGTGGAAGCTGACCCTGCTTGCCAAAGCCCAAGTGAAAATGCCTTCTCCTAGATAAAACTGTTGACACTTGGCATCTCCACGAGAGGCTGGTGGTGAAAGCCTAGACCAGCAGGTTTTTCCCTTCTTCTTGACACTCTGCTTGTTGCTGTTGTTGTTTGGGGTTGGGTTGTTAGTCTGGGTCATAACCTTAGCCCAGCTCTCTGTAAATACTGATTTATTCTCTGTTCTCTTGAATACTGTTTTTATATCCCTTTTTATCCCCCCCATCTCTCTTCTGGAAAAGCAGGGAAGATGTTTTAAAAGCTCCAAGAAAAGAAGGCACTTTAGCAGATCTTTCTCCTGACCTTAATCTCTTGCCTAGCTGATGAAAACCCAAGGCCCTGAGGAGGCTGGGGCAAGGCAGCAGAGCTTCCTCAGCCCCAGCACAGCTGGGCTCTTCCAACTCTGAAATTCCCTGGAGCAGGGCACAGCAGTTTCAGGCTGACAAGGACCCATCTGAGCTCCCTGAGAGAGCTCCACACTGAGGCCTTCCTTGTTTTTTCCCCCTTCCTTGTTTTTTCCCCCCTTCCTTGTTTTTTCCCCCTTCCTTGTTTTTTCCCCCTTCCTTGTTTTTTCCCCCTTCCTTGTTTTTTCCCCCTTCCTTGTTTTTTCCCCCTTCCTTGTTTTTTCCCCCTTCCTTGTTTTTTCCCCCTTCCTTGTTTTTTCCCCCTTCCTTGTTTTTTCCCTTCATCACCTGAGCATCCCTTTCCAGGACCCTGAACCCAGAGCCCACCCTGCCTGCTCCCTCCTCCCCTGCTCCTGCTCCATGGCTCTCCTGACTCTTCTCCAGCTTTTGGTACTCCTTTATTTCTAGATCCCCAGCCTGCTGCCACCTGGATCTGTCTGCCAGCAGGGCAGTGGGGATAAAAATCCCTCCAGGCACTTGGGAAGTAGCAGGAGCAGCAGTGAGCCTGCTGTGAGCCCCCAGCCCAGGCACAGCAGGCTCAGGTTGATTCCTGTTATCCCAAGGCTCTGCTTTCAGCCAGGCCCATCATCCCAGTTATTTGATGGGCAGAAGGTGGTGAGGCTCTTGGGATGTTGTTTTGTTGGAGAAATGAGGTTTGGGGTGCTGCACTCCAGAAGGGAGGAAGGATTTGAGGGGATCACATCTAGACCTTTTTGTTTGGTGCCTTCTTAGGGACTGAGGCTTCTCCTGCCCTGTGCCCAGCAGCATCCTAACCCCTCCTGGGTACCACTGTGCAGCCAGAGGGGTGCTAGCCATGCACCTTCCTGCTAGAGCAGCACCAGAGCCACCTCCCCCTGCTTCTGCCAGCAGGAATTGCTATTCCTGAAGCACAAGAACACCTGGAAATGTTTATCAAGGCACTGAGCCTTCTTTTTCTTCTCTTTGCCTAGCCCTGCTCAGTAGGTTGGGCTAGCTGAAAGGAAATCCTTGGGACAGCTGTCAGGGATGATAATATCCAGGTGGGAATTGTGCTGCCCTCCATGGAGCTTCTTAGTTTGTCACTGCCACAAACATTGGTCCTGAATTCCTCCACTGGCTGAGCTTTGATGCCCAGAGCATGAAAGTCCAGGTGTTCCCCAAAAGCTGGGACTGAATCCAACTTGCTTGAGCAATGGAAAACTCATGACATGAATGGTGCAGGAAGCTCTTCCCATTTTCCATGAGCTGGAGCCACTTGGCCTAATTCTTGGGCCGCTGTTGGACTCCATCAGCAGTTGTGTCCTGCAGGGATGCTGGGTGTCCTGCAGGAATTCCTCCTGGTGAACACCAGCATGCTGCTGGCAGGGCAGCCCTGGAGTGGCCTTCCCTGGCTGCTGCTCCAGGACAGCCCTGGGAATGCTGGGCACAGAGCTTTTCAGGGGAAAGCACATCCCCACCAATCCATTTATCCACATGGTTGCCTTTCCTAGGAGAAATCCCCTCATTTGAGCCCTCCCATGGAGCATGAAGCTGGAGCTGCCTCACCTCAGCCATCCTGGGCTGTGGTGACTCCTGGCTTCAGCTCACTAAGGTCACATCAGGGGGGTTTGGAGCAGCTGCCACAGCTGAGGCTCCTGTGGCTCCAGGTGATGCTGTTGGACTCTGTCAAGCATGGGGAGGGTGGTGTTTGTATGAAATAAAGCTGACAATACCATTGATTTTCTATGTCTTGCATCACTTAGCTTGGCCTCTGCCCAATCCCTGGCTGGGGCAGTGGCCAGGAGGGTGAGGGCAAGCTCATGGGGTTCAGGAGCTGTGTCACAGGGAGATGTTTCCTCTGTGAGGAGGAAAGGCTGAGAGCCCTGGGGCTGCTGAGGCTGGAGCAGAGCAGAGCCAGAGGGGAGCTGCTCCATGCTGAGCAAGAGCTGAAGGGTGCAGGGGGCAAGAGGCTGGGGCCACACTCTGCTCAGGGCTGCCCAGGGATGGGACAACAGGCACACACTGCAAGCCAGCAGCTTGCAGCTGAGCAGCAGGAGAAACTTGTTTGTTGTGAGGGTGCAGAGCCCTGGCCCAGGCTGCCCAGAGAGCTTGGGGAGTCTCCTGGTGTGCAGAGATTGCCAAGGCCCCTGGAGGGGATGCTGGGCAAGCTGCTGGGGCTGAGCCTGCTGGAGCAGGGGGGATGCACTGCATCATCCCCACAGCTCCCTTCCAACTCTCACCATGCTGGGATACTGTGTGCTGGGCTAGGTCTGCTTTGACTAACTGGTTGGTATTCAGTTCACTGAGGCACGGGCAAGTGAGGAGCTGTGTGAGTTAAGTGCTTGCAAGAGATCTTCAATCTGCAGGGCTTTATTTGCAGAGTGTTCTGACATGGACATTGTTGCTTTGCTGTGCCAAAGATACTTATAAAGACAAAGGCTCTGAGGATCAGCCTGTGGCATGACAGATCTCTTTGCAGTTCAGGCCTGAGGAGCTCCATGGCTAATTAGTGCAAGCATTCAGATCATTAACATGCATCTGATTCTCTCCTGTTGGGGATTTTCCATCCCAAGCTCTGGTGGATGTCTTGACACACTGCAGTCACCATGGTCCCAGCTCCTCTGCCCTGGGCACTGCTTTTAGGAGCCTTGAGGTGCAGGGCTGAGCTCCATCAGCTGCTGCTTGAGGAGCTAGAGATCCTGGGCAGCCCTAGGAGCTCTCTGAGACCTTTCACTATCCCCAAGGCATCCTCAGCCCAGGCAGCAGCTGCTGTCTGACCTGCCCAACCCCAGGAGCCTCCTCAGCCATGCTGCAGGGACTGTTTGCTAATGAACTGAGGTGGGACTAAGGCCAAAGTGATGCAAGTCCTAATTGTTTCACTTTTTCCATGTATCATTCTCAAGTTTCCTCCTTAGCCAGGCATTATTTCCATCACCACACCTCCTCTCTTCTGCAGCTTTTGGTTGGGTTCTTTTAACTTTGCTTTTATAATTGTCTCTAGCTGCTCCAGGGACCTGAGGGGAGGAAAAACCATCCCAGTGCATCCACTGGGATGAGGAAAAAGGTCCTGGTGCCACAGGAGCGTAAAAAGCTCTGTGGAGAAGTTTCTTCTCCTCCCTTTCTCATGTCTGACAGAAGATGTTTAATTACTTAAGGGGAAGAAAAAAACCCTTCCCACCCATCTAATAAAGCAGAGAGAACTGCTCCTTGACTGTAAGGGAACATCTCTACAAGGTCTTCTCTTTCCCTCTGGCAGGAAACAGCCAGCAGCTTCTCCAACAAGGGACAGCTAAATAGTCTGAGTGTTTCTGGGGTCCTAAAGAGTTTCTTGGTGCAGGAGGAGAGCTGCTGGGGAAGCTCTGGGCTGGAGGTAGAAGGTCATTGCCTCACTGCTCCTCTGTCAGCTTGAGGGATGAAAAGAGCTCTTTTGGGGTAGGTTTTCCTGAAGAACCATCTCAGTTGTTCTCTGCCAGAGCTGAGGGGTGGCAGGAGGTCAGTGAGGGACTTAGAGAAGACACAAGCTGCTGGCACTGTAAGGATGTTAGGGCACAGCTAAGGGACATTGAGTCCCATCACTGGAAAGCTGGAGAGGAGCCCAGGAGGGGCAGGTGAGCTTCCTGAGGGGCAGGAGCCTGGGGCCAGGCTGAGCTCCTTCCACTGTGCCTGTCTCCTGCTCCATCTAGTGATGGAAACCGAAATATCCTGGGCTTGCAGGCTGCTTGGGAGGAGAGCCTGAGCTGGGGAGGATTCCTGGCCTAGTGGGTGGTTCCTGCTTGGGACATGCCTCTGGCAAAGGCTGAGCTGCTTTTGAGCAGTTTTAAACCACAGTGGTGGCTTTGAGCCTATCCCTGGAGGGGTTGGAAAGCCATGGAAATGTGGTGCTGAGGGACATGGATGAGCAGGGACCTGGCAGGGCTGGATAATGATCTGAAAGGTCTCTTTCAACTAGACCAGTTCTAGGATTCTATCACCAATAATCACTCTGAGTGCTTGTCTGTTTCCTTCCCACACCACTGCCCCTAAAAGCTCTAAGGCCCATTGATTAATGTGTCCCACCAAGGCAGCAGATCCCTTGGGAGGATCCTTGTCCAAAGAGTGAAGCCTCCACAAGCAGTAGGCACCCAGAGCAGAGCAGGAGCTCTGGTGATGGCTGTGCTAGGCAGCAGTGTCACCATGCTGGGAGCTGATGTGAGCACCCAGGAGCAGGAGCCAAGCTGCTCCATGGCCCCTGGGCAGGTGGCAGCATCCCAGCAGAGCTGCTTCCTCCCCCAGCCCCTCCCTGACTGGGTTAGGCCACCTTAAGAAAATCTGTTTGCACAAGAATTTGCCCAAGAGGTGGTTTCTCAACTCCTCAAAGCTTTGCTCCTTCACCCTGTGTGTCCCAGAGGCATCTCCTTCCCTGCTCTGCTGGCTCCTCAGCTTTCACCTTACAGGAATCTCTCCCACGTGCTGCTCTCCATCTAGCAGCTGAGAGGATGCTTTAGGAGGTCACAAGGAAAGGCCCTGATGGCTTTCAGAAGAAGAAGAGAACTAGGGCTGGTCCTTCCTCTGCAATGCATTTGCTCCACGACTGCCCAAAGCATTTACTGGCCACTAATTGCCTGTGGTTTCCATAATGTCCATGCCTGGATGAAGCATCCTTGATGCTGGTTCCTAAGTGGGGTTTGGAATGTTGGCAGCACCCAGTAGAGCTGGCAGGAGGATGACATCTCTCTGGGCTAGCATGAGGGTACAGAGCAGCTAGAGGTGCTGGGGCAGAGCTAGCTGGAACATGAGGTGTTCCTCTAATCACTAATTAATGCAGATTGACATCACAGGGGCAAACCTCATCCTTGTTTTCCTCTTGAACACGTGGAACATCTCACCATGAAGGATTCACCTGCAAACCAGATAATCCTCAGCCTGTCCAACATGTTAGCATCTCTTTTGGTATGCTCAATTTGCTCTCAAACCACTGCAAATGATTCCTCTGCAAGCAATTAGTGCTGACTGAACCATTTGTAAGGTTGCATTCCCATTCATGCTCAAGACAATCCTCTCCCAATTCAGGCCTGGCCTGGCTTTGTGGTGCGTCTTCCACAGCCCCAGGGCAGGGCAAGGCAAGGCAGCTGCCTGCTGCTGCCTGCAAGGCCCTGATCTGCCCACAGTAGTCTCCACCCAAGCTCCTGCTCTGCTCTTATCACTGAGGACAGCTTGAGCTGTGGGATGTCACCCTCAGCTTCTCTCCAGGCAGCAGGTATCTCAGCCTTTCTTACTCACTGCATGAGTCTGCACTGCTCTCCAAGCCTTCTCCTGAGTAGAATCATGGAATCACAAAGGTTGGAAAGACTTCTAAGGTCATTGAGTCCAACTGTTAACCTAACACTGCCAAGTCCATCACTAACCCATGTCCCTTCTGAACCCAAGGCAGGTTTCTGCCTGTAGTGGTGGCAAGATCCTGGTCAGGAATGGGAGTGTTGGCCTGCGCAGAGCTGAGGATGTCTGGGGAGGACACAGCTGCAATCCTGGGCTCAGCTTTGGGCTCCTCACTCCCAGAAGGACATGGAGGTGCTGGAGTGTATGCAGAGAAGGGCAAGGAAGCTGGGGAAGGGTCTAGAGCACAAGTGTGCTGAGGAGCAGCTGAGGAACTGGGCTTGGTTAGGCTGGAGAAGAGGAGGCTCAGGGGAGACCTTAGCTCTCTCTACAGCTACCTGCAAGGAGATTGGAGTGAGGTGGATGAAAGGAAACAGCCTCAAGTTGCCCCAGGGAAGGTTTAAGTTGGACATGAGGAAGAATTTCTTCCCTGCAAGAGTGGTTCAGGCTGCCCAGGGCAGTGCTGGAGTCTCCATCCCTGGAGGGACTGAAAAGCCCTGGAGATGTGGCACTGAGGGACACGGCTTAGTGGTGAGCTGGCAGGGTAGGGTTAACAGTTGGACTGGATGAGCTTAGAGGTCTTTTGCAATTCACTCCGTGATCCTGATGTGACTCAGGCTGTGCCCAGCTCTGGCAGAGCTCCTTGTGCCCTGGGATTCGTCCATCTTGCAGCAGCAGCATCACAGGGAGAAACCTGCTATGGCTTCCCAAGGGATTCAGGATCTAGGTGGGTCCGAGGGGGTGATGGAGCCTTCTCATTGCTCCCAGACAATCCCTCCGGGCGCTGATTCCTTGCCGGCATCAGCCTCTGACCCAACCTGCGGCACAGGACTACCGGTACTGCACTGCTGGCGAAATAATGCTGTGGAGTAAACTAAAGCTGATAAATATTTTGGTTGGAAGACCCCCAGAAAACACCTTTGAGGCAAGCTCCGGAGCTGGCCGCGGGGCAGAGGCACGTTCCCAAGTTCCCTGTGGGTCCCGAGGGGGATGCTGCGGGGAGGAGCGAGAGGAGCCCCGGCAGCATCCCCAGCCCCAGCCCAGCCCTCGCCAGGGACACACCTCCTCCATGGGGGCCGGAACGGGGCGGAGCTAGCGCATGGAGCATCCGCGGGGGCGCAGGATCCGCGGCAAGGAGGAAGCTCCGCGCCATGCATGACTACGATGCGCTCACAGCCTTCCTGGGCGAGTGGGGACGCTTCCAGCGCCTCGTCTTCTTCCTCCTTAGCGCTAGCATCATCCCGAATGGCTTCAACGGGATGTCGGCAGTCTTCCTGGCCGGCACTCCCGAGCACCGGTGCGCTGTGCCCCGCGGGGCTAACCTGAGCGGCGAGTGGCTGGAGGCTAGCATCCCGCTGGAGCTGCGCGACGGGCGAGAGGAGCGCAGCCGCTGCCGCCGCTACCGCCTGGCCTCGCTCGCCAACTTCTCGGCGCTGGGGCTGCGACCCGGCTCGGACGTGGAGCTGGGCTCGCTGGAGCAGGAGCCGTGCCTGGATGGCTGGGAGTACAGCCGCGATGTCTACCGCTCCACCATCGTCACCGAGGTGCGCGGTCGCGGAGCTTTCCTTCTCGCTCCTCCATCCTTCCCTCGTCCTCCATCCTTCCTTCCTTCCTCATCCCTCCTCTTCCCCTTTGGGCTGTGCAGGAGCTTCTGGGAGGTTCCTTCTGCTTTGAGAAGGGGTGATCAAGGGGCAAGCAATGCTGGTATAGGTTGGCCCATCCGTGCTAGCATTCCAGGTCAGGTTGTTTGGGGCTCTAGGTTGCAGATGTCTCCGCTGACTGCAGGGAGGTTGGACCTTTAAAGGTTTTTTCAATTCAAATAATTTGATGATTCCATAACAGAATCCCTTGTTTCAGTGTCCCTTTGGATGGAGCCATGGACACTTCCTGATAAAGCCTGGCTGGCTCTAGGGCAGTGGTGGGCTCTCGCTGGCCCGAGCCGGTGCCTCAGGTGAGCTGATGGGAGGCAGGTGCTGTGCTTGCCACCTGAGGTCTGCAGCGTGCCTGCTTTGCCACGGCATGCTCCTGCAGCAGCCTGTGACCCAGCTGTCAGCTCAGGGCTGGAGGCTGGGCAATGGCATCATCTGCCTTGTAGGAATATTGGTGGAGATGGGGCATGTCAGCAGCTGTTTGGGTTTTCTGGCTGTGTTGGAGAGGAGCTCTGGTAGAGAGGGAAACCACTGATTGCCCCTGAAACTGCAGAGCTGTTGCTGCTCTGGTGTGCTGTGTGAGTAGCTTCGAGGAGTAGCAGGCTCATCCTCACACCAGTCAGTGCCTGGGTTCAGCAGGTAGGGAGCTCTGCAGTCCTTGGGCTAAGGGACACTTTGCTCCTGCCTGAGGGTGCAGGCATGGTGGGGAGTGGCTCTGTGCCTCTTGTCCCCAGTCCTGGTGACTCAGCAGCAACATCTGCCACCAAAGAATGGTGCATGGGGGCACAGCCAGGAAAGGTCCTGACTGAGAAGCACGTGCCTGTGACTCTGTGCCCTGGGGACATGGGGGAACAGGAAGGGTCTGTGACTTGGGGACACAGGGACATGAGCAGGGTCTGTGACTTGGGGACATGGGGGAACAGGCAGGGTCTGTGTCCTGGGGACATGGGGGAACAGGCAGGGTCTGTGACTTGGGGACACAGGGACATGAGCAGGGTCTGTGACTTGGGGACATGGGGGAACAGGCAGGGTCTGTGACTTGGGGACATGGGGGAACAGGCAGGGTCTGTGCCCTGGGGACATGAGGATGTGGGCAGGGTCTGTGGGGACATGATGAGGGTCTGTGCCACTGGGACACAGGGACATGAATGGTCAGGATCTGTGACCTAGGGACATGGGCAGGGTCTGTGCCACTGGGATATGGCTTCTGTGCCCCAGAAATGTGGGGACAAGGTCAGGGTCTGGGACATTGGGACACAGGGACATGGTCAGGATCTGTGACCTAGGGACATGGGCAGGGTCTGTGCCACTGGGACACAGGGACATGGTCAGGATTGGTGCTGAGAGTGTGCAGACATGGGCTCAGCCACACTGAGTGCTGCAGGGAGCTTGGTGAGCAGGACCCAGGCAGGAGGACACCAGTCACCTCTCCTGTGTCCAAAAAGCAAAGCCCTGAGCACACATGATGCCCAGATGTGCATGTCTCTTGCCATCATGCTGGCAGTGCTGCTCAGTCCCTGCAGCTCCTCCCCAAGGCCAGGCTGAGGGGCTTGGGAAGCTCAGGCAGCTCCTGGCCATGACTGAGGAGCAGTGGATGCTTGGCAATCCACAGCCAAGCCACAGGGCTCACTGCTGGGATGAGAGAGAGAGAGCAGATGATCCTGGGGTGGCTGTGAGCTCAGCATCCGTGGTTTGGAGTGAAATATTGCTCTGGGGGTGAGGCAGCAAACGAAGCAAAAAGAGGAGCAATGCTTTTCCCCTCTTGGTGAGCAGCAAACACTAGTGTTAGATGCCAAACAAGAGCTTCCCGTGGTGGGTTGGGACAGGAGACAGCAGTGGGGTTTGTCATGGGCCATGCCAGAGAGGGAAACCAAGTGCCAGGTTCCCATCTGTCAGCCAGATGGAAAAGGAGATTTGTTTTGTTTTAAGATGGTCGTGGATATTTGGAAAGCAAAAAGCAAAGGCCAAAAAAAACCCCAACAACCAACCCCAAAACAAACCCAGAATTTGATTTCAAAAGAAGGAAAATAGGCAGTCATGCAACCCTGGAAACAAGGAGCTCAGCTGAACTTGAGGGGATTGGGTTTGTACCCAGTATTTTCCTCTGAATTAGGGAAGACAAGGCCTGACTTGCCTGGGGAAAAAGACAAGAGCCAGCACCTTCCATTAGAGAAGTTAATTGAGGAGCAGAAGCTGATGGCACAGGCTGAAGGGCTGAGGTCTGCTTCCCTTTGTGCTGTGCTTGGAAGGAGCAGGCTGGGAGATGCCAGCTCAGCCCTGGGGGAAGAGAGCATCCCAGCCCCTGGGGTCTAAACATGGAGATGGGGAGGGAAAATGTGTCCAGAGCAGGGCTGGGGAAAGGCAATCCTCAGGCCAAGGGATGAGAATGAGTCTGGAGGTGTCCTGATGAGCTGGTGGAGATGTGGGATCAGTGGCACCCATGCTTGCACAAGAGGCTTGAGCCAATCTAGCAGGTCCTGACCCCAAAGCAGGGCTGCTTCTCTCTCACCACCTCTCCTGCTTCCTGCCATCTGTGCTTTGAGGTGAATTTAAACATGAACACAGGTATTTTCTGTTACATTGGGGTATTTTTTTGTGTGGAAGTTAACCTACTTCTGCTTTCATTCCAGATAACAATGCTCAGAAGTGACATTAATTAGAGGTACCAGCACCAATTATGCTCTCTGAGGCTAGGCATAAGCATCCAGTTAATTCCCCTGGAGCCAGGCTGTATTCCAGCACGATTCCCCAGGGATACACTCCCTGAGCTGCTCAGCACTGCCAGGGCATGGCACGTACCCCAGGCACCATCACAAGAGCCATCAGCAGTGCCAAAGCTTTGCTGGGGCTGCTCACCTCTCACCTGTCCTACCTGTCCCACAGTATCCCAGCATGGTTGGGGTTGGAAGGGAGCTGTGGGGATGATGCAGTGCATCCCCCCTGCTCCAGCAGGCTCAGCCCCAGCAGCTTGCCCAGCATCCCCTCCAGGGGCCTTGGCAATCTCTGCACACCAGGAGACTCCCCAAGCTCTCTGGGCAGCCTGGGCCAGGGCTCTGCACCCTCACAACAAACAAGTTTCTCCTGCTGCTCAGCTGCAAGCTGCTGGCTTGCAGTGTGTGCCTGTTGTCCCATCCCTGGGCACCCCTGAGCAGAGTGTGGCCCCAGCCTCTTGCCCCCTGCACCCTTCAGCTCTTGCTCAGCATGGAGCAGCTCCCCTCTGGCTCTGCTCTGCTCCAGCCTCAGCAGCCCCAGGGCTCTCAGCCTTTCCTCCTGCCAGGGATGCTCCAGTGCCCTCAGCATCCTCATAGCTTCCACTTGACTCTCTGCAGCAGTTCCTTGTCTCTCTGGAGCTGGGCAGCCCAGACCTGGCCCCAGCACTCCAGCCCTGGGCACTCACTCCTCAGAGAAGGCAGAAGTTAGGAGCTGTTTGGACTGGCAGAGCTGTGAAGCTGGATGTGCATTGCTGTGATTTCAAGGTGTCTGAAGGATTTCAGTGTCCTTCAGGCTTTCTCCAGCAGAGCTGAGCAGCCCTGCCCTGTGCTTGGCCATGCAGGTGTCTGTGCTCCTTGCTGGCCTGGCTGCCCAGGGCAATCTGTGCACAGCTCTTCATATCTCCTGAGCTGTTTGTCTTCAGATTTACTCTTGGAAGCAAGGTGAGATTTGCCCTGCTTTACAGCCTCAGCCATTTCCACAAGGCTCCACTAGTGTGTCCTCCTCTGATGTGAAAGAGCTGACACTCAGGATGGTTAATGAGTGATTTGTGATTGACAGGAGCACTTGGGGCAGCCAGGACACTTTCTTCATCACTAACCTTCTCCATCCATAGCATTCCCACTGGCAGCATCCGGCAGAATTGGTCCTGCCAGGAGCTGGGAAAGGCTTGGAGGGATTTGATGGTAAAAAAGGTGATTTGACAGAGTTCTCCTGGAGCAGCTCTGGTTCCTAGTGTTCAAAGCACTTGCTTGGAAGCTTGCATGAACTTTGCTCTTCAGTGTGCTTAGGCAGAGCCATTACAGAGTTACTTATTCTCTGGTTAATGAGTAATTGGTCCAGTAGAGGCACTTAGGAAGTTGTAGCTGTAGGAGGTTTAGCTGTGGCTTGGGCTGCAGCTCCTGTGCCCATGGTGTGCTCAGTGCTGGGTGTGATGGATAAAGCCTCTGAGGAATGGGACAATTGCATTTCCCCTTCAAGTACTGCTTGGGAGGAGTCAGCATGCAATAAACACCTTGAAGTGCATCCCCCCTGCTCCAGCAGGCTCAGCCCCAGCAGCTTGCCCAGCATCCCCTCCAGGGGCCTTGGCAATCTCTGCACACCAGGAGACTCCCCAAGCTCTCTGGGCAGCCTGGGCCAGGGCTCTGCACCCTCACAACAAACAACTTTCTCCTGCTGCTCAGCTGCAAGCTGCTGGCTTGCAGTGTGTGCCTGTTGTCCCATCCCTGGGCACCCCTGAGCAGAGTGTGGCCCCAGCCTCTTGCCCCCTGCACCCTTCAGCTCTTGCTCAGCATGGAGCAGCTCCCCTCTGGCTCTGCTCTGCTCCAGGCTCAGCAGCTCCAGGGCTCTCAGCCTTTCCTCCTGCCAGGGATGCTCCAGTGCCCTCAGCATCTTTATGGCCTCTGCTGGACTCTCTCCTTGTCTCTCCGGAACTGGGCAGCCCAGAGCTGGCCCCAGCACTCCAGCTGTGGCCTGACTAGGGCAGAGGAGAAGGAGAGGAGAACCTCCTTCAACCTGCTGCTCGCACTCTTCTCCATGCAGCCCAGCAGACCATTGGCCTTCTTGGCCACCAGGGCACATTGCTGGCTCATGGTGAGCTGCTTGTCCACCTGAGCCTGCAGAGTGAATTTTTGCTGCCTGTGCAGCCTGTGATGGGAAAAGGTAGAGCAGACAGCTGGGTGGGAGGCATTTGGCAGCAAGGCAAGGCAGAAAGCAACTCAGCTTCATGAGCAAGTTATTCTTTAGCTGGTTGAGTTTGCAGCCAAAGAGCCTTTGGCACAGTGGAGCCATCTGGAAAACACTGACCCTTCACCTGCAGAGAGTGAAGTCTGAAGGTCCTGGAGCAGGCTCTGTGCTGGCAGCTCCAGCATCCAGGTGCTTCATAGCAATCTGTATTGAGTGCCAACTGTGGCACATCTTTAGTCAGCAGCTTCCCCAGAGCAGGGACAGGAGGAGGTGGCAAAACATCTCCCACAGCTTGGGGCTGGGTGAGCCTGGCTGGTTCCACAGCTCCCACTGCATGAGGATGCTGCACCTTCCCTGCTTCCAACACCTGCAGAAAGTCCTTTCTTTTCATGCCATGGTTCCTCCAGCTGGATTTTGCTTCATTTTAAAGATGCAGTTTGATTTCCACCAGGTTTCTTTACAGGACTCTTTTTTCTTTGGCAGGTGCCCTAGCTCCCTGCCTGTACCTTTCCCTGTTAGCATCCTTGGATGTTTTGGAGCCACATCTACCTTAGCAAACACAGAGGAGATGAAGGCAGGTGAATGCCCAGCCCAGCCCACACCTCTCCCTTCCCAGCAGGGAGGAGAAAATACCTTACAGAAACAGCTGCTCTAGGCTTCTGCTTGTTCTGAATCAGATTGAAGGCTTGCAGGCACATTGTGGTCTTCCAGTCTTCCTGGTCCTGGGTTAAAGATGCTGTCTGTTTGGCAGGAAGAGGCAGGGGCTGTGTTTGGAAGCTTGCTTGAGCTCATGGTGATCCAGAGCTGGAGTTCCCTCAGGAGAAGGTACCTTCTGCCTGGACACAGGCATGGATTGCATCTCCTTGCTAAATCATAGCCCAGAGCAAGCTGTGCCCTTGCTTGTTGTGCAGCAGAAGGGGAAGCTCAGCCACTGAGCCATCCGTGGCTTGGTTTGGGCAGTGCTATCATGGAATCATGGAATGGTTTGGGTTGGAAGAGACCTTGAAGAGCATCAAGTCCAACTATTAACCAGCACTAAGCCATGTCCCTCACACCACATCTCCAGGGCTTTCCAAGCCCTCCAGGCCTGGACAACCCTTCTGGGGAAGAAATTGTTCCTAATATCCAACCTAAACCTCCCCTGGAGCTATTTCTTCCAGTGGGATGGCACCTGGGTCTGTGTGTAATGCAAGAGTTGCTCCTTTCTGTTGCCTGCAGCTGAGCTGAGGAGCATGAGGAGCCCTGAGGAGAGGTTGCTTTCTGCTCCAGCAGCCCTGGGCTCAGCTGGGCCCATCCCAGGAGCTCCTTGCTCTCTGAGAGCATGCCTAATGGTTGCAATTAGGCTCTCCTTTGATCTGTGATCTAATCAGCTTACCTGTGGGCTAGAGTTATCTAATCTGAGGCTGACCTGCCTCAAGTCTCTCCATCAGTGCTCCTGGCACCCAGGCCTTCCCCAGGAGATTAGGCAGCAGGACAAGGAGCACACTCAGCTCAAACCTGGGTGGACAGAGACTTAAACCTTCTTCTGAGTGGCTTTGGGTGGAACTTTCCATGCTGGCTCCTGCCCTAAGGCTCCAGCCCCAGCTGGGTCTGCTGGTGAGGCTGAGTGATGGGCAGTGAGGCAGCCCTGCAGGTTTGGGAAGCAGGGCAGTGTGGGAGAAGAGGTTTAAAGGACCTTCTGAGGTCATCAGGTCCAACAGCCAGCACGGACATCTTCAACTAGAGCAGGTTGCTCCGAGCTCCAAACAGCCTGACCTGAAATGCTTGCAGGGATGGGACATCTCCCACCAATTTGGGCAACCTGGGCCAGTGCCTGGCAGGGGTTAGGAGATGGGATGGGGCAGCTCTTCACCTTTCTGCATTGCTCTGCTCTTCTGGTGGGGAGCATCTTGGGCCATGTGGAGCCAGGTGCTGGGTGCTAGGAGATCTGCTGGAAATCACAGCAGGGCATTGTCAGGCCTGCACACACCAACTGCCCACTGGCTTGGGTTTGGCATTGCTGGGCACTCACCCACTTGAGAGGTGAGGAGCTCCCATCAGATGGCTGCTGGTGGGGCTTGCCTGGAGAGGAAGCTCTCTTTGTGCTTGAAGGAGGGTGCTTGGCAGTGAGCTCCACTGTGAAAGCATGCAACCGAGGGGAATGAAGCTGCATCCAGTTCCTTGGCCACGTGTGTGTGCCTCCAGGCAGCATCCCTGTGCCTGGAAGAGGCTTGATGCAGTCTTGTGGCTGTGTGTGAGCAGGGACCCTTCTCTTGCAGTGGAACCTGGTGTGTGAGGATGACTGGAAAGCTCCCCTGACCACCTCCCTCTTCTTCGTGGGAGTGCTCATCGGCTCCTTCATCTCGGGGCAGCTCTCAGACAGGTAACACTTTGCCTTCCAGCCTGCCCAGGGCTGCTGGGCTTCTTCTGAACAGGTGACAGGAAGCTGAATGTCCAATCCTCTCATCAAAAGGAGGTTAACTGGCCTAGCTTCTCCAGAAATCCCAACCTTGATCTCCCTTAGCCATAGGATGCTGCCTATTGGGCACTTACAGGGACCAAGAGCTCCAGAAGGAGCTGCTTTGCCCGTGGAGGTAGTTGGGTTTGACCTCACCACATTTTGCTTCTTGATCCAGCCTTTCCAGGAGGTTCAAAGAGGTTGTTCTTTGGCACATACTAACTCCTAGTCCATCTTAGAGCTGCAGGGTAGTAGCAGGTCCTTTGCAGTGGAAGCTCTGCTGAGAAGAGAGGGTTTGCTGGAGATGAAGTGAGCATATCCCAGAGGAAATGAAGAGGATAGCCTGGAGATGGATAGGAATCATGTGCACCTAGCTAAGTAGATGTAAAAGAGCAAGAAAACATCCCAGGCACTGGATATCTCAGTAGGATTGAAGTTGTGACCTTATAGACTGCAGGATATCTGTTCCTGCTGGGAATCTCTGCTTCCCTCTCCATACATCCCTAGGTAACCATGTCATCATGGCAGTGGCTCAAATGCTGCTTGATTTGCTGTCTGGTAGCAAGGGATTGATGAGAGCCCCAGCACTCCTCAGGGTGTTGAGCAGATTGGTTCCCAAGCTTGGTGAGACTCTTAATCCTAAGGGCTCCAGCATTCACTTCCATGTGATCCAAGTTTAATCTCCTGCCTCCTGCCCCCTCTGCAGAAGTCAGGCAGTGTTAGTGCTTGAAAGGGAGATGAGATAATCACTAAATCCTCCTGGTGCCTTGTGCCCACTGGGAGGGAGCAGCTGAGGTGTTGTGCATGGCCTGGCAGCAGGGAAGCTGGAGAGCATCCTGAGAGCTCCATCCCAGAATGCCAGCCTGCTGGGGCTTGGAAGGGAGCTCTGCTGGACTCTCTCCAGTAGTCCTTTGTCTCTCTTGAATTGGGGAGCTCAGAATTGGACACAATACTCTAGATGTGGCCTGAGCAAAGCAGGAGGAGAACCTCTCTTGCCCTGCTGCTCACACTCTTCTCAATGCACCCCAGCAGACCATTGGCCTTCTTGGCCACAAGAGCACATTGCTAGCTCATGGTGAGCTTGTTGTCCCCCAGCACTCCCAGCTCCTTCTCCATGGAGCTGCTTCCCAGCAGCTCAATCCCTAACCTGTCCTGCTCCATGGAGTTATTCCTCCCCAGCTGCAGGACTCTACCCTTGCTCTTTCTGAACTTGATGAAGTTGCTTCCCCCAGCTCTCAGACAGGTCATGTTCTAGCATCAGACCCTCACTGGGTCATTTTGGCAGTGGTTTGTCAGTAGAAAGCTCTGTTCTGAGCCTCTAACTGAGTGCTTCCAGCATGCCCTAGGCCAGCATATGGGTGTGCAGCCCCATACCTGAACTTGCTCTTCCATCAGAAGGTGCTTCTAAGGCAGAGAAACAAGTGAAACAAAGGCTGCCCTGTGTCTGACAACTCAGAGAGGCTGAAACCACTTGATAAATCCATTTAACACCTTCACCCCACAATGGGGTTGCAGTGGTTAGATGCCAGGAGCCTAAAAGCCATCCTCTCCTAACTCAAAGTGGTGTGCCTTTGCCATCTTCAGGTGTCTCCTTTTCTGTCTAGTGGCTCCCTGAAGTTTCTGCTTTTAGTTTTGCTTCTTGGTTTATTTCCTGGTGCTTGGAAATGTTGATTTTTAGTTTTATTTGCCCTTCTGAAAACAAGAGACAAGATTGTTTAAGAGGAGGTGCTAAGCAGCATCCCTTGAGGTGGGCTGGTTGTGCTCCCTCCCTCTCTCTGCCATAGCCCTGCTCCATGCTGGCTCTGCATAATCCTCTCTCTCTTTTGCCAAAGGTTTGGCAGGAAGAACATCCTTTTCCTGACCATGGCTGTGCAGACTGGCTTCAGCTTCCTGCAGATCTTCTCCAGCAGCTGGGAGATGTTCACTGTGCTCTTCCTCATCGTGGGCATGGGGCAGATCTCCAACTACGTGGTGGCCTTCATCCTGGGTAGGAACAAGTCTGCATGCCATCAAAAGCTTGCTTCAACTACTCTTATTTCCCCTCTGAAGCTTCATCATCAGGAGACTGCATGGATGGGTTGCAGGGATTGCTGATGGTAGGGAGCTGGGACCTTCAAGAGCTCTTTCGAGTGTGCACATGTCATTCTTGACACCAATGGTGTCCCAATTCCAACTAGTGGATAATAATGGGAGCTAGTCTAAATGAAACCTCTATCCTAAGAGTTAATGTTCCTCTTCCCTAGCCCATGGGGCTTTAACGGGAAAAAGTAGAGCAGGAGAAGATCCTGTGAGAGCAGTGCCATGGTGTCCCCAGGCAGCCATGAGTCATGCTGGGAGCAGCACAGGGACGATTAAGTAGGTCAGGCTGGCAGCAAGGAGATCTCTTGCCATTGCCATCACCATTGCCACTGCTCCCTCTGTCCTGGCATTGAACTGCTGTGTGGTGCTGAGGGAGCCTCTCACTCCCAGAAGGACATGGAGGTGCTGGATGTGGCCAGAGAAGGGAGATGAAGCTGGGGAAGGCTCTAGAGCACAAGTGTGCTGAGGAGCAGCTGAGGAACTGGGCTTGGTTAGGCTGGAGAAGAGGAGGCTCAGGGGAGACCTTCTCACTCTCTGCAACTCCCTGACAGGAGGATGGAGCCAGGTGGGGGTTGATCTCTTCTCCCAAGGAACAAGCGACAGGATGAGAGCAAACAGCCTCAAGTTGCACCAGGGGAGGTTTAGGTTGGACATTAGGAACAATTTCTTCCCCAAAGTGTTGTCAAGGCCTGGCCCAGGCTGCCCAGGGTAGTGCTGGAGTCACCATCCCTGGATCAATGGGGAGCAGGATATGGTCCTAGCCAAGCACATTGGGAAGGCTCCTGAAAGTCTCTTGGCCATTCCCAGTGCCTGCCCTTATCTCTCTGGAACAATCCATTAATCAAAGCAAACAGCAATCACTCCTTCCCCTGGAAGCTTCTGGATCCTCTCAGTAGCTTGTCTGTCCTGGGTTGCTGTGTGCTCTGCTTGGTTTCTTTTTTTCCCTCTCTGAGATGTGTTGAGCTTACTCTGTGTGTAAATGCAGTGATTTTGGTGGTGGTTGAAGAGCAGGAGCTCAAATGCTAACCCAACCTCCCTTGTTTTGAACAGGCACAGAAATTCTTGGCCAATCAGTTCGTATTCTCTTCTCTACGTTAGGAGTTTGCATCTTTTTTGCCATTGGCTACATGTTGCTGCCTCTTTTTGCTTACTTCATCAGAGACTGGAGGATGCTGCTGCTGGCACTCACTATCCCAGGGCTCTTCTGCATCCCACTCTGGTGGTGAGTGACCTCCACAGCCCAGACCAACCTCTCCATCCTCCCCTCCTGGCCCTGGGAGCTGGCTAATGGCAGCGGGGTTGGGGGTCCTGGTTCTCCTCTGTGGCTGGTTGTGGTTGGCTGGTTGTGGTTGGTGTTGGTTGGTTGTGGTTGGTGTTCGTTGTTTGCGGTTGGTTGGTTGGCTGGTTGCAGTTGGTGTTGATTGGTTGGCTGGCTGGTTGCGGTTGGTTGGCTGGCTGGCTGCGGTTGGTAGGCTGGCTGCGGTTGGCTGGTTGCGGTTGGTGTTGATTGGTTGGCTGGCTGGTTGCGGTTGGTTGGCTGGCTGGCTGCGGTTGGTAGGCTGGCTGCGGTTGGCTGGTTGCGGTTGGTGTTGATTGGTTGGCTGGCTGGTTGTGGTTCTCCTCTTCACCACCTAGGAGGCTTTGCCTTGAGGCAGGAATTGGGGAGATGTTTTTTTGTTTGTTTGGCTGGGTTTTGCTAGGTTTAAGTCAAAGAAGTGCTATAAAGACTATTCCTAGCCCCCTCCTCCTGTGCCTTTGGGTCAGTCCTTCAGGGAGGTCCTCAGAAAGCGAGTGTCTGACCTCCTTTTTTGCCCAAGGAGAGGCAAAAATGCTGCTGGCTACAGGGAGCAAAAGTAGCACCTGTTGAGAGGAGTTAGTGAAGGTGACATGCTCTGTCCTGTGGTTGCTGTTAGCTCACTCAGCACATGCCTTGACTGTATTAGATAATGTCATCAGCTCTGCAAGGGGACACTGCCACTGGAGACCCTGGGGAGAAATGGTGAGGTTTGTACCTAAGATTCCTAGGAGACAAGAGCCTTTCAATGCCTATTCCAAGCATTCCCACCTTGTCTGCAATTCCCTAAGGATATTTTTTGCTCAGCTCTGCTTCAGCCACCCCTCATCTTTGCTGGCTGGCTGGTGACATCTCTCTCTTTTCTGGTGGACATCAGTTACACCATCCAGGAGCAGGGCCCAAGCATGCATCTCCTTCAGCCCAAACACATCCCATCAAGCTGCCCTCTCCCCACTGATCCCAGGGGGATAAATCCATGAGTGGCATTGTCCCCACGCTTCTGCACTGACTATCTTCCATCTGTGAGATGAGAGAGGAAATGCTGAAAGGAGCACAGGTGCTTTTGATAACTCTTGCTGTTGGTGAAGAGGTTGAGTCCTTGATTCTGGATCTTCTTGCAGGATCATTCCTGAATCCCCTCGGTGGTTGATCTCCCAGGGAAGATACAAGGAGGCAGAAGTCATCATCCGAAAGGCTGCAAAAATAAATGGAGTTCCAGTCCCAGCTGTGCTCTTTGACACCCCAGAGGTATGTGTCCTACCTCCTGCTACTTAGCCTTGCTGGCAGCTTCCTCCCTTTGGGCCACTTGACCTGGTGGGGAAAGGCCAGCAGAGAAATGGTTTGCACCAGCAGCTCTGGTAAGTGTTGGGTGAGAGAGTTGCAAGTGAGAAGGGAAAGGGTTTCTTTGGTTTGGTTTGGTGTTTTTTGACCGTAAAATTCTCTTCCTCAGCAGTGGTTGGTTGTGGTTTTCAGAGCCAGGGTGTGACCTTGATTGCTTCATCCTTTGGGCCCTGAGAAGAGCCAAGGAGGATTGTCTTTGTCCCAATTTCAGCTTGCTGTGGTCTTAGCCATTTGCAGTTGAACAGGAGCCTTTTGTGGGGGGGTTGGGGGCTGTGCAGGGGACCCTAAATCATCCCCCAGATGTGTGGGGGCTGCGTGGAACCCCAAGAGACTCCTCAGGTTGCACAAAGCAGCCCAAGCACCTGAGTGCTACAAGCGCACTTGAAGACCACGATGGTAGCGAAGGCACTGAAGGACATGAAGCTCTTTGGGGTTTTTTTTTGTTTGTATTTCGTTTTTCTTGGTGGAAGGAGACAACCTAACACCCAGCCAGCTCCCTAGCAAGCCAGGGAGCAGCATGGCCATGGAGGGATGGAGGATGGCTGGCTGCTTCTTGTGCTCATCTCCCCCTCTAGTGGCTCTGCCCTTGCTGGAGCTCCTGCTGGAGAGCCACAGACTATTTTCTTGTGCCAAGAAGAACCCAGCAATGCTTCTAGCCTTGCATCAGCAATGACTTCATGTCCCTCTGTCAGATCTGGCTTGGACTAGCAGCTGTGTTTTATGCCTCCTGGTGTCTTCTGCTCAAGCAGAAAGCAAAGCACCCTGTGCTCCTTTGTGGTGTCTGCAGCAAAGACAGAGATGCTGCCTGGGTAGGAGCCATCTCCTGAACATCCTGCTCACATTTTGGCTGTGCTGCTGGAGATCTCTTGTCCAAGTGGATGTTCTAATGTAGATTGAAGCACATGTTGAAAGCTGATCCTGCAGAAACCATGGAAAAGCATTTTCCTGACTCCACATCAGAGTTCAGATCTCTTTCATCCTGGATATGACTTTTTGAGGCTCCAGCACTTGACTTTGCTTCTCATCACTCCTGCCTGGTTTGGAAGCCAAAAAGGTTGTGTTCTTCACTGGGTGGGAATCTTGTGTGCCAAAGGATGAAAGCCTGAGGATGACGTTTGTATGTGAACTCCTCTGGTGGAAGTATGAGGAAGACATTCCTTGGAAACCCTGGGGAAGGAAATCTCCTGGGTAGCCTTACCAAGGGAGGGCTAGGGTGGTTGTGTCTTTGGGCTTGGGGGGGAAGTCCTGCCTTTGCCCCACTGAGGGCTCTCCACGCAGAAGACTGCAACTTCAAGGCTCAAACTGAACCCTCTGTCTGCAGTCCTGGGGTGCTCCAGTGATGTCCCCAGGCCACCACGAGCTCTGGCATCCATCCCCCTCCCCTCTGCCAACAGACAAGCAGCAAAACCATGAGATTTTCAGCATTTATTTCAAATCAAGTGGAAGAGACGAGTGGAGTGGACAGTGCACCGAGAGAAGTCCTGGAAGTGCTGTGTTGGAGCCTTAAGGAAATGTTGATATTCCTCTTGGATCACTCAGCATGGTGCAGAGGGCTCAGAGCTCCCTTTTTTTGGTTTTTTTTATTGTTTTAACAAACCTTTGGAGCCTTCCCTGAGCACAGCAGGGTGCAGAGACAAGCTGGACCTTCAGGACCAAGCTACCCATGGTGCAGCCCTGGCCCTCAGGGCTGGCTGACTGCTTTAACCCCTGGTAGAATGATACCTCCCTAAGTGCCCAAGCTTGTGGATGTGCAGAGGTTTGTTTTGCTCTTAGGTGTGTGGGAATTTTTGTGGTTTTGTTCTCCTTTTTCCTTCAGATGCAGGATTGGAAGGCTGAGCAGCAGCAGAAGGCTATCCTTCTGGACCTATTTCGAACCCGAAACATTGCAACTATTACTATAATGTCATTACTTTTGTGGTAAGGAAATGTGTATTCCTAAAGTACCCAGGCAATAGAACAAGTTTCTGGTCTTGAGGGTATGTGCCATAAGGTTGAGGGAGTGAGTCTCAGCCTTGGAGCCCACTCCACGTGGGCCTTTAGCCCTCAGTGTCCTTGCAGCCACACAGGAGTATGAAGAGAGTAGGCTTGACTGGTGTAAAATAGTTAGGAAACTACGTGTAACAACTCATGTCCTTTAAATTCTGTTCCTTTCTGTAGTGGTGTTGTTGTTCTAAAGAAGCTCCCACCTCTAGAATCTCTCTTGGAAGAGAGTTGTCCTCCTGGAAGCAGAGGCAACAACTCAGTAAGATAACAAGAAGCAGACCCCATGGGCAGCTGTTTGGTTCTGTTTCCATGCAGTGCCCATCCCAGTTGAGATCCTGGTCCCTGCCTGGGCAGCCACAAGGAATGAGGACCCAATAATACCATGTAGGCAAAGCAGGACCTTTCTATGTCCCCCAGAAGGAAGGAACTGACTAGGATACTTGCCTATGGCTTGTGCCATAGTGAGGAGCTTTTGAGGTTTGAAAGCTGAACATCCAACTCTCTGCTGAAGATTAAATAAGCTCTAACAGAACTGCTGAGGGTGGGAGATGCTGTCCCTGGAGGTGGCTGCAAATAGGAACATAGTTGGCCTGGGAAGCTTCCAAGAGTGACTCCATGGTGCAGTTTGAGTCGAAGGTGGTGAAAAACCTTTGTGAGCAACCTCCCCAAAGCCTTTTCCTTGGTGTAGAGCGTGCAGGAAGGAGAGACAAATGAGAGATCTCTTCCAGCTGCTGTGGATGTGCTCCCTGAAAGGGAGGAGAGGATTAGAAAGGTGGGGATGCCACTGAGAGGTTGGTTTTTGGTTAAGCCACAATGCCCGTGGCGAGGTTTTGCGACATCCTCTTTGTGTAACGACAGCTGAGGCGACTCTGGAGGCGATCAGGGACTGGGGTGTCTGGAATAATTTGGGGTTTCTTGCTTTCCTCCAGGTTTTTCACCTCAGTGGGTTACTTTGGGCTGTCCCTCAGCACTCCAAACTGGCATGGCAGTGCCTACATCAACTGCTTCCTCTCAGCTGTCATTGAGGTCCCAGCGTACGTGATCGCTTGGCTTCTGCTCCGCTCCTTCCCTCGCCGTTACTCCTTGGCTGGCACCTTCTTCTTAGGAGGAGGTGTTGTCCTCTTCATTCAGCTGGTGCCTGCAGGTAGGAGAGTCAATAGATGGCTTAAGGCAGAAATATTTCTCTGGTGTTCTCTAAAAATCCAGTGAAATCAGCTGGGAAGCACCAGCAAGTGTAGAAGTTGAGGTCAACTTTACGCTGATGGCTCCCAGCCATCATCTGGGGCTTTGCTTTTCTTTTGGAGTGCACAGGTCAGTGCTGAGTCAGGCATGGCTCTCATTTATTGGGTCAAATTACTGAGCTTTTTATAGTCCAGGGGAACCAGCTTGTAAAATGAGAGCCAAAAGCTTGCTGTGATTTATCTGGTGGTGCAGAGAGGCTAAAAATCCTCCAAGTCGTCCAGATTTACGGTGATAGAACCTTGAAGGTGTAAGAGAAATACAAGTGGTGAGCACTTGCTGGTGTTTATTCACCTTGGTGATTTGTGGTTTTTCTTTCTTCCTCCAGATTTTTATGTCCTGTCTGTTGGCCTGGTGATGCTGGGCAAGTTTGGCATCACAGCTGCATTCTCCATGCTTTATGTCTACAATGTGGAGCTGTACCCAACCCTAGTGAGGAACATGGCAGTTGGAGCTACCTCCACAGCTTCCAGGCTGGGCAGCATCCTTGCTCCTTACTTTGTCTACCTGGGTGAGATCTCTTGTGTTTCTTTTCCTTGCACTACTCAACTGGCCAGAGAAGCTATCAGAGCTTCTGCACTGCAGGCTCACACAGAATCCCAGCCTGGATTGGAAGGGAGCTGTGGGGATGATGCAGTGCATCCCCCCTGCTCCAGCAGGCTCAGCCCCAGCAGCTTGCCCAGCATCCCCTCCAGGGGCCTTGGCAATCTCTGCACCCCAGGAGACTCCCCAAGCTCTCTGGGCAGCCTGGGCCAGGGCTCTGCACCCTCACAACAAACAACTTTCTCCTGCTGCTCAGCTGCAAGCTGCTGGCTTGCAGTGTGTGCCTGTTGTCCCATCCCTGGGCACCCCTGAGCAGAGTGTGGCCCCAGCCTCTTGCCCCCTGCACCCTTCAGCTCTTGCTCAGCATGGAGCAGCTCCCCTCTGGCTCTGCTCTGCTCCAGCCTCAGCAGCCCCAGGGCTCTCAGCCTTTCTAGTAACACTGTACCAAACTGGATGAAATGAATGTCTTTGATTCAGTACAGTGCAAGTGTAAACTAAAAGGAGGAGAGCAGGACTGTGATGCTCCTTAGGATCTTCAGTATCTCTTGGAGAACATTTAACAGGAGTGGAGAGATGTGGCAGGATGAAGTTGTTACTGTTTTGTTGTGGGGGGGTGGGTGGTTCTTTTGCTCTCCCCTGCTACCTCTCCCTCTCTGCCTCTCCTTTTCCATTCTTCTGCCCGGTTTCCTTAAGCCTAGCCTTTAAAACAAAACAATCTTGTTCCAATCAGAGCAGTTTCCTAAAGCTTAGGAGGTTTTAGGAGGACCTTGCCAGCTGGTGGTATTTGCTTCAGCTAAATTAGGAGCTCCCAGCTCACCCAGCTCCTAAGCACCAAGGAGATCAAGTGACAAAGCTTGGCTCTCTCTGAAACACCCAAGGCTCCTCACTCTCCTCCCAGTTAATTCCACACCTTATGAAGCATTACTGCTCCATCCCAACTAACCCATCAAGCTGTCAAGTCCACTTTGGGTCCTTTCCTCTACCTTAAAACACTTTTACCTCCCAGCTAATCCCTTTCCTGAAAGAGCTTTTCATTGCTATTGTGATTTGAAGCCCCAAACACTTGTGCTCTAGCTTTCAGGCTGCTGGCAGGAGCTACTGCCTTCCAGTCCAAAATAACATTCTGAGTAGAGCAAGGTCAGAGCTTCTTCTCTGTCCCAGGAGGCCTGATCCTTTCCAATAGAGAAGGTATTTGAGGCTTCCCCAGTTCATAGCGTGTTGGTCTGAAGCTGATCTGTTAGCTGTCCTCACTCTCTTCCCTTGTTTTGCCCAAGTACAGGCAGATGATGAGTGCTTGGTTGCTTCTAATCACTTTTATTCCCTCCTATTGTATTGTATAATGGAGGGTTTGGTTCCTGATGTCAGGAGGAATTTCTTCCCTGCAGGGGTTGTTCAGTCTTGTCCCAGGCTGCCCAGGGAGGTGCTGGAGTCACCAGCCCTGCAGGAGTTGAAGAAACATTGAGATGCTCTGCTTAGTGCCATGGCTTAATGGCATGGGAGTGCTAGGTAAAGTTGGACTTGATGATCTTAGAGGTCTCTTCCAGCCCTAGTGATTCTGTGATGCTGATGGCAGTGTAGTGCTGAGAACACCAGCAGTGATCCGAGCAGAGATGTTGGTTATCCTAGCTGGAAATGTACCAAACCCACCCTGACCTCTTGGCCACAAAGGGGAGGAATAACCTGGACCTGGTGGCAGGTGCTGAGCATCCAAGAGTATGTGTGGTGGTTTTATAACTGGAAAAATCCCTTTGGTTATTGGTAGCTACCAAATGTCACTGAGTTTTGGCTTCTCCTTTGGTATTTAGGAAGATTTCAGCTAATTGTTGCAACTGAAGTCTCCCTGACAGCAGCACCTACCCGAGGTGACTTCAGGGGGACCTACTAGTGACCTTCCAGGACCTAAAGGGAACTTCCAAGCAGGCTGCAGAGGGCCTGTTTGCAAAGGCCTGCAGGGAAAGGACAAGGGGCAATGGTTTTAAATTGGAGAGGAGTAGATTTAAAGTGGACATTAGAAAGCAGTTGCTCCCCACGAGGGTGGTGGAACACTGGCCCAGGTTGCCCAGGGAGGTGGTTGAGTTCCCATCCCTGGAGGCATTGCAGGTGAGGCTTGCCAGGGCTCTGGGCAAGCTGCTCTAGTTGGGGATGTCCCTGGCCACTGCAGGGGGGTTGGACTAGATGAGCTCCAGAGGTCCCTTCCAACCCAAACCACTCTAGGGTTTAGGATTCTAGGAGTGTCCCAGGGGGTTTGTGGATGCTGGGCATGCAGTAGTGTTGTCCTGTGCTCTGCCAGGTGCCTATGACAGATTCCTCCCATACATCCTGATGGGAAGCCTGACTGTGCTGATTGGGATCCTCACCTTGTTCCTGCCTGAGAGCTATGGGAATCCCCTGCCTGAGAGCTTTGAGCAGATGCTGAAGGTGAAGTGGTAAGGTGGTTCTCATCCTCCCATGCTTCAGGCCAGCTCAGGACCTCTTTCTCCATCCTCCCTTTTCCCCAGCACTCAGCACTTTTCTTCAGCCCCACTGCAAAGCATCAGAGCTCTCAAAGCACCCTTGAGGTTATGTTTTGG
>VWZO01003646.1:83977-95339 GCA_013396975.1 Bucco capensis
TCCCTTCCAGCCCAAACCACTCTAGGATGTATGATTCTATGAAACCAAGCCTGGGCTTTCTCTCAGAGCTTGGCTCGGCGCTGAAGCAACGCCAGGCGAACGCAATTTCCCCATGGGCAGCTCAGCTCCAACCTCTGGAGCCCGCTCCGTGCGCAGCCTCCCCTCCCTGGCCGAGCCCCCGCCGCGCCTCCCGCGCTGCCGAACAGCATGCCGGGAGCCGCCTGCGCCGCGCCGAAGGGGCTGAGCCGGGCCAGGCTGCGCTGGGTAGGGGCTGCAGCTGCGGCCGCTCCTCCGCGGCGCCCGCAAGCCCCTCCACCTGAGGCTTTCTCCGCCTGCAAACCCCACCCCTGGCCGCTCCCCCGCCTGCGAGGCCCGGCCCATGGCGAGGCGCTCGGAGGGCTTGCTGTGGCTCGGGGCGGCAGCTTCCTGCCCCGCTCCACACGGCCCCGCAGGTAGCGGCGGCAGCTCATCCGCGTCATGTGCGACTACGATGCGGCCACAGCCTTCCTGGGCGAGTGGGGTCGCTTCCAGCGCCTCATCTTCTTCCTTCTCAGCGCTAGCATCATCCCGAACGGCTTCAACGGCCTCTCCATCGTTTTCCTGGCCGGCACTCCCGAGCACCGGTGCGCTGTGCCCCGCGGGGCTAACCTGAGCGGCGAGTGGCTGGAGGCTAGCATCCCGCTGGAGCTGCGCGACGGGCGAGAGGAGCGCAGCCGCTGCCGCCGCTACCGCCTGGCCTCGCTCGCCAACTTCTCGGCGCTGGGGCTGCGACCCGGCTCGGACGTGGAGCTGGGCTCGCTGGAGCAGGAGCCGTGCCTGGATGGCTGGGAGTACAGCCGCGATGTCTACCGCTCCACCATCGTCACCGAGGTGCGCGGCGGCTCGGCGGGGTGCGCCTGCAGCGGGACGCACTGTACCCGGGGAGGAGTGGGCGGTTATCGTGGTATAGTTTTCTTCTACAGCTTCTCTGTGGTTTAAGGTGCTTGCCTGGGCATCACCCTGCCGTGCTAAATTTCTTTGGAAGTGTGATGGCTTCCAACTGCCGAAGAGGTCTCTGAAGGCAGCAGATTTCCTTCACCAGTGTGGCACATGGAGGTTCAGCAGGTGTGGACAAGGGGTTCAGCTTGCTCAGTGGTTCAGAGATGTCTCTTTGAGCTCAGGAGATCAAAAGGGTTTGTCTCATGAGGAGCAGCTGAGGGCACTGTGGTTGGTTAGTCTGGAGGAGGCTCAGGGGAGACCTTAGCTCTCTCTACAGCTCCCTGCAAGGAGGTTGGAGTGAGGTGGGGGTAAGGTCTATTCTTCAGGGTTAGCAGTGAGAGGACAAGAGGAAATGGCCTCAAATTGCAGCAGGGGAGGTTTAGATTAGATATAAGGAGAAATTTCTTCCCTGAAAGGGTTGTTAAGTCTTGGCCCAGGCTGCCCAGGGAGGTGCTGGAGTCACCATCCCTGCAGGGGTTGAGGAAACATTGAGATGCTCTTCTTAGGGCCATAGCTTAGTGGCATGGGGCTGACAGCTAGATGGTTGGATTTGATCTCAGAAGTCTCTTCCAACCTTTGTGATCCTGTTTATTTTAAAGAAATACAGCACAAGGCACCCTGACTTGTGTGAGTTGCAGGGAGGTCACCATGAGATGTGGTGGTCAGGATGTCCTGGTTGGATGCTGTGGCCAAAAGGACCTTGAACTTCACTGCATGCCTTCAGTGCCTCTGCTCTGGTCATGGTGTCCTCACTCACCTGCTGGGTCAGGTCAGGTTCTGTCTGCTTAGGTACATCTCTCGAGTCAAATCTCCAGTTAGGGCAACTAAGCAAAACTGGAGCTGTGCTGATTGTCCCTCTTGTTTCAGGTGGAAGCTGTGGAGACTCACAGGTTCTGGTTGGCTTAAGATACAAGGAAGTAGATCATGAGGGATACTCGAGTATAGGTTTATTTTCAGAGGGCTTTAAGACCATTTGTCCAGTCCCATGGCCTGTTTATGCCTGTGGAGAAGTTTTGTAGACTTGAAACTGTATTTTGCCTTTATTCCTTGCTTTGCAGGTGGGTTGTGATGGGTGTTGGGATAGTGATGGATGCAATACTTGATGACCATAAGCTGATATGAGGGCAGAAGTTTTCCTCAGGAGGAGGAGGAGAGTGAGGAAGGGAGCATGGGAGAGGAACCATGGCAGTGCAGGGAGGCATGGAAATGGTGACTCTGGAGTTGTTGGGATGCTTCTCTCAGGGTCTAAACCCTGGGCATTGCACTGTTGTGGAAAGCTGAGGTGTCCTTAGGGGCAGCCTGAGGCAATTGGCATCTTCTTGAGGCCTTCCCAATGCCTTCCTATAAGAGCTGAGCTAGCTTGGACATGGTTTCAGCCAGGCCTTTGTCTCTGGAGCTTCTGTGCTGAGCTCTGGCTCAGTGGACAAGTCAGTGTCTTGAGCTCTCAGAGTATTCTCCAGGAGTTTTCCAGTGTGTAGCAAACAGGAGCTGCTGAGGTTGTGCAGAGCAGCTGTGGCTCTGTTGGCCTGTGTGGTTTGGCAGATGCTTTCCTGTCTGGGGGAGGTGATGTTTGTCTGCCCAGCTATCAGGCACTGAGGCAGGGTGTTTTCTTCCTTCTGCCCTTGAATCCCAATGCTTGTGGGGCAGTTGTGCAAGAGCTAAGCTGGCCTTTGACACACTTGCAGGTTTTCAGTGTTGCACTTGTTGAAGTTCTTGGCTCTGCTGCTGCTTCTATGATTCACTAACCCTCTGTTTGGTTGCCTCTCTCTCCCTTGTTGAATAGTGATGAGGACCTTTGGCCCACATTTCCCTAGGCCAGACCACACTGGCAGGAGGGGGAAGGAGGAATTTGAAACAAGCTTTTATTTTTGCTGAATCTCCCCTGACTCTGGAGAAAGTCCTTGTTTGTGCTTCTGCTTTGCAGGGGAGGCTTCAAACATTCAGTTCCCTCTCCTTTGAAGAGACTTCCTTTTCTCCTAGCACAGCCCTAACAACAGAAGGTTGTTATTAGCCAGCCTGCTGTATTTCACCAGCTCCCCTGTAACAAAATCCCTTTGTGTCTGGTACTTTTTGAAATGCTGGAGCTGGGAGGGATAAGCAAAGCTTTGTTTTGGCTCAAGAAGCCATTTGTGGCATTCTTATTCCTCCAGAAGTCCCATAAAAAGAGACTTGGAGGAGTAATCAAAGCTCATGTGTGGTAACGAAAGGAATAAAACCAGAGGTAAATAAGGGAAAAAGCCAACTTCTTTTGCCATTTCTTTCTGTTATGGATAACTGGGAGCAGAATTGAGCAGTGGAGTTGTTAAGAGCATTGAGTGGACTGGAAATACAGTATCATGAGAAGATCTTAGGTGACAGAGCAGTCAAAATGATTTTAGTCCCTCCAGGAGTAATTCTTCCATACTGAAACACAGACACTGAACTTTGCATGCACATACCCATCCTCAGCCTCTTCTCCTCCAGGCTGAACAAGCCCAGCTCCCTCAGCCTTTCCTCAGAAGGGAGATGCTCCAGCCCCTCAGCATCTTTGGAGCTGTCTGTTGTCCAGGAGCTCCCTGTCTCTCTTGTGCTGAGGAGCCCAGACCTGAGCCCAGTTCTGCAGGTGAGGTGTCCCCAGGGCACAGCAGAGTGGCCTCACCTCCCTTGACCTGCTGCCAATGCTCTTGCCAGTGCAGCCCAGGAGACCATTGGCCTTTTTGGCCACAAGAGCACATTTACTGGCTCATGAACAACTTGTTGTTGACCAGGACTTCCAGGTCCTTCTGTGCTGCCCTACTTTCCAGCCTGTATTGATCCAGGGGAGTTGTTCCTTCCCAGGTGCAGGACTCTGCACGTGCCTTGGTTGGAGTTCAGAAGGATGCTCTCTGCAGCCTGTTGAGATCCTTCTGGATCACAGCAACCCTTCCTGCTGGCTTCCAGTGTGTGCCTGTTGTCCCATCCCTGGGCAGCCCTGAGCAGAGTGTGGCCCCAGCCTCTTGCCCCCTGCACCCTTCAGCTCTTGCTCAGCATGGAGCAGCTCCCCTCTGGCTCTGCTCTGCTCCAGCCTCAGCAGCCCCAGGGCTCTCAGCCTTTCCTCCTGCCAGGGATGCTCCAGTGCCCTCAGCATCTTGGGAGCCTCTCCAGAAGTTCCTTGTCTCTCTTGAGCTAGGGAACCTAGAACTGGCCCCAGCACTCCAGCTGTGACCTGAGTAGGGCAGAGTAGAGGAGGAGAACCTCCCTCATCCTGCTGCTCACACTCTTCTTCATGTACCCCAAAACCTTTTTTTTTCCAGCATAAAAATAAATAATAGTATTTTAGTAAAGCATCTGTCAGAGGTACAAAAGCATTCCTCCAAAGCTGCTGTTTTCAGGGTGGATTTAAGCAGCACATAATAATGCAGGACTGTGCAGAGCTGTACAAAGCACAGACTTGTCTGACCTTGCACCATGCAACGGGTAAAGTTTTGTTAAATAATGATAAGCCTGCAGCTGAGATTGTTCAAATGGAAACAGAGCTCTTCTAGAGGTTCCCTGGACAATTAAAGACAGGGTGGTTCCCACCAGCCAGCTTGACTTCCAGCTTTCAGCTCAGTGGCTGGTGCCAGAGCTCTGCTTCCCTTTCCTCCATCCACTCCAAAACTCTGCAGCTTTCTGTCCTGCACTTCAAAAAAAATATTTGGTACTTCCCTTCCTGTTCTGGGGAAGTTTTTACCTCTGGAAGAAGTTAAAACAACAATCATGGAATGGTCAGGGTTGGCAGGGTTAGCTCCTCTAGCCCAGCCCCCCTGCCCTGGGCAGGGACACCTGGCACTAGAGCAGCTTGCTCCCAGCCCCAGCCAGCCTGGCCTGCAACACTGCCAGGGCTGGGGCTGCCACCACCTCTCTGGCCAACCTGGCACAGTGGCTCAGCACCCTCCTGGGCAACAACTTCCTCCTAATACCTAACCTAAATCTCCCCTCCTCTAGTTTGGATCCATTCCCCTAGCCCTAGCACTGCCTGACATCCTAACAAGTCCTTCCCCAGCTCTCTTGGAGCCCCTGCAGATGCTGGAAGGCCACAAGAAGGTCTCCTGGGAGCCTTCTCTTCTCCAGAGTGAACAATCCCAACTCTCTCAGCCTGTCCTCCAGCCTCTGAGCATCCTCATGGCTCTTCTCTGGACACCTCCCAGGATATCCAGATCTTCCTTGTCCTGTGGAGAAACTGAGTAGAATGTTTATTTGGTTCAGGTTTCTATTTACATTTAGAACATGTACCAGCTAGAACTTGTGAGTATTTAGGGTATACAAATGGATTTTTCCTCTGAAGAACCTGCCTCTACTCATAAGGAGAAGCAAGTGGATTGGCTTCAGAAATCCTTGCTAACATGTTGGTTTGACAAAGAAAATATTAGCAGAAAGGATTATCCCACTTCATTTTTCAAGCATGCATGTTATTCTGAGAGAGGAACGCAGCTGGAAAACAAAACAAATAAAGGAGTGGGTGGAAACAATATATTGTGGCTGTAAAAATTGTTTTTCCTGTCAGTCTTTTCCTTATATAAATCTGAGTGTGGGTTAGCAGTGAGAGGATGAGAGGAAATGGCCTCAAGTTGCAGCGGGGGAGGTTTAGATTGGATATAAGGAGAAATCTCTTCCCTGGAAGGGTTGTTGAGTCTTGTCCCAGGCTGCCCAGGGAGGTGCTGGAGTCACCATCCCTGCAGGGGTTAAGAAACATTGAGATGCTCTCCTTAGGGCCATGGCTTAGTGGTGATAGGGATGGTTGGGCTTGGTGAGCTTAGAAGGTGCTTGCTGGTGGCACAGATCAGTTTGCTGGAGTTTTGCAGAGCTCTCCTCTAATTAGCCTTGCAATTTCCATGTTCTAATGCATCAGAAACATTGGGCACATTTTATGCTTCACTACCATCAGCATCTCATTGGCAGCTAGAATGTAGTCCCATCCTGGTTTGTCATCTCTTGCAAGATGATAGACTTGCAGTGGAAGTGAATCAGGAGAAGGGAGAGAGCAATTTACCCTTTACCCTGCAAGGATCTGAAGAGCCTTGAGAACTTGGAAGGATGATACTTTCTTCCTTGTGCTGTGGGAGCATCTTCAGCAGGCCTTGTAGCATCCTCTCTGCCTGCAGCTGTAGTTGGGCACAGTTTGCAGTTTAAAGAGCTTAACTCTTTCATCCTGGAGTGTGAACTTCATTGTGATTGTGCTTTGTGTGAGAGTTGCAGGCCAGAGCAGCTACAGGAATGTTCAGCTTAGTGCTGGAAAGGTCAGAGATAGACTAGAGGAAAGAGCAAGCCTAGCAAGACTGAGCCACTTGTGTCCTTCTGGCTAAAGCTGCACCAACACTTCTTCAGGTTGTGTGGTGATAAATGGCTAATAAAAATGTGGCTCAGGGGGTTTGGGGAAGGGAGGAGATCCAGGGGAGGAGTTGAGGAGTTTTATCCTGCTCAGGTTTGGACCTGGGCTTGTCTTACAGGGAGGGATTTGGAGCTGTGGGTAGCTCATTTGCCATGTCAGAGGTGAAGCAGAACTTGGGAAGTGCTCTCCTCAGGAGATGTGTGAGTGATGGCTGTTTCATCCCTGTGTTGGGAAGCAACTGCTTCAATCCTTCTGCCTTGTTTTGTCCCCCTGCTTCTCTCCACAATCTCTGGCCATCTCCATAGCCTGTCCCCTGCTCCCCATCCCCTCTCCAGTGGCCAGGAATCCATGCCAGAGCTGCAACTTGCCTCTGGTGAGAAGTGATTATTGCTCTTAGGTGTGAGGGTGCTGATAAAAACATCATCCCAGCCTATGATGTTACACAGCTCCAGGCCAAAGCATCTCCAGGCTGGCTCAGCAAGAGGATTCATCTCCAGCCAGGAGGCTATGTTCTTCTAAAGTGATAATGAAACTGAGGGAGGATTCTCTGTGCCATGCCTTGAGCATCAAGGCTGCAATGTTTTTCTCCTGTCTGCAGCTTTTATCCCTTGCTGAAGTTAACCTTATCTCATTCACTGGGGCAAAGGCCAACTCAGAGGATAGCAAGAAGTGAAAATAGCACATGATTTTAGAGCACTAGGTTAGAGTATCCTGTTTCCAAACAGCAGGGCCAGCAGTAGAGTTTAATCAGTAACTGCTCCAGGGACACTTGCTCTTGGTGATGCTGATCTTGTGTCAGCAATGTTTGTGTGACTTCTTGAGCAGGGTAGAGTTGAGGGGAAGGGGCTCAGTAGGACAGTAAAAGTTGAATACCTCAACATTCATTTACTGAAGGAAGGGGTGACATCTTAAAATCCCTTTGTTCTGGTTGTTGGAGAGGCTGTGAAGAGCTGGAATTGCACCAACTTGATTATGGAAGTTCATTTTGCTTCTTGCTTCAAGTGATTTTCAGCATAGCAGCTCCTAGCTTTGCTTGAGCAGAGCAGACAGAACAACCAAGCTGCTCATCACTGCCCCTTTGGAAGGAGCAGTATATTTCCACTTGCCAAGGCAAGAAGCTTTTGGCACAGCAGTGCAAAACATCTGAATACCTTGGACTTTGCCAAGCCAAGTCTCCAGCTCAGGGTTCTGAAGAAGATGTTTGTTACTGGGCACAAACATGCCAGTGTCTGGAAAGGCCAAGGGTGGCTCAGCCTTGTGCCAAAGCACAGGGTGTGAGATAGAGGAGAGGAGACAACTAGCACAGGGGCATCAGCTGGGAAATGATGACTTCTTTCACAGTGACAGACTCTCAGTCACCAAGCTAGGATTGTGTTCTCTTGTTGGAGATGTTTAGCTCCAGGAGCTGGTACAAAGATGATTCTTCTGTGTGAGGAGGTGAATTTTTAAGTAGTGAAGGATTTGTAGTTGTGGTGGTTGTTTTCCTAGAATTAGGAAGGTTGGAGAAGACCTCTAAGACCATCAAGTCCAACTGTTAACCTAGCACTGCTAGGTCACCACTGAAGTAAGGCATTAAGTGCCACATCTCCATGTTTGTTGAACCCCTCCAGGGATGGAGACTCCAGCACTGCCCTGGGCAGCCTGGGCCAGGCCTTGGGAGCCCTTTAGGGGAAGAAATTGTTCCTAATATCCAACCTAAACCTTCCCTGGTGCAACTTGAGGCTGTTTCCTCTTACACTATTGCATCTTCCTTGGGAGAAGAGATCACCTCTGAAGGTAGTGTTGGGGCCTCAGCAGGATGCTTCTGCCACCCACATCCCTTCATGTCCTTTGCATGGAGCTCTAGCTGTGTCATAGTTAGTTATTAATGTCTCTTGGGGAGCTTTTCTGTCCCAAGGGTACATTTTCCTCCAGGCTCAAGCAAGATGTTGAAGAGGGAGGGGAAATGCTTTTGGTTAATCAAGACTTCCATGTTTTCTGTCCCCACAGTGGAATCTGGTGTGTGAGGAGGACTGGAAGGGACCCCTGAGCACATCTCTTTTCTTTGTGGGTGTTCTGCTTGGATCTTTCATCTCAGGACAGCTCTCAGACAAGTAAAGTATTATCACCCAGAGCTGCTGGCTTGCTCTTGGATACAATTCTTTGTGTGAAGCTTGCTCTAAGTGTCTCTCTGCCACCACTACCATGCCCTTTGTTCTGTGACTGTGTAACCTGAGTGGGTACAGAATGTAGAGAGGAGATGTCCTGAGCTAGAACACAATGTGACAGTTTGTTAGTTATCTGTTCTCTTCTCCAGCATAATCCCTTCTGGACAGGGACACCTCCCACTAGAGCAGCTTGCTCCCAGCCCCAACACTGCCAGGGATGGATGGGGCTGCCAACTCGTCTCTGGGCAACCTGGCACAGTGGCTCAGCACCCTCCTGGCCAACAACTTCTGCCTAACAGCCAACCTAAATCTCCCCTCCTCTAGTTTGGATCCATTCTCCTAGTCCTAGCACTGCCTGACAGCCTAACAAGTCCTTCCCCAGCTCTCTTGTAGCCCCTGCAGATGCTGGAAGGCCATAGGAAAGTCTCCTGGGAGCCTTCTCTTCTCCAGAGTGAATAATCCCAACTCTCTCAGCCTGTGCTCAGAGGAGAGATGTTCCAGCCTCTGAGCATCCTCATGGCCCTGCTCTGGACACCTTCCAGCTCTTCCTTGTGCTGGGGTCTCCAGAGCTGGATGCAGTACTGCAGGTGAGGTCTCCCCAGAGTGGAGCAGAGGAGGAGAATCACCTCCCTGCCCCTGCAGCCTTGGCTTGGCTTGCCAAGTGCACACTGAGGGCTCCTGGGCAGCTTCTCCTCCAGCAGCATCCCCAGGGCTGCTCTCCAGCCACTCCCTGCCCAGGCTGGATCAGAGCTTGGCATTGCCCTGAGCCAGCTGCACAAGGTCTTGTTGAGTTTAACCAGCAGCCCTTGGAATGTGATTTCCTCTGTTCATGCACTGACTTGTGCCTCTCTCATGTTTCCTGACCCTCTGCTTCTTGCAGATGTTTTGTCTCTCCCTAAGTAGTAATCTGATTTTTCTGTTGCTGCTGTTGTATAATCTCTTTCTTTTTTTTTTTTTTTCCCCTCTTCTCTTTGTTTTTCATCTCTCCATGGAAGGTTTGGCAGGAAGAATGTGCTCTTTGCAACTCTGGCAATGCAGACTGGCTTCAGCTTCCTGCAGGTCTTCTCCAACAGCTGGGAAATGTTCTCAGTCTTCTTTGTGCTGGTTGGCATGGGACAGATCTCCAACTATGTGGCAGCATTTGTTCTGGGTATGAAAGTCCTGCTGGNGGTTCAGAAACCTGCAAAAGAGAACAAACTAGTTAAAATAAGTGTTATTTGGCTTAGAAACCTGCAAAAGAGAACAAACCAGTTAAAATAAGTGTTATCAAGTCTCTTTTAAACATCCCATAGTAGAAACTGATGTGGCGTCATGATTCTTGCTTTGTCTACTTCCACTTTAATAAAGGTTCATACTTGGTAAGGAAAATGTGAATTACCTTATGTCTCTGAGATTTCACCTCCAAAATCTTCTTTTATTGTTGTCATTTACTGGCCAAAGCACCAAATGTTGGCAAGAAATCCCTTTGGGGCCAAAGCAGCTCAGTGTGGCTGTGAAAGCAGAGTTGAGCTAACCTCCCTGCAGACATCCTGCTGTAACCTTCTTTGAGGTTAGAAATATTAGCTATTTTTGAGCTACAAAACTACTGGAATGCCCCAATTCTCTTCCTTTTATGCATCTAATAAGTTGATACTTCATCCAATTGATGCAGGATCACTATACATCATTTTAAGTTGATGCAGGAGCACTGCACATCATCTAAGTTGATGCAGGAGCACTGCATATCATCTAAGTTGATGCAGGAGCACTGCACATCACTTTAAGTTGATGCAGGAGCACTGCCTGAAGCACATCTGGGGTGCCTCTAGAAGTGGGTGGCTGGAAGTGCCCAGTGTAGCCTAACTCAAAGGCAGTCTTTAGAGCTTTATTTGGTTAAGTTGTTTGCTGTGAAGCTGCAATCCTAACCCAGACTCTGTTGTTTTGAACAGGCACAGAAATTCTGGGCAAATCAATTCGGGTGCTGTTCTGCACGCTGGGAGTTTGCATCTTTTATGCCTTGGGCTACATGTTGCTGCCTCTCTTTGCTTACTTCATCAGAGACTGGAGGATGCTGCTGCTGGCACTCACTTTACCTGGGCTGCTCTGCATCCCACTCTGGTGGTGAGTATCACTAAGGGAAGATTTCAGCCTTTAGAAGGTCCTCTCTGCACAAGTTGAAGATGCCAGCCAGCCTGGAGCAATGAAATTGGGCAGGTGAAGGATGGACTCTGTGTCCTTGACTCTTTGTGGTCATTTAGCTGCCAGTCTAGCAGCTTTGGGAGGGATTTGACTCCTGCCTGAAAAGCCTAATCTTCATTTTCTGTAGGCTTCTAGACAATTCAGTGTGTGCAAGGAGAGAACAAGTGTCATTCAGGCTTTTCCTTGTGCATCAGCTTTGGGCTAAGAGCAGAAGGAGAAGGAAGAGGCTCTGGGATGCTGGATGCTGCTTGGGTGCCAGAGAGAGCTCAAGCTACAAAGCAGCCCTTGCACATCTGGGAGACTTGGGTGTTTTCTTGCCTAGTTGATGGAATATGAGCTCTGTGTAGAGGTTGCACAGTCCACATGGTGGTAGTGTTTCTTCACTTAGCCTTAGCTTTGGGATTCCATCCTGTTTCCTCCTCCACAGGGGAATGACTCAGGCCAATTCTTTGCTTTCCAAGGCAGTATTTACAGTTCCTCACATGTTCCTCTCTGAGGAGATATTCCTCTTACTATCCAGCATGCTGATTCTGTATGCACATTACTGAATTCCTTTAAGTTTTCCCATGTTTTGAAGGTCTTGATTGCTCTTTTTTCCCCCTGAGTCATTGCTTAGTTCTATCCTCATGGGCAGGCTTGGTGAACACAGCTCCAGGGAGGGCTCCATCCACGCTCTGCACAAGAGCTTTTTCCAAGCACTGCTGGCTGCAAAGGCCAATTTGGGACAGAC
>VWZO01003646.1:99556-118481 GCA_013396975.1 Bucco capensis
TGGGCAACTTGCCCCTGGCTGTGGCAAGAGAGGAGCCCCGAAGAGGAGATGCAAGGACTCCCTGAACCAACAGCTCAGCCTTGGCCACATTGCTGCCCTGAACTGCTCTCCTCTGGCCTCCACTCAGCAGCTCTGCACACACACTAGTTTGAATGGCGCCCATGGTTTGGAGCAGGCACGCAGGATCACTCTGGAGGAGAAAAGACAGTGTAGAAAGAATCGTGTCTTGCAGCTTCTACCTCCTGAGGAGTCCTTGTGCTGTGCCTTTTGCAACTGCTCTTGTCTGTCCCAAATTGGCCTTTGCAGCCAGCAGTGCTTGGAAAAAGCATGGGTAGAGCCCTCCCCAGATCTTCATTCACCAAGCCTGACCATGAATGCTCCTAACAGAGCTCTGCCAGGCAAGGGAGATGCTGCTAGGTGCACAGGTGAAGTCTTCACTGCAAGATTGTGAGGTTCTTGCAGCAGCTTCCAGTTGAGAATGTGTCCCAGCTAAACTCTGGCACTATTCCCTCATTTCAGCTGAGCTGGCTGCTTGTGTCTTTCTTGGGTAGAGTCACAGATGCGGATAGAGGAGAAATGTCCTAAACAGAGAAGAGAATCTCTGTGGAAGCTTTGTAAGATCAGAATCTTGTTGATATTCTCCCTGCAAGACTGTTGGTAATATCATGAAACTGAGCAGCAAATAACCTGTCATAAAGCCTCAAAACATACCATTTTTTGCCATGTCTAAAGAGCTCAGCCATGAAGTTGAGAGTTTATCAGAGTTGCTAGTTTGCATCAATGGAAATTACCCTCTTAGTTTGGGAAAAAATCTCTCCTTTATTGCTCTTTGTGGGTCCAAAAGTCCTAGTTCTTTCCTTTTTTAGTCTTGTCAAGAGGTCAAAGCTTGTTTGCATGCTTGATGGATGAACAGCTGTGCCTTGTTTACAGGGAAGTGGTTTCCTTTGGAAGAGCTGGCAAAGCTTCATGGGGCAAGGAGAAGTTTGTTGTCCTTTTTTGCTTAGATTCTTAGAAGAAGAGCTCCAACCCAGGCTCAGTGATGATGAGAACTCTTCAGCATCTCAGCCACTTTGGCTCAGCTACAAGCCATGGCTCTTAGGGTCCAGCATGAGCAGTCAGTTACTTGAATCAGGTTAGTTGTTGCTTTGCTGTGGACAGAAGAGGACAGTTGATCCTTTCAATTTTGCTGCTTTTTGAGGACTTTTTTTGTGTGGCCCAGGCTGTCCAGAGAGCTTGTGGAGTCTCCTTCCCTCGAGGGATTCCCAAGGCACCTGGAGGTGATGCTGGGTTGAGCCTGCAGGAGCAGGTTAGGTAGATGAGATGATCCCAGAGATCTTTTCCAACCTCTACCATGCTGGCATTCTTTAGAGATGCCCTCAATCTTCTCTCCCTGAGGCTAAATAAACTCTTCACTTCTACAGATGATGCTTTTCCAACTTCTCCTTGTTGCTCTTCTTCTGTCTGGATGCAGTTGGTTGGGATGCTCCTCAAGGTTTACTGCTCAAGAACTCTAGTGGTGACTTATAAATCACTACTTAGTACTGTGGCTTTATCATTCAAGTATAAAAGCAACAATAAGCTGTTGTTTCCTGAAGCCTCAGGCAGAGAAGATGATTTCTAATGATAGCCTGAATTTGAAGTGACTTTAAATTAGGGAGGAACAACTCCTTTGTGGCTCTGAGAGCTTCCACCTGCTTGAGCTCTGCAGCACATCCAGATGCTGATGTGGAAGTTAAGGGAGAGGATTGATGCTCCCAGGAGGTTCATGTTCCCATGGGTTTCTTTGTTCATTTCCAGCTGCAAGATGTGAATTCCCAGAAGCAACAAAGCTACACCATCCTGGATCTGATGAGAACCCGAAATATCCTGACTATCACCATCATGTCAGTGCTGCTTTGGTAAGCCAAGTGTGTAAGCACAAAAACAGCCAAACAGTCTGCTTTCTGAACATTAAAAGATGCTGCAAAGATAGGAGGGGAAAAAAAATCAGCTCCAAAAGCAATAAGCTGGCTTCTGGCTCTGTAGGTTCTTCATCTCAGTCACAGTCTAGAAAACACATCTTGGGTTCTTAGTTGTTTCTTGAAGCAGCCAGGTCTGTGCTGAGCTGAGCAGGAATCAGCTCAGCTGGCAGTGGTGGGTGGGAATCCTGCCTGATGCTGGGCCCAGGGGAATCTTCAGCTGACTGTAACTAAGTCTTCTAAGAAGAATGAGTCCCTCAAGTGCTTTGGAGCTAAGTCAGTCTATCTCCTGCCTTTCTGAACCATATTCCTGTGGCTTAGTGAGGCAAAACCTTGGGACTCGGTCCACTGAGCTGCCAAAGAGCAGTTTGGGGGTCAAAGGATGACTTGGCTAATATTTAAGCCAGTTTCCTGTGCCCATCACCAAGACACACACACACAGAGAGGAAACCTGAGCAGAAAAGAGCACAGAAGAAGCCAGGTGCTGCTGGAGAAATGTCACTGTTGCTTTAGCTCTGGTTGCTGGCTCTCACTTTTGACTGGAAGTGAGCTAGAGCTTTGAGAGTGCCCTGCTTCCCAGCTGTGTGACAGTCAGTGTGCTGTGTATAGGAACAGCATCATGGAAGCCAGCACACACCTCCTTTGGAGGAGAGGAGCTGGAGCTGCCAGGACACCTGCAGCAGCACACAGGCTTCCCTACAGCTGGGTGACTGCATCAGACCTCCCCAAGTACTCCAGGCAACTTCTGGAGCATGAAGCCTTTTCCTGTGGGAAGTGCAGAGAAGGGAGAGCTAATCTTTTCTTTGTCAGTGATGCACTTGGTGCTGTGCAGTGGGTTCTTTTTGCTCCATGTCCTGTTCTAACCCAGCTGCTGAAGGAGATGAGTGCTGAGTGCTCTGTCCCTCCCCATCACACCTGGCCATGTCCTGTTCCCTTCTTGACTACATGTTCCTTGTTGGTGAAGCATAACATTCTCTTCCCAGCATCTCCCAAGACACACCAGGATTGGTCTCCAAGGCCAGTTGTGGTTTCCTTTGAAGCTAGCTCTCATCTGGCAGCAGCATAATGAAGATCTCAGTGTTCCTGGCCACCAGGCACTGAGCCATGCAAACGTTGACTTGGATGCTGCCCAGGCAGCTGAGGCATGGCACAGACAATCCCAGACTCTTTGGGGCTGCCAGGATGCCACAGTCCTCCTCCTCTCTGACTTCATACACAAAGCATGGAGAGGAATGACCAAGAAACAATGTTCTCCAGCCAGAGCTCCTTGGTGAGGCTTGCCAGGGCTCTGGGCAAGCTGCTCTAGTTGGGGATGTCCCTGGCCACTGCAGGGGGGTTGGACTAGATGAGCTCCAGAGGTTCCTTCCAACCCAAACCAGGCTAGGATTCTATGATAGTGAAAAGCTACTGCAGACCTCAGCAGGAGTGACATTGAGTAATTAAGACTCTCAGGCTAAAGCTATAAAGAATTGAACATCCCTGTAGTGTGAATGATCATCACTTATCTCCCAGAGATGACTTGAACTGTGTCTCCAAGTGACAAATACCTAGGGCTGAGAGCAGGATGGACAGTTGTGAAGTCATGCAGTGCTAGCAGCAAAGCAGCATGACCCCAGGACCACCCAGCACCTCTGAGCACAGAAACATAGCCTTGTCAGGGTTGGAAAGGACCTCAAAGCTCATCTAGTTGATGGGCAGGGACATCTCCCACTAGAGCAGTTTGCTCCCAGCCCCTCCCAGGGATGGGCAGGGGTGTTAATGCTGAAGAGGAGATGTTCCTCTTTGAATTCAAGAGCAGCTTGAAAGAGAATTAAGTAGTGCTGATGCTTTTTTGTTGTTTTTTGTTGTCTGCTTCAGGGGTTTGCTTTTGCCTTGCAGAGTGATTTCTGTGTTCAAGAGATGTCCAAGAGGCTCCTGGCAAGCACGAGAAGCAATCTCTCTGAGCCTGTTCCTCTGCTTCTTTCAGGATGATCATCTCAGTTGGCTATTTTGGCCTTTCTCTGGACACCCCTAACCTGCATGGAGATGTCTATGTGAACTGCTTCCTGTCAGCAGTGATTGAAGTTCCAGCCTACATCATCTCCTGGCTGCTGCTGCGGAAGCTGCCCCGGCGCTACTCCATGGCCGCGGCCTTGTTCCTGGGAGGCTGTGTGCTGCTCTTCATTCAGCTGGTGCCTTCACGTATGCAATTACTTAGCTGAGCTCTGCTGTGTGTGGGACAGGTGCCAGGCATGGGGCAGAGGGGGAGGAGAAGTGTCCTGAGGGTTTTCAGCACAGCTCTCCACATCCTAGCTTTGCCTTCCTCTTCCTCCGTTCGCGGTGCTGCTGCCCAAGGAGCTCACAGCACAGCTCAGCTCTGGGAGCTGGCTCAGGATGCCTCACTGCCTTGGGGAGCTGCTGGGAGCTGGCTCAGGATGCCTCACTGCCTTGGGGAGCTGCTGGGAGCTGGCTCAGGATGCCTCACTGCCTTGGGCACCTGCTGGGAGCAGCTCTGTAGGCACAGGATTCCCCAAATCCCAGCAGGCTGGGGGTTGGAAGGGACCTTTAGGGATCAGTTAGTCTAACCTCCCTGCTCCTTGTCCCATCCCTGGGCAGCCCTGAGCAGAGTGTGGCCCCAGCCTCTTGCCCCCTGCACCCTTCAGCTCTTGCTCAGCATGGAGCAGCTCCCCTCTGGCTCTGCTCTGCTCCAGGCTCAGCAGCCCCCGGGCTCTCAGCCTTTCCTCCTGCCAGGGATGCTCCAGTGCCCTCAGCATCTTGGGAGCCTCTCCAGCAGTTCCTTGTCTCTCTTGAGCTGGGGAGCCCAGAACTGGATCCAGTGCTCTAGCTGTGGCCTGAGTAGGGCAGAGGAGAGGAGGAGGAGAACCTCCTTCATCCTGCTGCTCACACTCTTCTTCATGCACCCCAGGAGCTCACTGCTGCCTTGAGGTGCATTTGTCCTAGGTCCTTCTCCTGTACAACCCTGGTAAGGTGCAAGTGTAAAACCAGGACTAGAACAACCAGAATTTGGGAGGTGAGGGTTCCCAAGCAGCTCAGTCATTGACTGTCTGTCCATGGCTTCTTTAAAGAGTTCCCTCCAGGGCTGTCACTGTGGGAGCATTTTTGATGAGCAGAGATGCTTGTCCTGAATCCATGTTGATAGTTAAGATAATGCTTGGCATCTGGAGAGGATAAAATAACATTTATTGGCTGTCAAACCAGATGTATCTTCAGGCCATAATAGGGTTATGGACTCATTGCTGGTAATGAGGATGTGAATAGGATGGGGAAGGAGGAGCTGTTGCTTAGCACTTGGTTACAAATCACTGAATAAACCAAAGATGCACAAGACCTTGCTGATTTTCTCCAGGTAACACATGTGTTGCATTTTCTGGTGGACACTGAGCCAGTCTCCTTTGGTTTCCAGATCTGTCCCAGTTCAAGCCAAGCCAGCTTCCCATGAGTAAATGATTGACTTACAGCCAGGAATGTTAATGAGAAAGCAGAGCAGGAAACCAAAAATAACTTCTTGGAGCTGTTTAATTCTGTTCACTTGATGAAGCAGGGATGTATGGCATTGTTTGCAATAGCAGAGCTCTGGCCCCTGAAATCTGAGAGGATTTCTCCAATCCTTGCTCTGTTCTCCTTGCTTTTCCCTTGGCAGGATGCTTCATGCTCCAGAGGAAGTAATAACGTGGAGTCCTAGGGATCTGATAAAGAAAAAACTTGCCCATGCTTGTAGACATACCCAAAGGGGGAAAAAAAAGCCCCCAGATGCTGGGATGAATGAGGCAGGAGTGATCCAACCCTAAGGGCATTAGGAGAGAGCAGGAATTGTCAGAGCTTTCCTCAAGTCCTCCCTGTGTTTTGCTTGCAGATCTCCGTGGGCTGTCTGTGCTGCTGGTGATGCTGGGCAAGTTTGGGATCACCTCTGCCTTTTCCATGGTTTATGTTTACACTGCTGAGCTCTACCCAACAGTAGTGAGGAACATGGGAGTGGGAGCCAGCTCCATGGCCTCCAGACTGGGCAGCATCCTCTCCCCTTACTTTGTTTACCTTGGTAAGTTGACTGCTTTGGCTGGAGAAGGAGAGGATCTGTGTCCTGCTTTGGGCTTCCTGCTGTTCCCAGCTCTAGGTGTAGCAGGACAGGTTAGGGATTGAGCTCAGTGGGAGATGCCCAGGAGTCAGCAATGTGCCCTTGGGGCCAAGAAGAACCTAAATTCCTGCACCTAGGTACAAACATTGCTGCAGACTTGGAGCTGATGCTTTTTTCCTTCTGTGTTGTGCTAGGTGCCTATGACAGATTCCTGCCTTACATCCTGATGGGAAGCCTGACTGTGCTGTCAGGAATCCTGACCCTCTTCCTGCCAGAAAGCTATGGCATGCCTCTTCCAGACACCATTGAGCAAATGCTGCTGGTCAAAGTGTAAGTGTCACCTCTCTTTTTTGCTCTGGCCACATCCATCCATTCATTCTCTCCTCTGAGAAAGAGAAGTGGATTTGCCTAGATGTTGCCAGAGGGAAGGGCTGCCTTTGGAAGTGTGCTTAGTGCCCTGTTGGAGATGAAAGAGCTTGGCTCTAGTCCTGCTTCCTCTTCCCATGTTGGGATTGCTCTCTCTTGACTCTCTTTTACTCTGAATAACAACTGGTATGAGGAATTAGTGAAAGGATATTGCTTAGAAAAGTGCTTCTAGGGACACTTTGTGGGTTACAATCTACCCTTCCAGCTCTGAAAGTCATGGAAGTGAAGGGCTAAGTCATCTAAGTGAAGGGCTAAACTCTTCCAGTTTAGCTCAGCTGCCCCAAAAAAGCACAGCTCTGACTGAATTTGGCACATAGGCATCCAGCTGACAGAAGGAACCTGCCCAGCTAGGATGTTCAGATGAGGATGCTGCAATCTCAAACAGGGCTCAAGATAGCTCAGACTTTTCTCTCTCTCTTCTCTCATCTCTTCTTTGTTAAGTTTTCTTTCTTTCTTTCCTCTTTCCCCCCCCCAGATTAGAGTACAGGTCTGCATCTAGCAGCACAAGGGAGGCCAAGGAGGAAGAGGAGAACCCAGAGATCTTGAAAAGCACAGCATTCTGATGGAGCTCCTGCAAGTGGAGAGAGGACTTTTCCTTCTCAGCATCCTTCTGGAAAGGGCTCGTGGCAACACTTGCTTCCCTCTCATTTTAACCTTATTTATTAATTTCAACACTGTGTTCCTTCCAGCCTCTTTTCCTATGACCAGAAATGTCCAACAAAAGCCTTCCCTGAGGTTTTTCCAACCACACTTCCAGTGCTGTAATGCCATGAGAAGCAATCCTTTGGAACTTGGGAGTGTTTTAGTTCAGCTGAAAGCTACTTGAAAACCAGTTCAAGGTCTAACAGGGTACCTAGGTTCCTCAGTGAACCTTCTGCAGAGTTCCTAGGGCACATCAAGAAGTAAAAATCACTAGGAAAAAAACCCCAAAAGCTGCTAATTGGTGTTTTTGTTTTTGATTCCTTCACTTCTTGTCTCTGGACAGGAAAGCTGGGGACAGTTAGGAGAGGATGCTTCTCTCTGCTCTGACTCAGATGCTTAGCAAATGGAGGAAGAGAAAGCTTTTTGAGCCTGAATTCTGGCTCAGCAGGGATGGAAAGGTTGTTTTGCAGCAGGTATTTTGTAGCACTGATGTTTTAGCTCACAGAATTCACTGGATTGCCATGCTGCTTTGGGAAGGGAGCTGTATGGTGAAGTTGTTTACATCTGTTCCTGGATGTGAGCTCCTTCCAGGCTGGAGTTCTTTCCAATGGTTCCATCTGTGTGTGTGTAGTGTTAGCTTGGGCTTCTTCCCTTCTGATGTGTGCTGGGAAGTTCTAGGTTGTTGGGAAGCCTTCTGTGCTGTTTGGGTGATGGGAACCACTGTGCTGTCTTTGTTGTGTGCTCCTGCCCCAGTGGGAGATCAATGTTTGGCTTCATCACTGCATGGTGCTGAGAACAAAACTCAAGCTCTTGTTGCTTCTCCATTCTCAAGTGCCAACTGTACAAGGGCTGGGAGGGCTTGGATTTCACTTCACTCTTGTCATCACTCAACTGCTTTTAAATTGCTTTTTTAAATGAAGAAAAAAAACACCCAACCAAACACCAATCTTGTTGAGATTGTGCCCTGGCTTGGTGGAATCACCCTTGCCATTATCTAGACAATATAAATGTCCACTCACTCTTGTTTGTGCTCTTCTGCTGATGCTCTGCCACATGTCACTGGGGAAAGATTGCTCTCTGGTAGCATTTGGTTGTGTTTTTCTACTCTCTTGGAGAGGCTTAATCAACACAAGCTAACCTTTTGTAGCCCAAGCTGCTAGGAGCCTTCCTGTGCTCCTGGAGGTTTTGCATTTTCCTGTTGGATTCAAGTTGGTAACATCACTGATTCCTTTCTTCTGTTCACCAGCAGCCTGGCTTCTGTCCATGAGGAGGGATGGGTGCTCAGCAGACAGCTTGGCATGGAAACAGCATCCCAGGTTGGCAGGGAGCTGTGGGGATGATGCAGTGCATCCCCCCTGCTCCAGCAGGCTCAGCCCCAGCAGCTTGCCCAGCATCCCCTCCAGGGGCCTTGGCAATCTCTGCACCCCAGGAGACTCCCCAAGCTCTCTGGGCAGCCTGGGCCAGGGCTCTGCACCCTCACAACAAACAACTTTCTCCTGCTGCTCAGCTGCAAGCTGCTGGCTTCCAGTGTGTGCCTGTTGTCCCATCCCTGGGCAGCCCTGAGCAGAGTGTGGCCCCAGCCTCTTGCCCCCTGCACCCTTCAGCTCTTGCTCAGCATGGAGCAGCTCCCCTCTGGCTCTGCTCTGCTCCAGCCTCAGCAGCTCATCATCTCATGCAACATAGTTCTGTAAAGCCCTCAGCATCTTCTGAGCTCTCCACAGAGATTAGTTTGGTTTCCAGGCTCCCTGCAGATCCTCTAAGAGCCTTGCCATGAGCAAACACACGGCAGGAGAGAGCATGTCCCTTGCCCCAAAGACATGACTCAGTTTGTCAGGCTGCTCACCTTGAAATGCTCTTTGCCAAGCATCGAAGACTTGTTCTCAAACTTGGCAGAGAGATGGGTTGTTTTTTTTCCTGTGTAAACCTTGTTTCTAGGAACTGGGCCATTGAAAAGCAGTTTCTTTTTGGTGTGTCACAGGAGAGTTATCTGATCCCCACAGGAGTCTTGAGGCCAAACACAGTTAGCTGCAACTTCCTTGGGCTCAAATTAGCCAAGGTAAACAACCTTGTCCTATAAAGCTCTTCCTGTAAACTGCCAGAAAAGAGCCTGATAAGAGCAAAATACAGGGTGGAGCATGGACATCCCTGTCCTAAAGTCCATTTTCCACCTGCTTTAGCTGAAATGTCTTACCCACTGCTTCATCCAGCTGTGTGCCTTGACAGGGACACTTCTTTCCTAGAGCATCCTAGGTTCTTCTGTATTTCCTGGGTTTATCCTTCTCTTCCCAAGCTTCTCTCTAACCCCCAGGAGCTTGTTCTGGGGATTAGGTGGAATCTAGCTCTTTCCAGAAGAAACTGAGGGAATGTTATAATACAGAATCACAGAGTGGTTTGGGTTGGTGAGACCTTCAAGATCATCTCGTTCCAACCCAACTAGATCAGGTTGCTTATCCAACGTGGCCTGGAAGACTTCCAGGGATGTCTAGGTGTATAGATCTCTGTATTCCAGGGATGATCTACAGGTAGGTGATGTGATCTGTGCAAATAAGATCAGGAGCTGATCCAGTCCTGCTTTTTAGTGCCACTATTTCCATGCACCTAACCACTGATCTTGTCTGGGAAGGAGCTGTTGGGCTGTGCTTTTCCTCCTGGTCCCACTTGGTAAGGGAGAAGGGACAGAACTTGCCTTTGGAAGAGGAATTGTGAGCTCCTTGTGCTGCAGAGGAAGCTAATACAGGCTTTGATGTTCAGGCTGGCCTTAACCTGGGAAATACTGAATGCTTTTGGTGCCCAGTTATCTGCTTAGGCACAATAAGCTGTTGCTGGAGATCAATCCCCACTGCAGTATCTTCACCAAGGAAAGCAGCACATGGCCTGGAGTTGGGAATTAGGTTCCCCTCCTTTCCAGCTCTTGGGCTGACTTCTTGCATCAGCTCAGGCATGGCACCTAATCATCCCTCTTCACTTCCTTGCCTTGCAAGTGGAGTTGCCATGAGCTCAGAAGACACTATTCTAATGTCTTGGGATGTTGATGTTCCACACTCTGTGCTCCTGAAGCTTCTCACTTGGCTCTCAGTGTGTGGAATGCTCCCATCAGCATCACTTCATCTTTTCCCTTCCAGCAGCAGACAACTCCAGATGCCTTCTGGTGTTCCTCACCTCTTTCCAAGTTACCTCTTCCCCCCCCCTCATTTCCACCTTGCTGTTTGGAGGAGGAGGTGGTGCAGTTCAATCCAGCAAGGATTGGGTTTGGAATGCTTCATCCTCCTTGTTTTCCTTGTTCATGGTTCTGCAGCCTGGGAGGGCTCAGTGGGCACCTAGCTGCCTGTACCAGTCCTGAGGGCTTTTCCTTCCAGAGGACTTCCACTTTGAGCTCTGATGACACTAATCCTGTGTTCCTATCATCATCATCTCATGGAATTTTGGAGATGAAGATGAGTTATGCCCATCTCTGCTTCACAATCTGCTCCAGTTCATAGCCTCACCCATAGGGACTCCTCTTTTTAATGCTGATGGAGTGAGGAAACCCAAGAGCTACCTAGCTCAGCATTTGTGGAAGAAACAAAAACTCCTGAATCCTGGCAGTTTGAAATGGTTTGCTTAAAGCACAGAGTCAGCTCAGGCCCCAGAAATGCCCTTGGGGATCCTTCAAGCTGGTGATGGAGTGGTGGCCACAGCCTTGTATATAGCAAGAGAGATTTCTTTGGAGAGTGTAAATATTCTGAGCTGTAACTACACTGATTCTAGGGTATTTTTATAGAGGGAAAAATGCTTGTTATTTGTAAAATTCTGAATAAAATCAGATCTGGAATTGTCTTTACAAGGAAGTGTTCTCTTATTTTGTTCATTTCTTCATGTTTTAATGTGTTAGTTGTGTAACAGATGCTCTCCTCCTCTTTAGTGCTCTTCTAGGCTTTACCTTCACTGACCTGGTAGGATGGCAAATGACTTTTTTCCCCTATTTTTTTTTTTTTGGCTAACTCTTTGTTCTAAGCAAAGAAGCTAAGTCTGTGGAATGGGAGCTCTTCCTGTGGCTGCTCTCCATGGAAGAGGTGACTGGAGCAGCAGTTGTGGCCACTTGCCTCCTCTGCCTCTGCAGAGAGTGAGCTGCTGGAAGCTCTTCTGCTGGCTCACACAATCAGGAAGATTGCACAAGACCTCTAAGATCAGCCAAGAGAGCCAATGGCATCCTAGGATGCATGAAGAGGAGCGTGGCCAGCAGAGCCAGAGAGGTTCTTCTCCCCTCTCCTGTGCCCTGGGGAGGCCTCCNGTGAGACCTCCAAGATCATCAAGTCCAACCAGGCTCCTGTTCTCCTGGGGAGTTTTCCAAGCATCAGCTCCACGGAGAAGCAGTAATTCAACATCCAAATTAGCATTTGAATCCTGAGTGCCAGCCTGGTTGGGGTTGGAAGGGAGCTGTGGGGATGATGCAGTGCATCCCCCCTGCTCCAGCAGGCTCAGCCCCAGCAGCTTGCCCAGCATCCCCTCCAGGGGCCTTGGCAATCTCTGCACACCAGGAGACTCCCCAAGCTCTCTGGGCAGCTGATCCTCACCCACCTTGTGAAGAAAGAGCTCCTGTGAGTTTAGGCAACCTGCTTTGAAAACCTGGCTCACTCCTAATCCTTTCCTTACTTCCTTCTCAGTGACTTGCAGTAAAGCAGCAAGGAAGCCTGCAGATGAGACAAGGGAGCAGCAGGAATTCATTTAAGATGTTGACAGAGCTGAATACTTGGCTGCCTGTCTCTAAATAAACCTCTGCCTGAGTTGCTTCAATTGAATCCTTCAGGGAGGGATGGAGAGGAGCTGAAAAGAAGAAGAAGCTTTGCTTGGAGAGTCAGTTCCCAGCTTGCCTTCAAGAAACTCACCTTAGTCTGCAAGTGCTGCCAAGGCACAAGTGTGCTGAGGAGCAGCTGAGGGCACTGGGCTTGGTTAGGCTGGAGAAGAGGAGGCTCAGGGGAGACCTTAGCTCTCTCTACAACTCCCTGAGAGGAGCTTGGAGCCAGCTGGGGGTTGGTCTCTTCTCTCCAAGTGATATGATAAGAGGAAACAGCCTCAAGTTGCACTGGGGAGGTTTAGGTTGGACATTAGGAACAATTTCTTCCCTGCAGGAGTTGGTTAGGCCTTGGAAGAGGCACTGTTAACTGATTCAATTCCTCAAGACAACCAATGTACAGCATGGGAGCACTCCCTGCAGCTGCATCCTGCCTCCTGGATCCTGCAGGAGAACTGAGAGAGCACAGCTGAGGAGGAAGAGGAGGAGGAGGAGATTCTTTACTCCTGCTAACTGCTTATGAAGGCCCCAGCTCTTCTCATGTGGGAAAGCTCTTTGGAGGCATCTGAATTGTGACCATCTGGAAGGTTCTTTGGACTAAGTGAAATCCTTTTTGATTTAGTCAGGAGTTGTTCTTAGCCATCAGCAATTTGCTGGCTCTGATGGCTTTTTCCAAGCTACCCGAGTTCAGGGAGGATTTGGGTGGACTCAGCTCTGTCAGGAGGCTGCTGGAGTCACTCCTTACATCCCAAGCACCTCAAGGGTCTTCTATGGGCCAGCTCAGGCACATCCCTAGGGATTCTGGTCCTGCTGGTGAGGAGCTGAGTTACCTCTTTGCTCCAAGTCCTGGGAAGCATAATCAGCCTGAGGCAGGAATCAACTCCCTTTGCTCCATGCCAGGGAGGAGGTGGTTTGAGCACTGATTTGAGGTGCTGCAGCTCAGCTCCTGGCCTGGAGGGCTGCGAGGGCTGAGCTGTGTGTGTCCCCCCTCTCAATCCCTTCCCTGGAGGGCAGCCAGCAGCCGGGGCCGCCCCTTCTTCCTAGGGAAAGGGAAAGCGAAAGCGCAGCGCGATGGCACTGCCGAGCCGGGCTGGGGCTGGGGCTGGGGCTGGGGCTGGGCAGGGGGCGGTGGGTGCTTGGCCGGGACCACCGGACACTTCCCCTCGGAGCATCCTCCCCGGAGCCTTCCCCTGGAGTGTCCCTCCTGGAGCATCCTCCCCGGAGCATCGTCCTCGGAGCATCCCTTCTGAAGCATCCCCACTTCGGAACATCCCCTCGGAGTATCCTTCCCGGAGCCTTTCCCTGGAGCATCCCTCCCGGAGCATCCTCCTGTGAACGTCACTCTTGGAGCATGCCCCCTCCTTACACTATCCCCCAGGAGCATCCCACCTCGGAGCATCCCCTAGGAACATCCTCCCTCGGAGTATCGCATCCCCTCGGAGCATCCCCAGCAGCGGGAGGTAAGCGGAGCCTGTCCCCGGGGCATCCCCCGTGGGCTCAGGGGGAGAAGGGGGAGCAGAGGGTCCGGATGCCCCAGGAAGGGGCTTGTGGGGGCTGATCCCAACAGGAGGCAGCAGATAGGGACCTGTAGGTACGTGCCTGCAGCAGGAGGAGTGCTGGGGCTGGCTGGGCTTCACCTCAGGGGCTGGAGAGGAGCTGCTGGCTCCAGTTGCCTTCTTGCTGCCTCAGTGCTCTCCTCCCGTGCCCCGAATTTGGGTGAAATAATCAGCCAGATAAGACAGTGATAAAGCCTCTTCCATCCCTCCTGCCACCATTCGAGGGTCCCACAGGCTCCCTGTACCCCAAAGGTGTGGTTTTCAGGCTGCTGGGAGCTCCTGAGGAAGCTGGCACCAGGGCAAGTCTGACCTTTAAAGTGTCCTTGAGGGAGCTTGGTGTGTTCCCAGAGCTAAAAGATCTCCCAAGGCTGTGGATGAGCCCTGCTGCCCACCACTTGGCTTCATCCCACTGCACATTCTCATCTCTACAAGTTTCCAGTTGCTTGTAACTCTGCCAGGTTGAGTTATGTGAGCTGAGAATGTTCCCTCCTGCTTGCCTGGCTCAGCTTGCCTTGCCTTGCTTTTCTCTCTCTGTATATTGTCTCCCAGCCAAGGGGAGGCAAGGCTCAACCTTTGGCTCCCCTGCCTGCCCAGCCTCTTCCTCTGCTCCCAGCCAGCAAGGGAGCAGAGACCTGCAAGGGATAAGAGGTTTTAGGACAGATCTTTTGCCCAAATAGAAGTTGGTTTGCATGAAGTATTATCATAAACTCCAAGCTTCCTTTCCTTCTCCTCTCTGCCAGGTCTGGGAGATGCTGCTGCTGCTGCTGGTGACACAGCACGAGGAGTAGGGCAAGGTCAGGAAGGAAAGGCTGAGGAATAACTGGATTTAGAGGAGCCTGGTGGCACTCTGTGAGGCTGGAATAAGGGGGTAAGGCTGAGGCTAGACTGAAAGCTGCTGAGGATGGAGATCAGAGGGGACAAGGTCCTCTCACAGGTAGCTGCTGCTGCAGCTGAGTGCTCCAGGGATTTGCCTTTGGCAGATGAAGTTCAGTTTGTTCCTCTGCAGCTTGCCCAGCATCCCCTCCAGGGGCCTTGGCAATCTCTGCACACCAGGAGACTCCCCAAGCTCTCTGGGCAGCCTGGGCCAGGGCTCTGCACCCTCACAACAAACAACTTTCTCCTGCTGCTCAGCTGCAAGCTGCTGGCTTCCAGTGTGTGCCCATTGCCCCTTGGCCTAGCCCTGGGCACAATTTTCCTGGGAAAGGACATGGCTGGAGGGATGAATGTGGGATACACTCTCTCTTCAGCCTTTTGGCCGTTCCTTGGCACCTTCTGGAGGAGCCACAGCTCAGCTGAGGAGATGCCAGTTGGAGTGATGACAGTACAAGGAACCAGAGCCCTATCTGCTCCCAGCATCGTTTCCAGTCCTCTCCCTCTGTTGGGACTCTGTAGGGAAGCCCCTGTGAGGTGAGGCTGGAAGAAGAAGGATGTCCTGGCTGCGTGTTCCTCTGGGGACTGCAGAGGGCAGTGGCACCCATCACAAGCTCTGCTAGCCCTGGGTGCTGCTGCAGGAACTGCCCCAGCCACAGCAGCTCCTGCCAAGCTTGGCTTGGGACCTTTGGGCTTGCTCCTGGGTGGCAATGCCACTTGCTGCATCCCTTGGTGGGCTCCCTCTTGCTCTGCAGAGGTCCTTGCATGTGCTGCTGGCTCACTGGTGGCTGTCAGGGGCTGCACTGGGGTCCCAGCTTCTGGGCTGCTGTCTGTGCTGCTCCTGGAGCTGAGGAACAGCCTCTCAAGGCACGTGGCCAGCACCGTGATGCTTCCCTTAAGCTACTCGGATGCTGAATGCAGTCAAGTGGCCCCAGCAAGGAGAAACAGCCATGGCCAAGCTCAGCACTGCTCAGGAGGATGGGCACTTGCCTTTCCTGCTCAGAAAGCATTGCCTTTACCTCCATGTTGCGTTTATCCCCAGGGCCAGAGGTCAAGCTCAGGTCTGGGGTGTGATAGCAAGGAGTTTTCCATAGGCTGGAGAGAAAGATGCAGAGAAAGACTTCTGATGAGGGCAGGGAGTGATGGGACAAGAGGTAAGGGCTTTAAACTGATGGAGAGGAGAGCTAGATTAGAGGTAAGGAAGAAATCCTTCACTGGGAAGGTGGTGAGAGCCTGGCCCAGGTTGCCCAGAGAGGTGGGAGATGTTCCATCCCTGGAACCATTCCAGGTCAGATTGTTTGGAGCTGGGAGCAACCTGTTCCAACTGAAGATGTCCCTGCTGATGGCAGGAGGCTTGGAACTCGATGATCTTCAAGTTCCCTTCCAACCCAAGCCATTCTATGAGAAACACAAGCAGCTTTGGCTCTGTGCCACTCTGGGCCCCATCACATGTGCCAGGCAGCTCTGAGGAGCTTCCTGTCCTTCACGGCCCAGGAGGTCTGTGGTCACCTCCTCAGCATCTTTGGTAGGTGAGGAGTTTCAGTCTGTCTCCTCCTGTTTGTCACAGCTTGTTCTCAGAGCTGCTGACACCCATCCCACCCTTTCCTGTCTCCTCTGTGGCAGCCTCACTTATCACTTGAGAGCAGCCATGGACCCCTGCCAGCCCCAGCTCAGCTACAGCAGCTTCTAGAGCAGCAAAGAGAGCTCTTTTCAAACCTCCTGCAGCCTTCTCAGAAGAGCTGCTGTGAAAATGGGGGTTAGGGACAAGTTCTTGACAGCAAAGAGTGCTCAGGCTTTGGCCCAGGGCAGTGCTGCAGTCTCCATCCCTGGAGGGGTTCAGAGAACATCTAGCTGTGGCACTTAGGGCCATGGTTCAGTGGCATGGGGCTGAGAGGCAGATGCTTGGAGTTTGGGTCTTCTAGTTGGCTCACTTGATGATGTGAGAGATCTTCTCCAAGCTGAATGAGTCTGTAGAGCCTTTGCATTTATTCTCTCCTTGTGCTGCTGAGTGTAAGAGCACAGAGAAGCCTCTCCCAGCTGACAAAGGGGAACACCACAGGGCACTTTATTTCCCTTGGTGCTGGTGATGAACAGCTTGTGGGCAACTTCTCCACCTCCAGCAGCTCTTGGGAGGAGAGAGGAGCTTGTGGTTTCCTGGGGAGAAGCTCTTGTTGAAGGTGAGCCCTGCTTTAAGGAGCTATGACAGCAGTTGTACAACTTGAAGGGTGTTCTTGTGGCACCCAGTTAATGAAGCAAGCCAGTGATTCAGCTGAATGAAGCTCCCTTGCTTGCTCTCCCTCACAAGCACCTTGGTTTCCATCACCCCAGGGCTGCAGAACCAGTTCTGCCACCCTTGTGATGGAGAAGGGAATCTGCTCTCTGACCTTTGGCCTTTGCTTCAGCTGATGGTGGAAGGGCCTTCCTCCCCCCAAAGAGTTGGCATGGAGTCAGCATCCCTGGAGGGGCTGAGAAGAGCTGGAGCTGTGATGCTGAGGGCCATGGGTTAGTGGTGAGCTGGCAGGGTTGGCTGGATGACCTGAAAGGTCTGTTCTCACCAAAACAATGCTGTGGTATGATCACACCTAGATTCCATCACCTGTGAAGGTGCAGAGCAAGGAGGTCTGGAGATGACAAACTCTGAGCCTCTGCTTCTTTCCTCTGTCAACAACTGTTGACAAGCATCAGTTGTGTTGTGTCCATATCTCTGGACCATGGCCACCACCTCCACATCCTTCCTGGGGAATGTGAGCTGTGAGCCTTGGGAAGGAAAGATGCACAGATCCTGGGTCTCATCCTGCCCCAGTCCTGCTGAGCTGGGATGCTGAGAGAGGAAGAGGCTTCATGGTCCTGCCAGTGGGCTTGGGCATGCTGCTAATGAGCCTCATGTCATTAGCAAGGCAGTGATGGGAAGCACTCCACTGACCTGATGATGCTTCCTGGCAGTGTGACATGGCTTTTGAGCTGATGTCACTCTCTCTTAATTCATTGGGCTCTAGGCATCGTTGGCCCAAACCCTGGTGAGATGCTGCAGGAAGCTGTGTCCACAGGAGCAGCCCAAGCCCTGCTGGAGCCCCTGCAGCCCATGCTCACTGTGGGGTTTGCATGGCACAGGAACTGTGCAGCTCACAGCTTCACTGCTGAAAGGGAGAGGAGCCTAGGAGACTCAGGGAAAAGGGAATTGAGTCTTGATTGGGAGAAAGCTGAGTTTTCTCAGTCCTCATCCCTCCTGCTTCTGCCCACATAGGCTGTGGGCTGTGCAGTTAATGATTTGCAGAGAGCAATAAAAGCTGAGGTGTCCCAGGCAGTGGAAAGGTTGTGTTACACTGCAATGCTCTGCCTGCCACCTGCAGCTCTCCTCTGCTCACCTGCAGGTGCTTCTGCAGGACCTGGTGGGACAGGCCAAGGGGTGATGGTTTGAAACTCAAACTTAGAGAGAAGGAAGAATTCTTTGCACTGAGGATGCTGAGAGCCTGGCCCAGGTTGCCCAGAGAGGTGGGAGATGTCCCATCCATCCCTGTGCCCATCCCAGCTCAGCTTGTCTGAGTCTCTGAGCAAGCTGAACCTGCTGAGTACAGGAGGCTGAACTAGATGAGCTCTAAAGGTCCCTTCCCATCCAAACCATTCCATGACCTGATGCCCCTGGTGAGAGAAGCTGTAGGAAAGAAGACAGGTAGGCATTTTAATTCCACCTTCTTTGCATGGATCAAAGTCCTCCTGAGTGATCCTTTCCTGAGGAGAGCAGTGCCACCTCTGCTCCTTGGCCTGGAGCAGCTTCCCCAGCCCTGGTGGCAGCCTGGGTGCTGCTTCCACCTGCAGAGAGTCCAACTGCACCCTTGGAGAAGCCAACAAGTGTTTGTGCTGAGATAGTGCAGCAGAGATTAGATAGAGGCAGAGGATTCTCTTATCCACTCAACCCTTGGAGTTCAGTCCCCAGGAGCAGCAGAGCAGGTGCAGAGGAGGAGGAGCAGGCTCAGGGATGCTGCTGCTTGCTTCTGCCACGTCACTCACACTCACTCATTTGCTGCCTCCCTCTCAGGGAAGCCAAAAGCCTCCTGGAGGACAAGGCAGAGGTCATTCCATGCTGAAAGTCACTAAGAGCCTGGTGTAGATGATCTCCAGAGGTGCCTTCCAAGCCCTAACACTCTGATTGTCCACAGGAGCTGGCATCTCCCAGGCATCACCTTCCTCTGGTGGATTGTGGTGGTTGGAGTGTGTGACAAGGCACAGATGGCAAGCAGAGGTAGGGGAGGTGAAGGTGCTCAGGAGGAGCTGTGGGGAGAAGAGCTTGAGGTTATAGCCCAGTTTATATCCCAGCTAGAACCTAGATGATGCTGTGCAGGCTCAGGTAGGACATGCAGCACGTGCTGGCTCATAGCATGTCTGGCCAGGATAGCAGGGGATGCTTCTGCAGTTTCCCTGGCTTATTTGGAGGGCCAGAAGCTGCTCTGAACATAGCCCAGCCCATTCTAACAGTGCTGTGCTGTTTTATCTCCAGCTGTGTGACTGAGAGATGTGACAAGCTTGTGTGGGAAAGGTCTCTTCAGTGGAGATGGTAGAGAGAAACTTAATGAAATTTAACAAGGGTAAATGTAAAGTACTGCATCTGGGAAAGAACAAGCCCATGGATCAG
>VWZO01003646.1:118542-160014 GCA_013396975.1 Bucco capensis
AGGGGTTGCACTAGATGAGCTTTCTAGGGCCCTGCCAACCCCTAACATTCTGTGATACTGTGATACTGTGACTCATGCAGGCTCACCTCCAGCAAAGCCATCCAGCCCTTGGCCAGTGCCAAGATGAGGTGTTTCACCAAGCCCTCACCTGCAATGACCTCCAGAAGGGTTATTCACCTCTCTCCTCCCCAAGAGCTCCTCTCAGCCCTGGGCATTCCCCTCCAGCTGGCAGAGCCAGGTTGGCAGAGGAGAGGACTCCTGCTTTGTACCTTGGCCAAGCAGCCATGCTCCAAGCCCCTGGGGCACTAACCTCCTTGAGCTGCCCCAGCCCAGCTCCTGAGCTGCATCACAGAAGCAGGAAGGTTGGAAGAGACCTCTCAGAGCATCAAGCCCAACCAGACCTATCCCCCCCATGCCACTAAGCCATGGCCCTAAGGAGAGCATCTCAATGTTTCTTAACCCCCTCCAGGGATGGTGACTCCAGCACCAACCTGGCCAGCACTTCTCCATTCATTCCCTTCTGTGTCAAGCAAACCATGGACTTCTGAGCTACAGCAGCTCTTCTGGGGTGCACAAGCCCCTCTTCAAGTCCTCCTGGTGAGCTGGTTTCCTTGTTTGGAGTGAAGGTGCCTGTTGGCCATGCTGTGTGTCCCTCACAGGCAGGGAGTGGCTGCTCTCTCAAGGCTCTGATGCCCCAGGTGAGCTTCTCAGCTGGGAAATGACTTTTCTTTCTTCTTTACAGCTTTGAGCAATGAGCCATGCCTTCTCTTTGAACTAACCTCCTCCCTCCTTGGGTGTAACCCAAAAGGAGGTGGAGAGGAGCTTTGCTGTTGGCTTCAGCAGCATCCCAGCTTCCTCGCTACGAGGAGCTCCCAAGCTTCCCAACTTCCCTCTTTTCTTTGGAGGAAAAAAAGCATTCCCTAAGTGTTTTTCCTCCTGGCAAGCAAACTGTTGGATGCTTAGGCTGCTTTGAGTGGAGCTTTGAGCCCTGCCCTGGAGATGACTTGTGAGCTGCAGGCTCCAGCAGGACCAGCCCCGTGACCTTGGGCAAGGGAATCACGTCACCAGCTTGGCCTTTGTTTGGTGTGCAGGAGAAGAATTGGAGCCTGCTGTCTCCTGGCCAGGGTAAACAGAGTGGAGACAGTGCTAGGAGAAGAAACAAAGAGAGAGAGAGAGCTCTTTGCTGAAGTGTATCTTTCTCTATCATTTATGTTGTCTGAGAACCAGGAGCACACACACAAAGCTCTGTGAGTGAGCTCAGCAGTAGGATTTTTCTCTCTTGTAGTCAGTAAAGCTGCTTGAGAACCTCTGCTCTTCCAGCCTGGGAACATGATGGGAAGAGGAAAAGAATATCCTTGGTGGCTAACACTGGAGTATGGATGAGCTTTGGGGTTGGGAGTTAGCCTGGTTTGAGTTGTGACCCTAAACTGACCCACAAGCTATTCCATTCCATTCCATTCCATTCCATTCCATTCCATTCCATTCCATTCCATTCCATTCCATTCCATTCCATTCCATTCCATTCCATATCCATCATATTCAGGATCAAACTGAGGGGCAAGCCCTGACACTTCCACCCCAAGCTTGGTCTCTTCCATAAAGGCTCAGACCCAAGCAAGGCAGGAGCAGGATTAAGCTATTTAGCACTTCATTAACAGCAAATACAAACAAGGAGAGGTCTGGGTCTAGAGTTGCTCTATGGAATCATGGTCTTGGATCTCCTCCTTCATGCCAAGGCAGAGATGTTCACCACTGCCCTGGCTCCCTGTTCCTCATGCTCTGTTTTGCATTAGAGGCCTGGAGGATTGAGGTCTCCATCCTCCTGGAGCCAGCCAGGCATGCCAGACACTCAGCTGGAAGGCTTGCCTGACTTGGCACAGCTTGCAGCTTTGTTTCTGACCCTCTGCAAGCTCCAGGATGGGTTTTGCTTTCCTGATGTGCCATGTGTTCCCAGCACAGGAGCCAGCTTGGTGCTGGGGACCTACAGGCTATTTGGAGCCTGGGGAAGGTGAAGCCAAGAAGATGACTGAGTTATTGCCTCAAGCAGGAGGGATGAGAGCTTCTAAGTGAGGGGTTTTTTGTCTGTTAGGGCTTGTAATGTTGATATGTTTGGTTGGGACACCTCAGGGGAAGGTGTCTGGTTACCTGCTGGCTCTGGAGCTCCTGAGAACTGTTTGTGTTGTAAGGCAGAGAGAGCTCTGATGGACAAGGCTGTGTTAGCAGAAGCTTTCCTCTGCTGCTCTTAGGGTCTTGGGAAACAAAACCAGCCTGCTAAGGGAAGAAAAAAAGCTTGGGACAACTTCCAAGGTACTTAGCATTAGCTCTTTTTGCCTTGTCTCCTCTCTTTCCAGAGCACTTCCCATCCTGCTCTGGTGCTTCTCTTGCTCCTGGCATTGCCTGCAGAGGAAAACAGCAATATTCCTGGTTTGTAGGTGATGGAAGCATGGAATACAGAAGGAAAGCAAATAGTGACAAGTTTCCTGCTCCTAATCTCCTTGCTTTGTGCTTCCAGTTGCTGCAGAGCCCCATCCACCTAGCCTTGAACACTTCCATGGATGAGGAGGCATCCTCAGCTTTCCTGGGCAAGCTGTGCCAGTGTCTGCTCAGCCTCACAGGGAACAACTTCTCCTTCCTCTCTGATCTAAATCTCCTTTCTCTTTCCCTTCAAAGCCATTTCCCCTCATCCTCACATAGCTCTGTGTGCTGGATCAGGGCCACAATGCCAAGCATCCCAGCTGGAGGAGCAAAGGCCAGGAGGCTTCCAGCAAGATGCTGCTTTCCCAGCTCATTTGCTGGTGTTTGGAGTCCTGGCAGGTAGAACCAAAGGCACATTCCTGGCATTCCCTCCCTCAGTGTGTGCTGCTTCCCATTTTGTTCTCATCTAATTGCCTTTTGCTCTCTTCTCCTGCCCTGCAGAGCTGTGGGGCTGAGGTCTCCCTGCTCTGAGCTGTGAGTGATGCCTTCAGCTCCTCCTGATGAGCATCTCTCTCCTCACTAGGGTCTCTTCAGGAGTGGAGTTTGCTGTGGAGAAAGACCAAACCAAAGGTTCTGAGCTGGTTGGATAAGCAGGGATGGGGCTTGGCATTGCTCCCAAGGATGCAAATCCCTAGCTGGGCAGGGCTGGTGGGAGAATGTTGGCATCTTCTCAATTCCCCACAGATGCTTTTTGATTAAACACAAAAGAAAGTGCAGCTCTGAGTCAAGAGTTTAGGCTGCCTTGGGCTGAGTCAGCTGTGGCAGGGCTGGAGGAGCTGCTGGCAGTGCCTGTCCCTCCTGCAGCCCTGCCCTGCCCTGCCACTTGGCACCAGGAGGTCACCCAAGGGTGAGGCTCAGGCAGGAGCTCAAGGGAGCAACATTCACTAGTGGAACTGAATAGAGATGTGGAGACAAGCAGAGGGGGACCTGCATCATCAGGATCTAGCCCAGGATGTCAGGGGTTGGAAGGGCCCTAGAAAGATCATCTAGTGCAACCCCCCTGCCAGAGCAGGAGCACCTAGACCAGCTCACACAGCAATGTGTCCAGGCAGCTCTGCAATGGCTCCAGACAAGGAGACTCCACAGGCTCCTGGGCAGCCTGGGCCAGTGCTCTGGCACCTGAACTGCAAACAAGTTCCTCCTCAGCTTAATACTAAACCTCCTGTGCTCCAACTTGCTCCCATTCCCTCTTGTCCTACCATTGGATGCCATGGAGCAGAGCCTGGCTCTCTCCTCCTCACACTCACCCTTCCCATATTTCTAAGCATTGCTGAGGTCTCCTCTCAGTCTCCTCTTGTCCAGGCTGAAGAGACCCAGCTCTCTCAGCCTGTCCTCCTAGGGCACATGCTCCACTCCTTTCAGGATCTTGCTGGCCCTGGGCTGGACTCTCTCCAGCAGCTCCCTATCCTTCTGGAGCTGAGGGGCCCACAACTGGACACAGCATTCCAGGGGAGGCCTCCCCAGGGCACAGGAGAGGGGAGAAGAACCTCTCTGGCTCTGCTGGCCACGCTCCTCTTCATGCATCCTAGGATGCCATTGGCCTCTTGGCCACAAGGGCACATTGCTGCCTCATGGGCATCCTCCTAGCCACCAGCACTCCCAGAGCTTTTTCCCCAGGGCTGTTCTCCAGCAGATCAGTTCCCAGTCTGCACTGCCAGAGCTTCTGCTGGGCTCTTAGCAAGGATGGAGCTCAACACCCTGAGTCTGAAAGGCTCAGTACTCAAAGGGTCTAGAAGAGAGATGAGGACAGATGTTTTCTAGCAGATCCTGGTGGGACAGACCAAAGGGTGATGGTTTGAAACTAAAAGAGGAGATTTAGACTAGAGAGAAGGAAGTTTTTTTTCCACTGAGGCTGGTGAGAGCCTGGCCCAGGTTGCCCAGAGAGGTGGGAGATGATGTCTCATCCCTGTGCCCATCCCAGCTCAGGTTGGCTGAGGCTGTGAGCATCCTGCTCTAGTTGGAGATGTCCCTGCTAGCTGCTGCTGCTCCAACATCCTACCAGGAGCTTTTCCTCTGCCTTTCCCTCCTCCTGCAGCCAGGGCTATAGCTCAGAGCCTTGGCACTTGGAGAAGTCCCCAGAGCAGCACAAGGAACCCAACAGAAGCTGAACAACGAGCATAAAAATGGAAGGATGTTAGCATCACCTTCAGCTCCCAACACAAGCAGCCAGCAGCAGGCTGCCTGGGAGCTGCCTTCCCATGGGGAAACACCCAAATCCTTGCCCTTTTAGCTGTGTAAGGGCTGAGTTTGCTGCACAGAGCTGTTTTTCTGATGGACTCTCAGTAACCACATTGGGTTTCCCTCTCCTAGCCTCCTCCACCCACGCTGGGAGCTGGCACAGCTCAATGCTGGGGCTGGGCTGGGCAGATAGGCAAGATGCCAAGGCAAAGATGCCTTTGGGGTGACCTAGGAAGAGCAAAAATGTGGAGCTTGGAATGGGAAGAAACAAACAAAAACCCAAGACCTACTTGAAGGAAGTCATGAAAAAAACAACAACCAACCACCTCAGCCCAACTTGAACTTGGCTGCTGCTGCTGGGGCCAAAAATAGCTGCAAAAGCCAAGCTGCTGAGAGCTGGGGCTGCTGCTGCAGGGCAGGAAGTGACAGGAGGAGGTGACAGGAGGAGGATAACACATGACTCTGCCTTGGGGAACTCACCTGGTTTAGCATCCTGCACGTTTGAAGGTTAACCTGGACGTGTTGGTTAGTGTCCAAATGGGCTCAGAAGGCACCTGCATGGACTTTGGAAGGAGAGGAATAAAAACAAGCAAGTGCAACAACTTTCTCAGGAAGCTCTGACGTGCTTCCTATGACACAACTCCTTTTGGTTAGCAGCATTACCTAACTCTTGGTCTCCTCACTTCTTCTCTCTCTTGTGCCTGTGCTACTGGGAGCTGTGGGGATGATGCAGTGCATCCCCCCTGCTCCAGCAGCATCACTCCCAGCAGCTTGCCCAGCATCCCCTCCAGGGGCCTTGGCAATCTCTGCACACCAGGAGACTCCCCAAGCTCTCTGGGCAGCCTGGGCACCCTCCCAGCAAAGATTTTCCTCATGTGGGAAGCTGAAAATCCACCTTCCCAGAGTTTTTAGTCACCTTTCCCCAAACAGAGCATGAGAAGGGTCTCCTCTGAGCCTTCCTGTGATGCTCCTCATACCAAAGGAGGCCTTCATCCCCTGGGAAAGCTCTCCTGAGTGGTCATGAGTATCCTTAGGCTAGCAGCAAGAGGGTAGATGTCCTGAGTGGTCATGAGCATCCCTAGGCTAGCAGCAAGAGGTTAGGCTGAGCAGAAGTTCAGTGTTTCAGCTCATTTCAAGCTCTTGGTGGTTGCTTTATTTTTTATTTTTTCTTGTTAATAAAGACCACTGCAAGATTTCCTGTTGATTTTAATAGGTGGTGATGGAAGCAACAGTGAGGGAAGCTCCCTCTGGATCTCAGCCATGTTCTCCAGGACAGAAGCATTGTGCTGAGAAGCTTCCAAACAACTCAGATTTCAACCTTTGCTTTTGTTATCTGAGCCCAGAGATGCTCTGCACATGAGAAGTGTTTTGTTTCCCTCTTGTTGCATGATGTGACTGAGCAACCTCTGCAGGTTCATACCCACCAGCCAGCACTGGCTGGCTCCAAGGAGCAGCTGGAGATGACCTTCCAGCAGCTACCTGAAGAAGCAGGATTGCTGCTAGGGGAAATTCACCCTGACCTTCCCCTCTGAAGCTCTCTAGATCCAGGGTGCAAATGCAAGCTGCTTGCCAGGACAATGCAGGAGTCAATCCCACCCATCACTGAGAGGCTGAGAGGTGATCCAGCTGCTGCCAGGCTTTGTCCTGGAGTTGACATCAGCTTTTGTCCAACCTTCAGGCTGAGAGGTGATCCAGGTGCTGACATCAGCTCTTTCCCAACCTTCTTTTTTTGGTAGCTGTGTGTTTGGTTCATCCAACTGATGGATGTCCTTTTGCACAAGGGTGATCAGTTGGGTTCCTCTGATCTTGTGGTGCAGATTGGCCCAGAGCTGTTGGGTTGCTCTGCTCAGAGAGGTTGCTTCGAGGCCAAGACCTCTCCCTGCAGATGCTGACTTCTGCTGTTCAATCTCAGCCTCTCCTCTGGTTCTGTTTCCCACCCCAGGCCTGGCTCCAGCCTTGTCCTACCTGCTCACGTGGAGATGTTGCCTACTCTGAGAGCTCCAAAGAGGATGTGGTCTGGAGTTTGGGCAATGCTGCTGGGGAGATGAGTTCCTGGGGCTTGCAGGACACCATCTCCATGGCTTGGATTCTCACCTCCTGGCCCTCATTTTGTTTCATGAGGAAAATCTTTGTTGTGAGGGTGCAGAGCCCTGGCCCAGGCTGCCCAGAGAGCTTGGGGAGTCTCCTGGTGTGCAGAGATTGCCAAGGCCCCTGGAGGGGATGCTGGGCAAGCTGCTGGGGCTGAGCCTGCTGGAGCAGGGGGGATGCACTGCATCATCCCCACAGCTCCCTTCCAACCCCAACCATGGTGAGATTCTGGGATGTCTGGGTGCTGCACCCAGTGAGTGATCTATCTGGGAAACAACCAAGCAGAGGCTGGAGCTTCTCCCCATGCCAAAGTCATCCCTGAGGGCTTCAGCAGTGCACAACTTCTTGACTTGGCTCCTCTTCTACAACTTGCTTGAGTTTGATTGCTTTGGTAGCCACAATCTCCAGAGCTTCCTCAGTCTCTGTGCTCCTAGGCAGCAGCATTAGTCCCTTGGTGATGCTCTAAGGCATCAGCAGGATGAGTCCCAGCGTGCCTGGATACCTTCCAGAGGCTTCCTATTACAAGCTGGCTGCTGTGTGAGCTGTGTCCTGCCCAGGTGTTTAGACATGATCCTGGGCCATGGTGGAGAGTTAAAGCAGCTCCAGGCAGTGCAGGAGATGAGGACTGTGGGATGTGTCTTTCTCCTGGGAAGGATGGAATGGTTGCACCTCTAGGAAGCAGAGACAATGCCAAGGACTCAGGACAACAAAACCATTCAGTGGTTCTAAGATTTTTCTCAGCTGATGTAGAAACACAGTAATAATCCATCTGGTATCTTTATCCATTTCCTTACAGTGCTTGATTCATGGTTCAGAGCCAGAAGAGATTCATGGTTCAGAGCCAGAAGAGATTCATGGTTCAGAGCCAGAAGAGATTCATGGTTCATAGCTAGAAGAGATTCATGGTTCATAGCTAGAAGAGATTCATAGTTCATAGCCAGAAGAAGCATGGGATGAAGCCAAGGTTGGGAATCCTCCCCCCTGGAAGCATGGATGTGGATGTGATGGAGCAGCAGCTCTGGGCAGTGGCCATGGGAGAGCTCTCTCTGCTCTGATGTGACAAGAGGACAGCACAAGGAGCTGTGGGAGAAGACACTTAATCCTGAATTCAGGCTCCCAGCCTCCTGCTTGCAAGTGGTAATGATAAAGATCTTCCTGTTGGCATTTGCTGTGTCTCCTGCAGCCAGGCCATGGCTGGGCCTGCTCTGGGAAGCAGCCTCAGGAGTTCTGAGGGTGGCTTGAGGTCACTTCCAAAGAAGTGGATTCCTTTCCATGGAAGCAGCCACTGGCCTTGGCACTCAGCAGTGTTGTGATGGGCTGAAGGATGCTTTCCACCTTGTTTTGGCTTTCTGAAGGACGTTTTGCCCTTGCTCCCACATCTGTTGCTGCTTGATTTGTCTTCACTTGTCCCTGGAAGTGTTGAGGGAAGATGGAGCTGTGGTGCTTGGGGCCATGGGTGAGCATGGGGGGTTGGACTGGATCCTCTCCCAGGCCTAACATTCAGACTCTGACCCTACCAAGAGCATTTATTAGACCATCTCTGCATTTCAGGGACCAAACACTCCAGAGCAGGACTTCCTGTGCCTGACACCAAATAAAGGCCTGGATTCCTTCATCCCTCTCCAATCCTTCCCTTCAGGAGCTCTCTTTGCCTTCCTGCAACCACTTGGGCATGAAGGTTGGATAAGACCTCTAAGATCATCCAGGCCAACCATTAAGCTAACACTGCCAGCTCACCACTGAGCCATGTCCCTCAACACCACATCTCCAGGGTTTTCCAACCCCTCCAGGGATGGAGACTCCAGCACTGCCCTGGACCAAGGCTTGCACAGCTCCTTTTTTACTGGAAATACAACCAAAGCTAAAGTTCAGCTCTGAAACTGGAGGAGATCACATCTCCAGCTGCATCTCTGGAGCTTTCAGTTCTTCTTTTCCTGCACTCTGACAAATGTCTTCCTAAAGTGGCATGGCTGAGGAGCTAGGAAATAAAAAGAAGACCCAAAAAAAGACCCAGCTCTGTGGCTTTGGCTATATTCACTTTGAGCTTGTGGTTAATATTTCCCAGGCTGCTCAGGGGTGAGGTGAAGTTCAGCCCTCAGCCTGCTGCCTGTGGGTGTTGCTAGATGACTCTGGTGGGAAAGGGAGCTGTGCTGAGTTGCATCATGCTGCTGGTGAAGGTGAAGAGGGATGTTGGGGGTCAGGCTCAGCCTTTCCTCCTCCTCCTCCTCCATCCCTCTGGGAGCTAGGGGTGGGTGCAAACCTGCTCTGAATGAACTCCTTGACTCTTCATCCCTAGCCATGCTCTCTTCCTCCTTCCCTCTAGACTTGTGCAGTGGCTGATGGTGATGGAGACAGCAGAATGCTCTATGAGGGAAGAGGAGAAGCTGCTCCAGGTGGAAGTTCCTAGGATCTACCAGTGCTCAGCTGGTGGGAGACCAATCTGCCCTGAGGAAGCCCAGAAGAGCACTTCCCTTCCCTCAGCTGCCCAAGCACTCTTTGAACCCATTGCTTCCCAAAACACAAAGAGCTTTTTCCTCCTTCATCTCTGAGAGGTAGAATCATAGAATCCTAGAACAGTTCCAGCTGGAAGAGACCTTGCAGATCATCAGTGCAGCTTTGTCCTAGCCCTAGCAACCTGCTGAATGATGCCTCCCAATGCAACATCTCCCTGTCTCTTAAACCCCTCCAGGGATGGGGACTCCAGCACCTCGCTGGGCAGCCTGTGCCAATGGCTCACAANTGTGATTCTGGGAGTGTCCTATCATCCTCGTGTGCATCCTTATCCCAGAGGCACTCCTGGTGCTTGAGGTGGATGTTGGGATGGGGATTGGGTGTTCGTTGACCCCAGTGACTCTGCCATGCAGCTGTCCTGTGTCACCTGCACCTGCAATGCTCTTCACTCTGCATCTTGCTTCTGCTACATTGGATATTAGGAGGAATTTCTTCCCCCAGAGGGTCCTCAGGCACTGGCCCAGGTTGGAGGTGGAATCACCATCCCTGGAAGTGCTCAGAAAGCATGGAGCTGTGATGCTTGGGGCCATGGGTTAGTGGTGAGCATGGCAGTGCTGGCTGGATGTTGCACTGGAGGAGCTCAGAGCTCTTGTCTAACCATAATAGTTCTATGGTCATTTAATACACCCAAATAGTCCTTAAAACCCTAAGAGATCCTTTTGTTTTCAGTATTTTCTCCTCCAGGTAGAAAAGAAGTCAAGGCTGGCAGCAGTGAACCAGACTTTGCAAGCAAGAGCTTGCTTTCCTATGAGAGGGGGAAAGGTCTCTGGAGTCTCCCCAGGACTCATTCCCCACACATTTCCACTGCCACCCCAATCCCAAGGCCTGCCTTGGCCCTGTGCAGCAGCAGGGATGTTGTGTGGAAGGAGATGCCTGGATGTGAAAGCAGCTGAGGAAGATCCCAGCCACTTCTCCTTTCCCAGCAGTAGATGTTGCTTCAGTTCCCATTTCCTGCCACTGCCTCTCTCAGCAGCCTCTGACACCTCTGCAGCTCTTGCTTGCCTAGGGCCAGGGCATAGTGAGCTACTTGAAAGGACATCTTGGATATTCCTATTGCATTTTGTCTTCCAATGGGTGTTATCATCCTTTCTCCAGTGTTTTCCCCCCTCTTTGATGACTACACACTGGAGTAAGGCATTAATAGCACATGGTTCTGGCCATGGAAGTAAGCTCAGTTCTCCTCTCCTTTGGCCTACACCCAACTCTTCCTCTCTCTTCCTTTGAGCTAGAACTTTCTGCCACCTTTCTCCTTCATCAAACCTTCTGCCTCTTCCCTGAATACTGAGGTCAAACAGACACCAGGTTGTGTCTCAAACATCCTGCCCTAGTCCTGCTGACCCCAGCCAGGATGTTCTTGGCCTCCTTGGCCAGCTGGGCACAGGAGTTATCACAAGTCAGGGCTGGTTTTGGCCAGGAGCCTTGGGACTGCTTCAACATCCAAGTGTGCTGAGGAGCAGCTGAGGAACTGGGCTTGGTTAGACTGGAGAAGAGGAGGCTCAGGGGAGACCTTCTCACTCTCTACAGCTCCCTGAAGGGAGCTTGGAGCCAGGTGAGGGTTGGACTCTTCTCCCAGGTAACTAATGACAGGACTAAGGGCCTCAAGTTGTGCCAGGAGAGGTTCAGATGTGATATTAGGAAGCATTTCTTCCCCCAGAGGGTTCTCAGACATTGTCCCAGGGAGGAGGTGGAGTCTCCATCCCTGGAAGTGTTCAGAAAGCACGTTGCTGTGATGCTTGGGGCCATGGGTTAGTGGTGAGCATGGCAGTGCTGGGTGGATGTGGTAGCTCAGAGAGCTTGTCCAACCCTAACCAGTCATGATTCTATAGATCTATGTAGTAAGAGTTTGGTTGTTGCCAAGAGTTCCTTGCTCAGGCACTACCAGCAAGGAGCAGATTGAGACCCAAGCTGCATCACCAAGCTGGTCCCTCCCCAGCCCAGCATCCCTGTATCCCACTGCCAGCTCTTGCAATCACCACATCTCTCCTAAAGCACCTTCTACCCTGATGGCCAACTGGGTGGGAAACCATCATGGAAAGGATGGGAGTCTGGGATTGCAGCAGGAGCAACAGCCTCAGCTAGCTGACTGTGAGCAACTGGCCCCAAAAAACCCCTGACCTTTGCAGTGATTATTTTCAGAGCTGTGAGGAAAAGGAAATAGGAAGTGGAGTTGCTGTGCTGCTTTGCTGTGCTCTGCTGGGGCTGCTCTGCTCCTCTGCCCTTGCTGCCACCTTGCAAGGAGCATCCTGCCAGCCTCTGAGTGATCCTTGGCACAGGAGCTGCATCCTTGGAGCAGCACTAATGTGGCAGCAGGAGCAGGGCAGGGATTGTCCTCCTGGAATGGGCACTGGGGAGGACACAGCTCCAAGCCTGGGCTCAGCTTTGGGCTCCTCACTCCCAGAAGGACATGGAGGTGCTGGAGTGTGTGCAGAGAAGGGCAAGGAAGCTGGGGAAGGGTCTAGAGCACAAGTGTGCTGAGGAGCAGCTGAGGAACCTGGGGTTAGTTAGGCTGGAGAAGAGGAGGCTCAGGGGAGACCTTAGCTCTCTCTGCAACTCCCTGAGAGGAGCTTGGAGTGAGCTGGGGGTTGCTCTCTTCTCCCAAATAACAAGTGATAGGATAAGAGGAAACAGCCTCAAGTTCCCCCAGGGGAGGTTTAGGTTGGACATTAGAACCCCAGAAGGGTTGTCCAGGCCTGGCCCAGGCTGCCCAGGGCAGGCAGGGGTTGAATAACCATGCAGAGATGATGCTGAGAGCCATGGTTCAGTGATGAGCTGCCAGTGCTGCTTAACAGTTGGAATGAATTATCTTCAAGGCCTCTTCTAACCCAAACTACTCCCTGCTTCTCTCCTGCTATCAGCAAAGGCTTGGCAGGGATGTTACTTAACCCAGGGAGGAAGGGAAGGAGCCAGCAGCCCCAGGAGCTGATGCAGGACACCTGGGCTGCTGGGAGCAGCTCTACACAGCTCAGGCTGTGAGCTCTGCAGGGTCTGTCCCTGCAGTGATGCTCAGCACAACCACACTGGGAGCTTGTGGCACCTCAGCATCCTCTTGCACCAGGTACTCTGATATTTTTGCTGCTTGTTTCCTAGGGCTGGAAGTGATGGAGATGCTAAGAGTTAGTCCTGGTGTCTTGGGCTTAGTAAGGAGAGATTCCTGGGGCACTGGGTTGATAAACTACAGGGTCTAGGTTGGAATAACTCCTGTTTTGGGGTTTCTAATGCCTGCTTCAGAAGGTGGTTTGCATCTTGCTGGTTTTGAGATTCCTGTGGCTTGAAGCTGCTGCAGTCTCTCTGGGGCTTAATTCCAATCCATCCTTAGCAGATGAGGAGATAAATCTCACCCTCCCCAGGCAGTGGGTGCTGGGAGCTGATCCATAGGTATCCAGCTGGTTGAGGAGCACTTCTGAGTGCCCTGAGAAAGAGAGGAATACCTTCCAGCAGGAGCTACCTGCACAGATATGTCTCTGGCACAGTGAAATATTGCTTTTTAGGGCAAAACCCAACTTTGGCTTCTGCTATGAATGAACAAAAAAAAGGAAGAGAAACTCTGCTGGTTCTAGGCTTTCCTTTTCTCTTCTTTTCCTCAGTATTCCTGGGTTTTCCTTTCTTCTTTTCACTGACCCCTAGCAGTGTGGGGTTAATGGTTGGACTGGATGATTTTGAAGGTCTCTTCCAGGCAAACCAATTCTATCCTAGAGCATGAGGTGTTTGCACAGGAGCCTTCCCAGCAGCTCCTGGGGCTGGGAAATCAATGCTCTCCAAGGATAGAGGTCTGGAATCTTCTCCTCTTCACTGCACATGGCCTGCTAGTGCCAGGCAGTGCTGCCTGCATCTTGGGCAAGGATTTGGTGGGATGCCTGAGAGGCTGCAGAGGTTGAGAGTGAGAACACAGCTCTGTGGGCTCAGCAGCAGCTGCTGAGTCACTGCTCAGCCAGCTGCTGAGATGGGAGGGGGAAGGAAAGGAGAGGACAAATCTCTATTAACTGTAGGGGAAAGAGGAGATGCAGGCAATGAAGTGCTTGGATTTCCAGGTTGATCTGTTGGAGAAGAGCCCTGGGGAAAAAGCTCTGGGAGTGCTGGTGGCTAGGAGGATGCCCATGAGGCAGCAATGTGCCCTTGTGGCCAAGAGGCCAATGGCATCCTAGGATGCATGAAGAGGAGCGTGGCCAGCAGAGCCAGAGAGGTTCTTCTCCCCTCTCCTGTGCCCTGGGGAGGCCTCCCCTGGAATGCTGTGTCCAGTTGTGGGCCCCTCAGCTCCAGAAGGCTAGGGAGCTGCTGGAGAGAGTCCAGCCCAGGGCCAGCAAGAGCCTGAAAGGAGTGGAGCATGTGCCCTAGGAGGACAGGCTGAGAGAGCTGGGTCTCTGCAGCCTGGACAAGAGGAGACTGAGAGGAGACCTCAGCAATGCTTAGAAATATGGGAAGGGTGAGTGTGAGGAGGAGAGAGCCAGGCTCTGCTCCATGGCATCCAATGGTAGGACAAGAGGGAATGGGAGCAAGTTGGAGCACAGGAGGTTTAGTATTAAGCTGAGGAGGAACTTGTTTGCAGTTCAGGTGCCAGAGCACTGGCCCAGGCTGCCCAGGAGCCTGTGGAGTCTCCTTGTCTGGAGCCATTGCAGAGCTGCCTGGACACATTGCTGTGTGAGCTGCTCTAGGTGCTCCTGCTCTGGCAGGAGGGTTGCACTAGATGATCTTTCTAGGTCCCTTCCAACCCCTAACATTCTGGGATTGACTCTTCCCTGCTGCCCACCAGCTCCTGTGGCAATGCTGCTGCTGCACTAGCAGTGCAGTGGAGGTTCCAGGTGACCTGGCTGGAGAGAAATCCTTTTGTAGAAAATGCTTTCGATGCAGTAGAAGTAAATAAATCCATTTTTCCAGCTCCAGAAGCCCCAGGAACACCCCAGGCCTCCCTTTGCTTTCTGCCTGGCCCAGCAGGCAAGGCTCTGGAGCTCTGTTTGTCACCTCTGGCTGGGGACGGTTGCTGGGCTGTGTGACATATTTCATGCCTGCCACCTCCATCAGGAAGCAGTGGTTTGCTCAGCAGAGGTGCAGGAGACAACAGCTTCTTATCAAGTACAGCAGTAGCCTTTCTCATGGCTTTTTTTTCCCCCCCTCCCCTGCATTTTGCTGAGTGTGCAAGCTGCACACTGAGGTGGCATCCGTGTGGGACATGTCCCAGATGCCAAGCTCTGGAGTGTTTTTCTTGGGGGTTTTAACCCTGCAGGCAGTTTGTTGGGCTCCTTCAGACCTTGCTTGCTGAGGTTCCTGTTCCTCAAGCACAAAGTGCTTGAGGTTTGCTGAAGCACTGGGAGTGAAATGGTGTCACTCGACTTGGCCTCAAGTCAGTGCCTCCCAGGCCCTTTCCAAGAAGGCAGGAGGTAAGCTCAGGGCTGTGCTGAGAAGATGCTGTGCCCATCCCATGGGTGGAAGGCAGCAGTGGGGTTTTAAAGTCGTCTTCTTCATCAGTTTGATGGTTGCTTTCCTCTCCCTGCCTTGAAGAAGCCACTCAAGGAGATGAGCTAATCACCCATGTGTAGCACCAGTGAGCTGTACACACTGCTTTGGGGTGGAAAGGACCTTCCAAGGGCATCTAGTCCAACCCCTGCAATCAGCAGGGACCTCTGTAACTAGAGCAGGATGCTCCCAGCCCCAGCCAACCCGAGCTGGGATGGGCACAGGGATGAATAGGACATCTCCCACCTCTCTGGGTCACCTAGGCCAGGCTCTCAGCATCCTCAGTGGAAAAGACTTCTTCCTTCTCTCTAGTCTGGTATCATTTATCCTTTTGCAAGCCTCATGGTTCAGATGACCTTCTGTAGGCACCAGCTAAGCTGCTTGTGGTCTTGGTTCCTGTGCAGCTGTTGCTTGGTGCTGTGAGGAGCAGAGAGCCATGAGTCAGGCACCCAGAGGCAGGTGGATACCCTGGGAAAGCCTATCCATGGCCTTCCAGGAGCAGGGAGTGCTGAAGGTTGTTGGTGACATCTTCACAGGATTTAGCTGGTGACAGAATCAACTCAGTGAGATGTTTTCTTGCACCTTCAATGTCTGTGCCTGTGGTCAGCTTGGCTCTTGTTGAATAGCTCTGCTTGCAAACACTGATCTGTGTGATGCTTCTGCTGGATTCACTTCTGAACCAGGGCCAGCATCCTCCTGATCTTCTCCATCCTTCATCCCTCAAGCTGTCTCTGCTCAGCCACCACATCCAGGGGAAGGAGCAAAACCTCCATCCCCTTGCTGAGCTCCTCAGCCCATCCATCACCCATGGAACTGCCTTCTAAGCACTCCCTTGGCTTGCTTATTGTTAACCATTGTCCTCTGCCAACAAACAAGTCCTTCCCTTTGCCTCTGGCTGCTTCTGCTGTGGCAGCTGTGTGAAGCTGGAGACCTTGACTTCCCCTGGGAGGTCCCCAGGAGCTGCTGCAGACATCTCAGCTTGCCCCAGGCCTGCAGCACAGGGAGCCCCAGGCCTGCTGCAGGGAATGCTGCTCCCAAGGGTGAGTTTTCCCATCCCAAAAGAGGTTGTGAGGATATCTGTGATGCCTCTGTGCAGACAGCAGCAGTTGTCCTAGCTTGTGTTGTGTAGGCAAGGAGCTTCACTGCTGTTGTAGCCCAGGAGCTGGGGGCTGCTTGCTGTCAGCAACCTGATGTGCCATCAGGCTTCCCACAGCATCCCAGCATGGTGAGAGTTGGAAGGGAGCTCTAGGGATCATCCAGTGCCTCCCCCCTGCTCCAGCAGCTTGCCCAGCATCCCCTCCAGGGGCCTTGGCAATCTCTGCACACCAGGAGACTCCCCAAGCTCTCTGGGCAGCCTGGGCCAGGGCTCTGCACCCTCACAACAAACAAGTTTCTCCTGCTGCTCAGCTGCAAGCTGCTGGCTTGCAGTGTGTGCCTGTTGTCCCATCCCTGGGCACCCCTGAGCAGAGTGTGGCCCCAGCCTCTTGCCCCCTGCACCCTTCAGCTCTTGCTCAGCATGGAGCAGCTCTCCTCTCTGATGGAGCAGTGCTTGGAGTGGCAGCCTGCAGCCCGAGGTGGCAGGGAACCACTCCAGCTGCATTTGCATCCTGGTGGGATCAGAAGAGATCCTGTGGGAGGAGATGGAGCTCTCAAGAGAGGTGCAAGAGGGCACAGAGTGGACTGAAGGTCTGGATGTAGGAAAAAGCACAACTTGGATGCAGTTTGTCCATGAGAAGGTGACTTTGCTCCTGTTCTTGACTACAAGGGTTGTTCAGTCTTGGCCCAGGCTGCCCAGGGAGGTGCTGGAGTCACCATCCCTGCAGGGGTTCAAACAGCATCTAGATGCTCTCCTTAGGGCCATGGGTTGGTAGTGCTAGGTATGGTTTGATTTTATACTCTTAGAGGTCTCTTCCAACCTTAATGATTCTGTGGTGTTGCTCTAGGGAAGCTTTTATCCCATCTAAGCTTTCAACCTGACTTCTCTACAGACAACTCTTCTTCCCTTGCTGCTCTCTGAGGAGAGATTTCTGTCCTGCTTGTGTTGTGTGTATGAACAGGAGGGCTTGGAGTGGGAAAAATGGTCCCATGGGCAACTGGAGAGAAGGAATGAGCTAGCCCAGGAGCACAGAAGCAGCTTGGGCAGCCCAGGGCACTTGCTTGCTGTGTAAGCAGCAGTTGGCAGGCTGTAACCCCACACCTTTGCTCTGCTCTCCTTCCTAGGTGTGATGCCATAAATCCTGGCACTGCCTGGAGAAGTGTCCCACTATCAGGCTCCAATCCCCATGGCAAATAAAGGAGACCCAATAATTGCCTGCTGTGGGCAAAGCTCATGGGGAGGTGCCACCACTGCTCTGGGCAAGCAAGAGCAAGGAGCTGAGCTGACTCCTTGCTCCTGAGGAGGGATTCAGGGCTGAGGAGCAGAGAGGAGGAAATCTTCATCCCCTCTACTCATGGAACAACATTCAACAGTCCATTTGGGTGAAGATCAGGGGGAAAACATCAAGGGGTTAAGTGGCAGGTTCTCCCTAGGGAAAGCTGCAGCTAACTGATGTGAGGTCAGGCTGAGAGAGTTGGGATTGTTTCAGCCTGGAGAGAGCAAAGCTCCAGGGAGACCTTCTTGTGGCCTTTCAGTGCAAAGATGGAGAGGCTTTTGGCATGAGCTCACAGTGATAGGACAAGGGGGAAAGGTTTTAAACTGAAAAGGGCAGATGGAGATAAGATGTTAGGAAGGAATTCTCTGCTCAGAGGGTGGTGAGGCACTGGAAGAGATTAGCCACACAAGCTGTAGATGCTCCATCCCTGCAAGTGTTCAAACAAGAACACAGGGGCAGCCTGGCCTAGTGGGTGGCATCCCTGCCCATGGCATAACGTGGGAACTAGGTGATCCTTTGCATGCCAAGCCATTCCATGGTTCTGTGATCCTCATCTCTGCAGCACTGAGAGTCACTGTGGGCATGAGCCAAGGTGTTCTGCTGCCTTGATGCAGGATGCTGCAAGCCAAGTCTGTGCCTGGAGGGATTGCCCAGGTTCAGGTGGTGGGACCTGTTCCTTTCAGGAAGCTTTGTCCTCTTGAGACCCGAAAGGTCTATAAAGAGAGAGGATTTGGGGTCTGTTCTCAATGGTTTCCAGCTTTGCCAGTGATGCTCTAAGGGATGGAGAGCTGTGCTCCAGCAGCAGGGCTCACTCCAGCCAGTTCCCACATCCCCACTGATGCCACCAGGCCTCCTCTTGCTTTCCACCACAGAGAGGTGACCTCTCCTTTGCTTTTACAGCCCTTCCATTGCCTGTAGATCTTTCTTTCCCTGTCAGACAAGGTTCATGGTAGCAGAAGGAGCTTCTTACCCTTCAAGCCCTGCCCATAAAACCTTCCTTTTATTGCTTTTAGGCTCAGGAGAGATGAGCTGCTCTCCTGGCAGGCAGTTCCATCCCAGCTGAGTGGAGCTGTGTACATGCTAACAGTGACAGCAACAAAGGACAAAAGCCACCTGAGCTTGGCTGGCTTCATGAAGAGCTTGGTCAAGATAGGCAAGGTTTTAAGAACCCAGTCTCAAGGATTTAAAAGCTCCTGGGCAGGAGGTTTATCCTGAAGAGCTCGTGATGCTCCCCTGGGTAGAAGCACCCTAAAGGTCTCCTTAGTTTGCACTGGGAGGAGAAAGATTGCTTCTACAAAGCCTACCCTGTGCTGGAGGAGCTAGACATCAGCCTCTGGGTCTCAGTTGGGCTTTGGCAAGTCACATCCTCCATGGAATCCCAGCATGGTTGGGGTTGGAAGGGAGCTCTGGGATGATGCAGTGCATCCCCCCTGCTCCAGCAGGCTCAGCCCCAGCAGCTTGCCCAGCATCCCCTCCAGGGGCCTTGGCAATCTCTGCACCCCAGGAGACTCCCCAAGCTCTCTGGGCAGCCTGGGCCAGGGCTCTGCAGCCTCACAACAAACAAGTTTCTCCTGCTGCTCAGAATCTGTGTGAGTGTGACTGCTAGGAGGGGGACAGCAAGGTCACTGGCACCCCCACAAGAGCCAGGATGAGCTGCTTGGTGCCAGCTGGAAGGTTGCTGCCTGTGCCTGCTTTGGATTGTCTCTGAGGCAGTTAATGACTAACAGGCACTGCAGTGACCTTGCCCAGCATCTGCCCCACTGTGCTTCAGCCCAGCCTCTGAGCAGGGCTGCACTGGAGAGCCAACACCACCTCCTGCATCCAGCATTTGGGTGGTTTTTTTTCCCTCCTCTTCCCTTGGAAAATCCCACCTCTGTCCCCATGTGCCTGCACTTGGAGTGGCAGCAAAGCCTGTGCCAAAAGCAGGAGGAAATAGCCACTCTGTCGCAGCTTTTTGGCTGCTGCCTGATGCTGTCCTTGCTCCTCTCGTGCTCAGGGAATGCAGTTGTTCCCCAAAGGCCAGCACAGCACAGCTTTGTTCTCTCCAGGGGTTTTCCAGGCAGGATCAGATGCTGGTGGCTGCAGCTGGAGACTCAGTGCATCAGCCATGCTTGGCTCTTGTGTCCCTCCCCACATGATGAAGTAACATGTGGAGTGTGGCCAGGGAAGGGCAAGGAAGCTGGGGAAGGCTCTGGAGCACAAGTGTGCTGAGGAGCAGCTGAGGAACTGGGCTTGGTTAGCATGGAGAAGAGGCTCAGGGCAGACCTTAGCTCTCTCTACAGCTCCCTGCAAGGAGGTTGGAGTGAGATAGGGGTTGGTTTCTTCTCCAAGGTTAACAGTGAAAGGACAAGAGGAAATGGCCTCAAGTTGCAGCAGGGGAGGTTTAGATTGGATACAAGGAGGAATTTCTTCCCTGCAAGGGTTGTTCAGTCTTGTCCCAGGCTGCCCAGGGAGGTGCTGGAGTCACCATCCCTGCAGGGGTTGAGGAGACATTGAGATGCTCTCCTTAGGGCCATGGCTTAGTGGCATGGGAGTGCTAGGTCTGCTTGGACTTGATGAGCTTAGAGGTCTCTTCCAACCTTCCTAATTCTGTGATTCTGTGACCTAGGCTTCCCTTGCTGGGAGCAGCAGAATTCCATCCATCAGCAGCCCTGGGAAGAGGGAGGGGAGTGAAAAGCAAGAGCAAACTGTTCTCCTGAGTCATGCAGAAAACCCCTTCCCCCTGCCTCTGTCTGTTTGGGTTTCTGAAGGCATCTGGAATGGTTTCTGAGAGCTCTCCCCTGAGCACAACTAAACATCTCATATAGAAAACTCCTTTATTACAACAAATATACAAGACATTTATATACAAAAATAAAATGTACAAGGGGAAAAAAAAATATATAGACTTAGTGATTCCATTCTTACCTAGTACAGACTAGAAGCTCTCCCTTCCATCTCTCCTCCTCCTCCCAGGCAGGCTGGCCCAGGAGAGCCAGCTGGATGTGTTACAGTACTGTGGGGCCAAGGAGGGCTCTTGGAAAGGCAGAAGAGAGAGAGAGAGCTCTTCCCCTATCAGTGCAAACAATTGGGTGATGCAGCAGCTCTACAGCTAGGAGATAGCAAGAGAGAGAGAGAGAAGATGCCTAGGAGCAGATCACATCCTAAGAGTAGCCCTGGCTTAATTGTGCTAGGTGGCAAGCAAAGCCTGAAGTGAATTTCACATTTTATTGGTCTATTTACAGAAGTTGAAGTTGGGAAGATGAACTTGTGTGATGGAGAAGAGAAAAACAAAAAAACTCAAAGGCAAGGGAGCCAATTAGTGCAATTGTTCTGGCTGAAGTGGAAAGAGAGCCATGAAGCTCCAGGGCACCAGTGTTGCACAGGTAAGCAGCAACCACAACTTAGGGGTGAAGAGACTCCTCTGCAGTGTTTTCCCCCAGGCACTGTGGGGGTAAAGTGCTCCTGACATCTCCAACAAGGAGGACACAAGGGAGTCCTCCTCCTCCTCCTGAAGCCTCTGGCATGCAGTAGCAGCTCAGCTCCTCTGCTCCATCTCCAGCTTCACCTCTGAAGCAATGCCAAGGTGCAGCTGAGCTTCTTGGATGTGCCAGGAGTCCTCTAAGTGAACTGGGAGTCTTCTTCTTTTCTTGATCATGGTGTTTTTCATCCTAATCTAAAAGTTCAACAGAATAGAAAGCTCCTTTCTTCCCCCCAGGAACACAACACAGGTTCTTCTATTCTCTTCAGGCTTGTCCAAGTTGCTATGTAAGAGAGTCAGTTCATGGCTGGAGGATGCCAGGGCTTTACAAACCACAAGGAATGACTTGCATGCTAGGTCTCACTGTGTCCAGCCAGGAGAATTCTAGGCTACTCTTCTGGTCAAGGAACCTGAACTCCAAGTCTCCTAGAGAAGATAAACCAAAAGTGAGGAGTCAATCACACACACACCAAAAAAAAAACAAACCACCCAAACCCCTAAGACTTCTCAGATGTGAGCAAACCCCTCAAGATTAATATTTTGCTGAATTATTCTACAGACTCTTCAGCTGTCCCAGTCCAGCTCTTGGCAGTGCAAGCTCTTGAGTGACACTGCAAAGAGAGCCTGCAAGCTTCCACGTGTAGAAGCCTAAGCCAAATCTCTCCTATCCTCTCACTGGAGGCATTTTGCTGTGTCCTTTTAGGGCCAAATTCCTTAGAAATGTTGGGATAAGTGCTTAAGAACAGATAGGAGACTTGATTCTCAGGATAATGCTGGAGTCCCCATCCCTGGAAGGGTTGCAAAGGCATGGAGATGTGATGCTGAGTGCCATGGGTTAGTGGTGAGCTGACAGTGTTGCACTGCATGATCTACAAGGTGTTTTCCAACCTCAGTGACTCCATGAATTCCTCTCTTGGCTTTGTTTCCTCCCCCCCCTCCCAGTTAGTGTCTTGCCTCAGTGCTAAGAGAGGAGTGTGAGTGATAAGTGAGCTCTGTACCTGAAGTTGTGTCAATGTCTCCATCCTTCTCCTTGTAGCTGTAGGTGCTGCACAGGCTCTGTGTGCCTGGCTCATTGAGGAGAAAGCCTTTCCCCTCAACACTGGTGGCATGCCAGTCTTGGGATGGTTCCAGCAGCTGGAAGAGAAGGAGGAGAAAGGTAAAAAGCTGCTCCTCTTCCCTCTGGGTGGGATGGTTAACAAGAAAGATCCAATGATGCTTTCCATGCTGAGTTTGATCCAACTGCCAGTCCCTGAATGCAAAAGGAGGAGGGCTGGTGGACCCTTCAGGGATGAAAGCCTCCTCTTCCCAGTGGGATGTGGAGCACATCCTGTCTGGAGGCACAGAGGAAGCACCAGACATGGCAGAGGTGGAGGGAAAGGCAAAATAAAGCCTGGAGAAACTGCTGCAGACTTGAATGCAACAGCTCTGCTTCTAGCAGTGCTTTCCCATGAAGAGTCAGGATCATCCCCATGGCTGGGTCCTGTTTGCCAAGCAGGCTGCTGCTTAGGTTGAATTTGTCAAGCTCCCTCATTCAATAAAGGTCTTGGATGAGCTAAAGGTATGTTCAGCTCATGTAGGATTGGATTAGATCATTCCTCTCCTGGTGCCAACAGCACCTTTGGCCCATTCTGATCACAAGAGCTGCTTTTACCTTAAGAATCTCAGAGCTAATTTCCTCTTCATCTTCATCTGTGACTGTTTTGTCAGCACATAAAAGAAAAAAAAAAAAGGCAGAGATGTCAACTTTCTGACACAGTTCTGCTTCTTTCCCACCCAACTTGCTTCCTCTTCTCTTCTCACACAGCACCCCTGCCCTTTGTTTCCCCTCCAGGCATGACACTCATGGTTCCAGGGCATCTCCCACCTCTGGGCAACCTGGGCCAAGGTCTCACCAGCCTCAGTCTAAAAGATTCCTTCCTTAGATCTAGTCTAAATCTACCTTCTCCTAGCTTAAAACCATCACTCCTTGTCCTGTACTCCTGCAGGTACCACCTGCCCATCTGTGGCCACTTGAGTAGCTCCAGACACCCAAATCCATCAGCTGGACGTTGGTTTGTTTCCTACAAGACAACTCTTGTTTCTCCTGATGTGCCTTGCCTCCAGTGAAAGACCAGGCTAGGAAAAACAAAAAAAAAGCAACATCTACCTTCTGAGGATGAAGCCAGAGGAGACACCTGGAGCTGGTAGAGGTCATTGGTGCTGTCAGCCATGGGAATTTCCATCGGAGACCTCCAGTCAGTCAGGGAGCCACTCACCTCGCACGACGAGAGGTCTGCAGGATGAAGCAGGAGTTGGCACTCACAGCACAGACACAACCACCTCCTCCCTTGCCTCTCTGATGGTCCAGCCCCAGGAGTTCTCTTTCTCCTTGTGGCTTTGGCACTAAAAAGGCACTTGCCACTCTGCTCAGACAGCTCAAAAGCTGAGTCTCACCTAAGGTGATGGAAGTGCTCTCGACCTCCACTTCCTGCCCTGGGTAGTCATGAACAGTGTAGCTGCTGTGGTCATCTGGCAGGGGAGCAGTGGTTAGTCTTTCTGCTGACTCCTCCATCCTCACGTCCTCATACAACTACACAAACAAGGGCAGAGCATGAAAGGCTTGTTCAAGAGCACCCAAGTTCCCACAGCATGAAAACCACCAAAACCTCTTGCTGCCTCTCCAGGCACTTGCCTTTCTCTTGCTCCTGCTTCTCGCTTCTCGTGAAGACTTTGACTTCCTTTCTGTTCAATAAAAACAAGATCAAAGTGAGAAAAGGCTGGAGGGTTGAGGGTGAGCTCCTGCACATCTGAGCCCTGCTCAGCAAGTACTGGCAGCAGCAAGGAGTCCTGGTCACCTCCTGCTGAGGTGATGCTAAAAGACTTGTGGGGGGGGGAAATGAAGAGCAGAGCCAGAGGGGAGCTGCTCCATGCTGAGCAAGAGCTGAAGGGTGCAGGGGGCAAGAGGCTGGGGCCACACTCTGCTCAGGGCTGCCCAGGGATGGGACAACAGGCACACACTGCAAGCCAGCAGCTTGCAGCTGAGCAGCAGGAGAAACTTGTTTGTTGTGAGGGTGCAGAGCCCTGGCCCAGGCTGCCCAGAGAGCTTGGGGAGTCTCCTGGTGTGCAGAGATTGCCAAGGCCCCTGGAGGGGATGCTGGGCAAGCTGCTGGGGCTGAGCCTGCTGGAGCAGGGGGGATGCACTGCATCATCCCCACAGCTCCCTTCCAACCCCAACCATGCTGGGATTCTGGGATCATTTGTTATCAATAGCAATAAGCAGTGACTAACCCCAGCAGCACCAGTGCTACCCAATGGGTTTGCTACACCTCTGCCTAATTTCAAGCTGCACAACCCTTTACCTTTCTTCTGATCCTTTGTCAAGGGTGGCAGCATCCTGTAGACCCTGACAGCACTGGAGCCTTTGTTGATGCTTTTATCCTTCACCTCCTCAATGTCAGGCAGAGAATTCATCGCGCAGCGGAAGTTTGCCTTCCAGGTTTTGGGATCAGGATCCTTCTCCCCTACTTTATATCTTCCTGTAAATACAGAGCTGTGGTGAGTGTTTAAACTTCTCAGTGCTCCTCCCACCCAAGAAATAATAATCATGACTCTATTTTCTCTGACATCTCTACTGGTAGTTAATAGAACTACGTGAGGTGTAAGTTAAGATAAGAAAACCACCTTGAGATGTTCCTGTTGGAGATGTTCCTGTGAGGGATGGAAAAGCAAAGCCCACACACACCTGTATGAATGGCCCAGCTCCTGAAAAGGCAAGCATCTTTCTCCATGTCCCAACCATGCTTAGCTGCATGTTTCCAGGGGATTTGGAACATCATCTTATCCTGGAGTTAAAAACCAAGAGAGATCAGAATTAAAAGAAGTAGAAGGATGGGAATTTTATGAACCCTCTGCATCTTAATTAAACATCCATTTTCGCATCAATTTTATTTAAGGCTTTTTATGAAACTGGGAGGGGGGGGGGGAACCCCACAGATGGTACTGTCAGTTTTATCCCAGAATCCTTTAAATTCATTGCATCTTATGTCATAAAGTAGAATGTATTTTCTAGGTTCACTTTGGTAGAAAAATCCCTCTTTCAAGTTGTCTCCAATAGGCTGCAGGAATCCCAAGGGAAACATGTCCTAGCTGAAATATCACTTTGGGATGGATGTGGAGACTTCAGAGACCTGGTTCAGTAAGCCTAGTGATCTCACCTCATGCTCCAGGAGCCTTTCAGACCAAAAGAGAGTTTGTGTCAGGTTAAACCTTGCAACTGGGAGCCTAACAGTAGCTACTCAAGTGGGACAGGAGGAGACTTGGCTCAAGTAGGCAGCAGGAGTTCAAAAGGCCTTGGAGTTTTCTTGGTTCTATACCATGGTCAGATTGCTTTGGCTTTTATTTTATCATTTCACTCCCAGAAAAAAAAACAACCCTGGGACTACTACACTGTCCCAAGCAAAGCTACCTCTTCTGAAAGCAAAAATAGCTGATTTTTAAAGATAAAATACATGTAAAAGATGTACAGGACTACACTGGACTTTTAGAAGTCCAACCCAACCCATTCCAGAACTCTAACTGTTCTCCATGTTCTTCTTTCCACTATCATCTTGACTTCTGCTTAGTGCTATCTAATGGATACTAAAGCAGTAAATAACACTACCAAATGTCCCTCACCTTGTTAATCCATGTCAGTCCTGGTATTTGATTGGAGTTAATCTGCATCTCCAGCCAGGGTCTCATGCGCATTCTTGACACTGGCATCTTGTCTCTGGAAGGAAGAAGAGGTCAGGAAAAAGCCTTCTCCCTCTTTTAACCCTTCTGCAGTGTCCTCCCTCCCCTCCTCTCTTCCACCTGCTTCTGGAGGGCAGGGGAGCACCCAAGCACCCTTAATTCTAGATTGCAGAGGTGGGTGCTGGGCTGCAGGGAGGAGCTTTAAGGGAGCAAGGGCAGCTCGGGAAGGGTCCTGGCAGGAGCAGGGACCCCCCCCATCGTTGGCCACAGAGGCACTAACCGCACAGCCACCTTATAAAAGTTGATTATTAATTCAATTGCGCAAGGAGGGAGGGGAAGGGGAGCAGGAGGCAGCCCTGCTGCTGCGGGACAGGGGGTCCCCAAATAGCCCCGCTTCCAGCGCCGGTAGCATGGCTCCGGAGCCAGCCCAGCCCTCCCAGCCCTTCCTCTGCAGCAATAATTTCCTGTTTGTGGTTTGCTGGCTTTTGTTTTTGTTGGGGTTTTTTTGTTGTTTTTTTTTTCTCAAGATAAACAGCCCAAGTGCCCAAATAAGCCATTTCTAACTCTCCCCAGCACGGCGCAACGGCAGGACAACGGCCCGGAGGGCATCCAACCCCGGGAGGAAGAGGAGAAGGCAGGCAGCTAGGGCTGTGGGGGGTTTTTCCCCACTCCTTGGCCGGATCCAGCCCCGGGGCTCGGCGCTGGCACACACTCAGCGGCGGAGCGGAGTCTCCGCGTTGAGCCCGGACATGTCCCATCCGGTGGTTGCTGGGGGGACAACCGGTACCATCCCATGCCGTCGGTTGGCTAGCCTAGCCTCGGTTGGATGCCTAGCGCCTACCCACCCTCAAATTGCCTCTTAGCGAGCAGAGCTGTTCCGAACCTCCGCGAGCGCTCCGATAAGAACCCTGCCGCGTTCCTTCAGCCGGTACCGTGCAAAGCAAGGCACGAACTCCGCGACGGAACGCACCGGGACCCACCTCGCTGTGTAGTGCAGTGCAGTGCCGAGCCGTGCAAGCCTGTGTTGTGGCTATTGAGCGGAGAGCCGAGCGGAGCGATCCTTATCCACTGCCCGCCGACCCGCCTCTGCCGCCCGCGGGGACGCGCCCTCGGGTATAACGCAGCAGCAGCCGGGATTCCCCGCCGGCCCGGGCCCGGCTGCGCTTTAGCCAATCAGCAGCGCCGACAGGGGGCGGCCGCGCTTGCCATTGGCTGCTGCAGCGAGCATCACTTCGGGGAAATCACGCTGTTGTAGCACTAGCGGCGCGGGGGGAGCACCGCACCGCCCCCGCCAGGCACCGCCACGGCACCGCCCGGGGAGAGCTCGGGGTACCGCACAGCCGCACCCCACCGACGGCATGGTTTCGGTGTTCTGACCAGCCTGATCCACCGACGGGATGGGCTCGGGGTCCTGCTGAGCCTGACCCCACCGAGGGGATGGGATGAACCTGACCCCACCGAGGGGGTGGGCTCGGAGTCCTGACCAGCATGACCTTACTGAGAGGCTGCGCTCAGGGTCCCGTTGAGCTTGACCTCACTGACAGGGTGGGCTTGGGGTACTGCTCGGACTGACCCTACTGATGGGATGGGCTCAGGGTCCTGACCAGCCTGATTCCACTGAGGGAATGGGCTCGAGGTCCCACGGAGTCTGACCCCACTGAGGGGATGGGATGAACCTGACCCCACCGAGGGAATGGGCTCGGGGTCCCACAGAGTCTGACCCCACTGAGGGCACGGGATGAACCTGACCCCACCGAGGGAATGGGCTCGGGGTCCCACAGAGTCTGACCCCACTGAGGGCACGGGATGAACCTGACCCCACCGAGGGAATGGGCTCGGGGTCCCACAGAGTCTGACCCCACTGAGGGCACGGGATGAACCTGACCCCACCGAGGGGATGGGCTCGGGGCACTGCCCAGCCTGACCTCACTGAGCGGATAGGCTCAGCGTCCTGCTGATCCTGATCCCACCAGCCTGGCTCTGTGCACTTCCTCCTGTGAGGGATCCAGCCCCCATCCCCACAGAGGCAACCAGCCTCCCCCTCCCTCAAGGGGATCCAGAGCCTGTGCTACAGAGGGATCCGCATATGGATCCAGCCCCTTTCCCACCAAGAGATCCAGCCACTGTCCTCCCTAGGGGTTTACCCCCCCCATCCCCTTAAAAGATGGTCCCCCTTGTCCCTGTCTCACCAAGGGATCTGTCTCCCATCCCCACGGAAGGATCCAGCTGCCATCCCATCACAAGATCCAGCCCTTGTCCCCTTGAAGGATCCAGCCCCATCCAGCCGAGGGGCTGAGCCCTGGCCCTGTGTTCCCCTTTGCACAGACACTGTTTATGCACATCCCTTGCCTCAAACAGCTTCCTCCAGCCCACAGCAACTCTCCTAAGTTAGGAAAGGAGGTCAGTCAAGTGCAGGGTCTAGAGGAGGCTATTTGGAGTCGAATGGGAGCTCTGCCAGAGGCTGGGCTGCTGTGTTGAGTAACCAGTCCCAATGCTGCCTCTGGGCAGCCCAGTTCCCCTAAACACTGCTGCAGGACTCAGGGTTGGTTTCAGCTCCAAAGGGCATGTTGGCAACAGGACTAACAAAGAGAGAGAGGGCCAAAACTGTGTCTTCATTTCTCTGGTGTCAGCAGTTTGCAGGAGGGACGTGGTAGGGGCTTGAGTAAGAGGAACAGGCATGAGTGGTAGAGAGAAGGCCACTAGGAAAGGAAAAGAGGGGAGGCTTGTGAATGATGCTCCTGAGCATCTCGTCCACATTTGTGCTCTCATGGGCAGCTCACAATGGGCTGTCCAGGGTCAGCATGAGCCCTCCCAAGGAGGCAAGGAGTGTGCTGCTGCTCCCCAAGGTAGAATGCTCATTAGAGGATGGTCTGTGGAGTCAATGGCAGTGTGTGACTGCCCTGGGACACAATGCAAGGCCAGCTATGGGCTGCAGGCTGTTAGCAGCTTGCAGTCAGCCAGGGCAGCTGAGCTCAATTGGCTCCAGGTGTATCCCAGAGATCATGCTCAGTATAAAGGGGGAAGTTTGCTGAGGAAAGGAGAGTATCCTGCTTGAGTTCTCTGTGACCTTGTGGCTCTTCCTTCAACTCTTAAGGACTGCTTTCCTGTTCAATGTGGCTGCTGGACCTTCAGTGGGCTGAGTATGACTTGATATACTTTCTATTGGTATCCATTTGGCTATTTCATTAAGTTCATTGTCCCTTCAACCTGGGGATATCTCCTCTCCTTTTCCTGATCCCTCTTCTCTGCTGGGGAAAGGTCATGAGGTGATAGAGCAACCAAGGCAGCCAAAGGCAGGAGGCAGGGCAATGCAGGCACATTGCAAAAGCTTGGAGTGGTTTTTGTCCCATCTTTCCTCTGCTCTGGGCTGTGTGACCTAAAAGACCTGTGTCAGGAGACATAAAGGGAGTTCTGTCTTCTACTGCTGATGGATAAAGGTTTGTGGGAAGAGAGGTAGAAAGCTGTGTGGGCAGCTTGGCATTGCCTCATACACTGTTGCCTTTGCTCCTTGATTAAAGAAAAGCCCAAACTTGGATTTAAGTGCAGGAAAACCCAACCTGGAGGTGTCCTGTGCTGTCTCTAAACTGAGTTTTTGTGGGGTTTTTTGTCTGCTTGACACTTTCTCTCGTGGTGGTATCCTCCATTTAAGTCTTTGTGCTAGGTGAGGCTCCATTCATCACTGAGCTTTCAGTGTAGAGAAAGAATTAGGTAAATCAAACATATAATCTAAGGAGAGTGGTACACAGACAAGTCAGGAACAGCACTAAGATATTTCTAGTTCATGGAATATTACAAGGCTCCTTATTTACAGTTTGTGGGATGCTCATCCTCAGCATAAAGTGTCTAGAAATCTACATTAATAAGAGCTAACAAAAAAAGAGATGCCAGAAGAGGTTCCAATGCAAAGGTCAGCTACCAAATTAATCATAATAGACCAAAATATTGACCAAAAAGATCATGTGGTTGCTCCTTTCAAGCTTCAGCCTCCCATGGTTTGTCTTAACCTCCTTAGTGAGCGTTGAGGGGAAAAATGCATCTTGAGCTTCCTGACTCTGTGTGTCTACTAAATGTATCTAAAACTCTTCCAATGACTACTTTGTGAACAGCATCTTGCTTGATCCATGACTCCAGCACAGTTGTGACCCTTCCTGGGCTATTTATAGTCTGTGTCATGGCCAGGAATTGGCAGCAAGCACTGAAGATCTAGGCCTAGAATAGACATGAATGAAGGAAGGGGAACAGTCCTTGTCCCTAAAGCTTTCCTCTGGCTTCACCCCACTCAGCTCCTCCTGAGACAAACCTGCTTGACCTTTTGAGCTGTGTCCTGTCTGCAGGCCCAGTTGCCATGGAGCAGGATTTGCCTGAGCTGGGATGCCTTGTGTTTGTTTGCTCATCTCTCAGCTGAAACAAGGAAATAACAACTTGACTCTCCTCGCCGTTCTGTGTCAGAACCAAGGTTACAAAGCCTTCTCCTTCCCAAAACCAACTCCTTCCTCCCCTTCAGAACAAGCCTTCCAGCAGCTTGCTCAGTGAAGCAAGGATATGCCCTTGAATTTGGCTTGTGCTGGTATGGTAGCATGGAGAAGGAATAAGCACCCAGCTCAGAGGCCTTCTGCTCCACCCAGTTTATCAGCCAGGGAGAGCTGGTGCCATGCAGGACAACATCTCTGATGCTCTGCAGAGCTGGAGCCTGCCTCTGGCTTCACTTCAGGGCAACCTTATCTTGCCTACCTGCTTGGCCTTTTGGCTCTGAGCACCCTCTCAGGTTGCTCCCTTTTTTTTCATATGCCTCTCCTGAGGTGCCAGTTCTCTTGTTTGAATGGCAAACTGAGGCACAGAGGAAAGGGATCATGGTCACATTTGCCTGATCCAGGATGATCCCAAGCCTGGGATTGTTGTCCTAGTGTTTTCCTGTATTTTTTTTCATCATGCTTTTACTTCAAACCAAATCAAATGCTCCACTGATAATCCAGCAAGTAATATTTGTTACTCTACACCAGGTACCTCTTTATCAGTAGTGCTCTGGAATAAGCTGCTCCTAGGAAGATTGTTTCAAGGGCTGCTGAAAAGCAGGAGCAGAGCTTGTGGCAAGAAGGGAGGTGATGAGCTGGCCATCCAGCCTCTGAGTGCTTCCTTGGTCCATCTCCCCTGCCAGGCTGGCTTGAGTAGCTCAGGATGCTCCAGGATGGTTCATATTGCTGGGCAGTGGGCAACTTCCAGCCAGGGCAGGATCTATCAGCTTTCTGGTGGCTTCCCAGCCCAGGATTCCCTTCCAAGCTGTGCAAGAGGCAGATTGTCCTTCCCCCATGGAAAGCCATGCTGCAGGAGCATGTGTAGCTCTAGCCTGTAGCACCTTAGAGCAGCCTGTGCTCCCCTGGTAAGGACAGGAGAGAGGACAGCCCTTGGGGTTTAAATCCCTGGTTGTCTTGGAGGGAAGGAGCTTGAGCATTGCACCAAATGCTGACAGCAAGCTTTGCTTGGAAGGCTTTCCCTCCCCAGGGCTTTGAATCCAACCAAAGGACAAGGTCCACAGTGGGGAATGCCTGCTCTGGAGATGGAGCTGGGGATCACCACAGAAAACTCTCTCTAGCACTGAGGCCTGGGAGGGAGCAGAGCCTGAGGTCTGCCCAGGCAGTATTTTGGGAGGGGGGGGAAAGAGTGAACAAGCAACAGGATGGAGCAGAGGTTGATGGAGGGGAAGAGTAAGAGCATGGTGAGAGAAAGAATCCTTTATTTACTTCCTTCCATCACTGCACCATGACCTTTCCATGCTCACCAGCCCCTTCCAGACTCTGCTCTGGGAAGGTTTGTTCCTCCTTTCCACCTGATTGAGGAGAAATCTGCTCTCAAGCAAAGCCTTCTGTCTTGTCTTCCCCATTTGCCTTTCCTTTTTGGGGCAGCAAACTGGGGTACATGGAATGGGTGTAGAGCCTTCCCTGCCACTTGGGGAATGCCACAGTTCCCCACTAACTGTCCCAGCTTGTGTGTGTGGACAGGCAGCAGGTGTCTGGAAAGGGTTAATGCAGAAGGAGCTTTGTGAGGAGCAGAATCTAGACTGTCAGCCCTGCAAAGAGTAACAAGAAACCCTATGTGCTGCTTGCTTCAGAGCTCTGAGAGCTCAGGACTTGCTGCAAGCTGTTTCCATTTCTTCTAAATGCCTCTCTTACAGAAAGGAAGTCTGGGTGGAAGCTCAGGCTGCAGGAGAGTGAATAATGTGAGAGCTGTTGAAACTCTGCCCAGCTGGCATGAGGTAATCCCAGGCAGTGCTCGATCCACAGGCCACAACAAATAGATCCTGGGCTGGGCTCCTCGTGCTTTCCTGGAATTGCACAGACCTAGCTCAGACCTGAAATCACTGGAGTTCTCCTTACTCAGCTGAACCCAGAAGCAGACTCAGGGCTTGGGTTGGTGGGGACAAAAGGAAATGCCAAGAATTTGGCTTGTGTCCCTAGGTTTTCTCTGTTCTTTACTTGTCCTTCAGCCTTGCAGGAGGACATAATGCATCCAGTTCTGGAGTCCCCAGGACAAGAGACATCTGGACATGCTGGAAGGTGTCTAGAGCAGGGCCATGAGGATGAGCAGAGGCTGGAGCACCTCTCCTATGAGAACAGGCTGAGAGAGTTGGGATTATTCAGTCTGGAGAAGAGAAGGCTCCCAGAAGACCTTCCTGTGGCCTTCCAGGGGCTACAAGAGAGCTGGGGAAGGACTTATTAGGATGTCAGGCAGTGCTAGGACTAGGAGAATGGATCCAAACTAGAGGAGGGGAGATTTAGATTGGCTGTTAGGCAGAAGTTGTTGCCCAGGAGGGTGCTGAGCCACTGTGCCAGGTTGCCCAGAGAGGTGCTGGAGTCACCATCCCTGGAGGGGTTGAAGAAACATTTAGCTGCTCTCCTTAGGGCTATGGTTTGGTGGCATGGTGGTGATAGGGATGGTTAGGCTTGATGACCTTAGAGCTCTCTTCCAACTTTCCTGGTTGTGTGATTCTCTTTCACCTCTGCCCTGCCTCGGGAAGGCCATCAACAAGGCCTGCTTTGTTTGGAATGCTCAGTTGCATCCTTGTGCAAAGGAGCTGCCAAAAAGGAAGCTCTGAGAGGTTCTGAAAAGTGCTGCTGGGCTTGTCACGTTCCTGCTGTCAGGAGCCAAGGGATGAGAGAGCAGAGGCAGGAGCAGGATGTGCTGAGAAGGTGACTCACACCCAGCTGGGGCAGGGACTGCCTTGCTACTGAGAAGCTTACAAGGTGAAAACCATGAGGTGCAAGCAAGACTTGTTAAACCATCTGAGCCTTACTCCTATTTATTATTGTTGTTTATTGGCTGTTAACCTTGCAGCAGGTTGCAAATGTCATGGAGATGCTGGAGAGTGGACAAAGAGCAGCAAAGGTGGGGAAGGGTCTAGAGGACAAGTGTGCTGAGGAGCAGCTGAGGGAACTGGCGTTGGTTAGCATAGAGAAGAGGAGGCTCAGGGGAGACCTTCTCACTCTCTACAACTCCCTGCAAGGAGATTGGAGTGAGCTGGGGGTTGTGGTCTCTTCTCCCAGGTGACAAGCAAGAGGGTGAAAGGAAACAGCCTCAAGATGCACAAGGGGAGGAAATTAGCAATCAACCCCAAACCCAAAGAAAAGGCAAGAGATGTGTCCAGCTGGACACTGGAGATGGCTCAGTGACCATCTGCTGAAGGAACAGTGGTGGCTCTGCAGCAGGGAGAAAGACTCCTTGCATCCTCCACCCCACCAGGGAATGGGAGACACTCTCCCAGCCAGGAGGAGAGCTCATGCAGGGAACAGATCCCTGCCCAAAGGCATCACCTTCCCCCCCTCAGGCAGGTGCCATTTCTACTGCAAACAAGCCCAGCTTGGTAGCATGATGCTTTTTGAACCCTCTCTGCTGAAGGCTACCAGCTCCTTCCCTGCCCCACACCTCAGAGCAGGGTGACCCATCCCTGCCCCACAGCAGGAGGTGACACCCAACTCGGGTTTGTCACATGACAGCCTCTCCTGCTACTTTTGGGGCAGAATTGCTGATTTCTGGGCACGAATGGAGAAGTTGTCCTTTGCTGGGGGTGAGGTGCTGCTGCCACTCGGGGAGGGCATCTGGGCTTGTGTTGGGACGAGGTGCTGAGTGGCAGCAGCGCTGGGACTGGGCTGGGGAAGCACAGGGAGCAGAGTTGCTGCTGCTCTGGGGCTTTCCTCTCAAGTCTTTTTTTCTTCCCCCTTCTTTTTGGGGCCTTTTTTCTCTTTTTTTTTTTGGCTTCCCTTTTTCTTGATTTTTGTTTTTTGGCCCTTTTTTTGCCTTTTCCCCCACATTTTTGGCTCTTTGGTCTTTTCTTCTCTCTCCTCCTCTCATTTTCTCCTCCCTTTTCTCTATCATTAAACCTTTTTTGGCCCTTTCTTTTTTTTTCTGCACCTCTTTTTTTTCTAGCCCCTTTATTTTTATTTTTTTAGTCCTTTTCCTCTTTTTTGCCCCTTTCTTAGACTTTTTAAATGTCTTCTTCCCTTTTTTACCTCTTTCTTTAGCCCTTTATTGCATTTTTAGCCCTTTAATTTTTATCTTTTTTAAACCTTTTCCTCTTTTTTCCCCTTTTTTAGTCCTTTTTCCCCCTGTTTGATTCCCTTTTTTAAACATTTTATAAAGTCTTTTTTTTTTTTAGCCCTTTTATTTTTAACCTTTTTAGTCCTTTTCCTCTTTTTCTTTTGGCCAGTTTTTAGTCTTTTTTTTTTTTTGACTTTTAGTTCCCTTTTTAGACCTTTTATAGTGTCTTTTCCCCTTTTTAGCCCTTTTTCTCTCCTTTTGTTAGCCCCTTTATTTTTAACCTTTTTTAATCCCTTTTCCCCCTTTTTAGCTTTTTCTTTTAATTCCCTTTTAAAAACCTTTTCATGCCTTTTATTCCCCCCCTCTTTAGCCCTTTTATTTTTAGCATTCTTTAGCCCTTTTCCTCTCTTTTTTTGCCCTTTTTTAGTCATTGTTTTCCCCCTCTTTCTGCTCCAGTTTTTAGACCTTTTATAATATCTTTGATTTCCCCCCTTTTTTTAGCCCTTTTATGTTTAGCCTTTTTAAATCTTTTTTTTTTTAACCCTTTTCCTCTTTTTGACCCCTTTTTAGTCTTTTTTTTTGCTCTCTTTTTTAGACTTTTTAATGTTTTTTTTCCCTTTTTTTAAATCTATTTTTTTAACCCTTTTCCTCTTTTTGACCCCTTTTTAGTCTTTTTGCTCCCTTTTTTAGACTTTTTAATGTCTTTTTTCCTTTTTTTAAATCTCTATTTTTTTTAGTCCTTTTCCTCTTTTTGGCCCCTTTTTAATATTTTTCTTTTTTCTCTCTTTTTTTAGACCTTTTAATGTCTTTTTTTCCCTTTATTTATATTTTTTTAACCCTTTTCCTCTTTGGGGATCCGTTTTTTAGTCTTTTAATTTTTGCTTTTTGATCCCTTTTTTAGACCTTTTAAAATGTCTTTTTCCCCCCTTTTATTAGCCCTTTTATTTTCCTTTTTTTATATATATACATTCTCGGCTTGTGTTATTTTCCCTCTCCTCTCCTTCCATCTCCCCCTCCGCTAACCTCTCCCGCTCAGCCGCTGCCGAGTTTCGCTTTCCCGCCTCGCTCCGCAGCTCTCGCTCCCTTCCGGGAATGGGCAGGACCGAGCCGAGCGCTGCCGGGGAGGGACACAGAGCGCAGGGTGGTCCCGGTGGGGCTTAAGCGGGGAAGCCCAAGCCCGGCAGTGACTCAGGAGTAGGAATGTGCTGGAAATTCCACCCCCCCACACCAGGAAAGCCCCTCCTCGGACCGGGAATCCCCTCGCGGGGCACCTGGAGAGAGCTGCGCTGACCCGCGGGTAGCGGGCACGGCTCCGCTCGCTGCCCTCAAAGCCTCCAAACAAGCCCAAAAGCAAGCCAAGAGCACGAAGTGCCCCAGGCAGCCCGCTCTTGGTGCGGAGGGGTGTGGGGCACAGCTCCCTCCCCCCTGCCCTTGAACACTGCTCAGGAGAGGAGGAATTAGCACACTGGGAATCCTCCTGGGAGGCGAGAGCAGTGGTTGTGTCCCACTCCCCTCCAGGACGTGGGATGGGGAAGGATGGAGATGGAATCACAAGCTGGCTTAGGTGGGAAGGGATCTTTCAAGGTCATCTAGCCCCAGCAGTCTGCAGGGATATCTGCATCTAAATGGAAGGAGGTTGGAGCCAGGTGGGGGTTGCTCTCTTCTCCCAAGGAACAAGAGATAAAGACAAAAGGAAACAGCCTCAAGTTGCCCCAGGGGAGGTTTAGGTTGGTCATTAGGAACAATTTCTTCCCCAAAAGGGTTGCCAAGCACTGGCCCAGGCTGCTTGGGGCACTGGTGGGGTTGAAAGCCCTGGAGATGTGCTGAGGGAATGGGTTAGTGGCATGGAGCTGTTGGACTTGATCCTAGAGGTCTTGACCAACGGAAATGATTCCATGATTCTAGAGCAGGTTGCTCAGAGCCCCCAAATAACCTCACCTGGAATGATTCCAGGGATGAGACAAATCTCCCACCTCTCTGGAAGACCTGGGTCAGACTCTCCCCACCTTCAGCTTAAGGAATTTCTCTTCTTTGTAGTGAGAGACCCAAACCATTCCTAAAATGCCACAAGAGAAGATGTATTGGGGTGGTTTTTTCCTTGCCATCTTGCTGCTCTGCCTGCACATCCTCTGCAGTCCTATTGAGCAACCACCTTGTGCTCTTCCAGCCTGTAGCAGTGCTGCCTGTTTGTGGCTTTGGGAGATAACTGAGCTCATCCGAAATGCTGTGGTGGCAGGGACTTTGCAGCTCGCATTTCTGGTCTCCTATTGCCACCTGCTGCCAGCAGCCTGGAGCCTTTCCTCCTGCTCCTCCTCACTGGGAGCCTGTTCTGGAGGTTGGATTGTAAGCAGGAGGAGTGAGAAGTCTTCCAGATCCATGTCTGCACTAAAAATGGATAGATCATTTTGCTGATTAATCCTTTTTTGTTGTTTTAACCAGTGAGTGTCCCTGTTCCCTCCTCTTGTGGAGCTTGTATGAAAAACTCTGTTCTCCTTCAGAAAAATTGGATGGCAACACTTGGGAAGAGTGAGGAAATCAGGAGTGATGTGGCAAAGCAAGTGGTTTACCTCTTCCTATTTCTTGTGGTTTCACAGGATTCTCTGCCAAGGTCTCCAAGGATGCATCTGAGAAAGGAGCAGTAGCTCTGATTCCTTGGATTGGGTTGGATTCCACCCAGGAATTCAGAACAAAGGGTGTCAGGCCCTTGGGAACATTGCCCACAAATGCCTTGGTGCTCAGCTTCTGGGGCTTGATTACCAGCTCCAACTTGGTAAATTCTGCCAGAATGTGAAGGAAAAGCAGGAAAAACCCCAACCCTCTAGAGCAGGGCAAGGGAGAGAGGATCCAGAGCATGAATCTTCAGGAAGCTGGAGCTGTCTCCAGCTGGCACCCAGGCAGGTAAGAGGTAGAAGCACCACTGTGTGAGCTAAAAAAGGCTATTTTTCAGCCCCAGAGAGAATCAGCAATGGGAGCTCATGGTCCAGGCAGACCCATGTGCTCTGGGGATTGCAGCTGTAACCCTGGAGGGCACAGCAAACCTCTGGTGCTGGCTGCCTGCCCTGGAGAGAGGGGGAAAAACCAGTAGATAAGATGCTGATGGAGAATCCTCTCAGGTCTGGTGGGAGCTGCTGTGGAGGAGAGCAGAGCTCAGCCTGCAGAGAACCTGCTGCCCCTTACAATCAGATCTTTGTGTTCATGGAGAGGAGATGAGATTTTGTCTTAGCTCAGCTCAGCCTAGAAAATCTCTTCTGGCTCTTTATTATACCCAATCCTTTTTAATTAGTAGTATTTCCCCTGCCTGCTCAGTGTTAATTGTGGCTCTGCAGAGCCAAGGAGGTCTAGCTTTGCTCTGGGGTGGCACAGGAGGAACCTCCAGCAGCATCCAGCTCCTGTAATTCCCTGCTGGTGTGCTTGTTCCTCAGGAAAAGAGCCTGCTTCTGGTGGGTTTGGTCTGTGCAGAGCTAAGCTCTGGGGGTTATAGAATCATAGAATGATTGGGGTTGGAAAGGACCTCTGGAGCTCATCTAGTTAGATGGAGTTCTGACACCAGTGATGGTGTTTTGGTCTTGATGGAGATTCTGCTTAGCTTGGGGCTCCAGAGGTGTGGATCCAGGACAGTTTCTGGGGATGTTCTCATTGTGGCAGCTTCCAGGTGTTTCTTTGTGGATGGCAAAGGCTGTGATTTCTGCAGCAGGTCTGAGGAGGTGCTTGCTTCTTTATGGAAAGGTATTTCTTTGCCATGAGGAGCCTCACCAGCTGTTTCCCCCTCTGTTTGCAGCTTTTATCCCCATTGCCTGGAATCCCTCAGGCTAAGCCAGACACTCAGTGGGTAGGATGCTTGCTTAGATGCTGGCAGGTGTCTGCATCTGAGAAGAAGCCCTAAAAAATCCTCTCAGCTTCAAGCTTCACACATTGCCACCACCTGGAGCAGGTTCTGCAGCTAGACTCTCCCTTGGATTCTCTCTCCTTCTCTTTTAATAGTGGAAAAAAGGAGGGAAAGCAAGCAGTCAGCATTTCAGTGACCAGCAGGGACTCCTCAACAGCTCTGTTCCAGTAGAACCAAATGGGCAGGTTCAGCTCCATCTCAAGTTGATACCTCACTTAGAAATAGCTCCTGGCAATGTGTTTGCTCACTCACCTCAAAGATCAAACTCCTCTGACCAGCAGACATCTTACAATACCTAGGTTTGCCCCTTAAATATCAGAGAAATATGTGGGAGAGAGGGGAAAAACCAGAGCAGAGGCAAACATTTATTCACTTTATTAACAGTAGTCAAAAGACAGAATAAATATTTTCTCCAAAAGACAACAAATGTCTTTATAATTTAATTGATGCCACAGAGGTGAATTCACCCTGAGCTAATGAATTCTCTAAGTGGCATGTGCCCAGCTCCTTATAAATACCTTTAGTGCCACATTGGCACTGCTCTCCCAGAGATGTAAGGAGAGGAACAGCTCAGGATATGTTTCTTGGTGCTTGGGAAAGACTTTGGGCAGAGTTGTAAGCATATCCCATCCAGGACATCCTCTAGGTGTGAGGGCAAGGGGTTAAGTGAAGCTCAAGCAGAGTTTAGGAGGTGGAATATTGAGGGAATGATGACTTGTGCAGCTCTTCCTCAGCTGGCCTCAAAGCAGCTTCTGTACTGGAGCAGTTTGGCTTGTAGGATTGTGTGGATTAATGGATGGAACAGCACTGAGGTGTTCCCAGTTTCCCTGAGCTCCACCACCTCTTGCAGCAGCACTTGTGTCCTGGTTTCATGGTCTATACTCAGCTTTCTGGCTCTTCCAAGAGGAGTTCTTGAGGATAATGCCTATTGTGCTGAGGTGATGTGATACCAGCAAGGGATTTCACCTTAAACCTGAGCTCCCCAACCCATGCTGGTTGAGTGTGTGCTGTTCCCTGATCTACCTTGGTGTTGAGAAGAATGCTAGCACAGCTCAGTACATCAGTGCTCAGAGGAGAGCCATGGGGCCAAGCTGCTCTTGCTTGTCTCCATCTACACTTAGCCTTACTGGGAGTGTTCAGAACTCAACTTGACCTTTTTCAGGAGAACCCCCCCAAGTTTTGTGCTCCTTTGCTTTGCCCAAGCACTTCAGCTCACATCCAGAACCCCAAGCTTTCCCCATCAGTGCTGTCAGAGGTGACACATCCTAGGCGAAGCAATCCAGCTCCACTGAAACTGCATGGTGTGCCCTCTCAAGGGAAGAGGACTTGAAACAAAAAATAAATAACTATTTGAGTGCTTGTTGACATTTAGAGCAATGCCAGAAACTTCTATCTCTGCTCTCTTGTGGCTTTCAGTGCTTTCTGGATGAAGGTCCTCAGCGTGGCTAGGAAGACTCCTGCATTCCTCCTTTCTGTCTCACACTGCCCCTGGAAAGTTAATGAAACAGATGAAATGATGGAATATTTAACCACGAGGTAAAGCCTGAAGTCATTTTCTAGGTGATATGGTTCTCCTTAAACCTTAAAGATGCTGATAACATAGAGGAATTGGCATTTTCGAGGTGGGTCTAGTGAAGTCTAGACCAAGGGAAGGGTGGTAACAGCAAATAACTCCAGCATTTCTTCTTCCATGGACTCAGGGAGTACAAACTTTATTCCCTCTGGCAGACAGAAGGGCTCAGTGAGGAATTAGGGATGTCCTAGTTGGAGTCAGAATAAGCTATTCCATGCCATCTAGGTCATATTCAGTCCTTGAGGCTTTGATATTGAGCATGGGCCTTGGGAGTCTCTTGCATGAGGCCTAAGATCAAGCAAACAGGTGCTTAACTCAGCTAATTAGCAGCTAATTAACAACTAGTGTGTGTGTGTGTGTGTGTGTGTGTGTATATAAGGAGAGGTCTAGGTCTCTACCTGCTAGAAGGTTGAGCCCCTGAGCCCTGTGAAGCTCAGCAGCCCAGCTCTGCTCCTTAAGACTCTCTCTGTTCTCCTTCAATCCTGGCAGACTGAGTACCCTGAGCCTTGTGCAGCTCAGCAGCCCAGCTCTGTTCCTCCAGGACTCTCCCTGTTCTACCTTCCATCTCAATCCTGAGTTCCAGGATGCAGCTCCTGAGTCCTGGCTGCTGCTGGAGTCCTCCTGCTCCAGCATCAGCATGACCTCTGAGAGACAAAGAAAGAGTTCCTACCTCTGTGCCCAGGTGTGGTGGGAGCCAGTGCTTCAGGATTTCCAGTCTTTGGAAGAAAAGAGTGTATTCTCTCATAGCTGGGCTGGCTTTCAGCTGCTCTGCCCCTTCAAAGAGTGTCCTGACACAGCTCACATCCTAAGAGGGAAGAAAGAGCAAAGCTGAGCTGCAGTCCTGTGTAAGCATGAGCAAGAGGGAGTCCATTAAAAGCCATCCTGAGCTCCATCCAGCTGCCTGGGTGGCAAATCCGTTATCTGAGTGACTTTTGGGCTCAGGCAAGCATGCTTAGCTGATGTTCACATGTATTTCCTCTGCTGATGGCAGATGGTGGTGGCTGCTAGCTTCTGTGTCATAGTGGCCAGATGAATCACATCATTACCAGAAGACTCAGTCCTGTCTCTTCTGCAGCCATCTGAAGATTGGTTTGGTTTCTTCCATCTGCTCCTGTGAGGTGCTTTTTCTGCTCAAGGAGCTTGAGCTGTCTGAGCACAAGAACACAAGCCACCTCTGACACCTGGATGCCAGGAGAGATGGAGACAACCATCACAGAGCCACAAAGGTTGGGCACTGGGCACTGTGGATTATTATAGTGGATCATTATTATAGTGGATCATTATTATAGTGGATCATTATTATAGTGGATCATTATTATAGTGGATCATTATTATAGTGGATCATTATTATAGTGGATCATTATTATAGTGGATCATTATTATAGTGGATCATTATTATAGTGGATCATTATTATAGTGGATCATTATTATAGTGGATCATTATTATAGTGGATCATTATTATAGTGGATCATTATTATAGTGGATCATTATTATAGTGGATCATTATTATAGTGGATCATTATTATAGTGGATCATTATTATAGTGGATCATTATTATAGTGGATCATTATTATAGTGGATCATTATTATAGTGGATCATTATTATAGTGGATATGCATGCAGGGACACAGTCAACTATCTAACCCCTTTACTGGTACAGCTACAAAAAGCCAGGCCTAAAAGTAACACTAAAAAACAGTATTTTTGCAAATGGACAAGAAATGTGAGTGAGTTTGTTTTTTCCATTTAAAAAGCTGGATCAGAAAATCCCTCTGTGTAGCTGAGTGTTCTGCAGGAGATGTGCAACAGCACAGAGCAAGAACAACAGTGTTCTTGGCTCTTCTTGGATCACAGCATGTTGAGCTTTGACTCAGGAATTGCTTGGATTCAATATCCTTTTCTATCCTATAATAACCTTTTAGGTCTTTTCACAGCTACTTTTGAAGGAATTGCTCTAATATCAACAGAATCATTAAGGTTGCAAGAGATTTAAGAGACCTCCAAGAGCATCAACTCCAAGCCCAAAATGCAGAGAGAGTATTAGCTTTAAAATGAGCTCTCTTCCCAATGCCTAAACTTAGGCAAAAGTTAACTGAATTAACATTATTGGAGAACTAAATTGTTAGTAGTATAGCAGTGAGGGAAAAGCGGGATGGGGGCAGGCGAAAAAAGCGGGATGGGGCAAGTGAAAAAAGCGGGATGGGGCAGGTAAAAAAAAGCGGGATGGGGCAAGCGAAAAAA
>VWZO01003646.1:160620-182675 GCA_013396975.1 Bucco capensis
AGCGAAAAAAGCGAGATGGGGCAGGCAAAAAAAGCGGGATGGGGGCAGTGAAAAAAGCGGGATGGGGGGAAAAAGCGGGATGGGGGCAGGTGAAAAAAGCGTGATGGGGAAGGAGTTAGTAGTGTTTTAGAAGTAAAATAATGTAGTGAAAAAAGGAGCTTTACTCACATCTATGTTGTCTGGAGTCTCAACCCTCAGATTCTGCAAGAGAACATATCGATTAAGCCTTTTAAGCAACACTAACATATCAATTAAGCCTTTCAAGCAACATTAACATATTAATCAAGCCTTTCAAGCAACACTAACATATTAACTAAGCCTTTCAAGCAACATCTTCATTAAGAGTAACCAAAGTAAAATGCCCCAGAAGCAGATGGGCTTTCCAGCAGGTCCATCTGGCAGAGCTGAGGCTTCATTCCCTCAGCTGTCAGGCCAGCAAAGAGGAGGCTGAACTTACCCCCATGTCCTTGGGCACTGCTAGCTGCTCCAGGGTTGTGAGGAGCTCAGTCAAGGTGCTCATGGGAGCAGCAGCACAGATGCCTACAGCCAGCACGAGAAGGCAGAGCTGCCTCTTCATGCTCCTGAGATGCTCGGACAAGCTGTCAGTGCCTCTGGAGCACTCCTCTGTTATTTTTATGGGCTCTCTAGGAAGGGAGTCACTGTCCAGGTTGATAGAGTCATGAGTGGAGGTTTTCCTGGAAGAGCAAGGTTCCAGGAAATGTGCTGTTTAACCCTGGAGCAGCCTCCTTAGGCTGGCAGCATTTCCACTGCAGGAGGTGCTAAGTGCACCAAGCTGTGTTCTTTGCAGCTGACAATCACCAAAGCAGCAGCAAGGAGTTTGCTCTCCTCAGGGAACTTCTGTGGAACTCAGATCATCTCTGATAACAGCCAGCTCCTGATAAGCAGGAGGCTCTGGAGCACTGCCTAGAAAAAGGGAAGATGACAGAGTGCTTGTGTAATCCTGGTGGAAAAGCTCTGTCAAAAGGCATGGTAACCATTCATTCGCTGGCAGCAGGAGAATGGCAGCTGGGGAAGCAAAGTGCCTCTGGTTGGCTGAGGAAACAGGGATGCAGGATACCTTCTCCATGCCAGCCTGGAGCTCCCAGGCACAGCTAAGCTCCCAGAGTTGGTTTTGAGCTGGGGAAGTGGTGTTCTTGCTGACCTGCAGCTAGCAGCCCAGCAGGTTTGTGAGGGGTTAATTCATAGACTGCTTTGGGTTGGAAGGGACTTTTCAAGGGCCTTCAGTCCAAGCATCCTGCAGTCAGCAGGGATATCTGCAGCTAGATCTCATCCCACAGCTCCAAGGATCACATCCCTGCAGGAACACAGCCTCTACCCTGGGAGCTGTGCAGAGCACCTGCCTGGCCCTTGGGCTGACTCTGGGAGTCATGGAGATGAAAGGATGAAGCTTCATCCTTGGTCCACTCTCTTCTTGGTGCTTTACAGCTTGTTCCTTTTGGTCTTGCCAAACTCAGAGTGGTTTTATTGTGGGCAGAACCTCCTTTTCCCCTGGATTGTACCTGCTAGTTAGGCTTGATCCCATCACATGAGACCTCCATGGGTAGGATTGCTGCAGGACCTTAGTGGGAATTCTCTCTCCTTCCCCTCTTCCTTGGCTGATGGGTGGTTCATGGTGCTTCTCATCACCCCCACAAGAGATTATCCATGCTGCCATGCATCTCCTCACACAGGAGTTGCTCATCACGTGCAGCACAGCTGTCTGTGTCTGTTCCTGGCAGTAGATCCTTTCCCTTTCCCTCCCGTTCTCTCCACTGGGATTTTCAATCACTTCTGTAGAACTCTAGCACTACCCTTGCATGAACTATTGGAATGGAGTTATTATTGGTTTGTTGTTCTTTTTTTCCCCTTGGAGAATATTGCTTTTTGTGTTCAGGAGAGAAGTCTCACTTCCTAGGAATTATTGGGGTTCTTGGTGTGGCATCTTCTCAGCAGCAGGAGCTAATCTTTCAGGAGGGCTTGGACTAACACCCAAAGGAGGAAGAGTGGTTCTTTGCCACTTTGTTTTCTTGGGAGATACCCCAAAATGGTTAGGCTTGGCACTGGGGGTGTGGGCAGAGCAAAGGCACCACAAACACTGAGAGAATTGGTAGTAAGAAGAAGAAGAAAAGGAAATCTTCCTGCAGGACATCCTGGAGGTTGCAGAAGAAGACAACCAGTGGCAATCCAACCTGTTGGATTTAGCCTAAGTGACTCAGGTTGGGTTTGGAATGATCCAGGAGTATGGAAGTGACTGAAGAATGTCATTAATTAATTGGTGAGTTTGTGGATTTGGAGTTGCAGTGGGAGTCAAGGTATGGCCCAGGGAGGTGCTGGAGTCACCATCCCTGCAGGGGTTGAAGAAACAGCTGGATGCTCTCCTTAGGGCCAGGATGGTAGTGCTAGGGATGGTGAGACTTGATGAGCTTAGAGGTCTCTGCCCACCTTCCTGCCTCTGTGAGAAGCAATGTGCAGGGTGTGGGTGCTCTAGGAACATCACTGAAGCATCACTGCTCTCACTGGATGGCAGCAGTGTGTCAGCCACTCCTCCCAGGTCTCTATCTAAGAGGTTTTTTTGGTATCATCACCATTTTTGACCTTGTTCCATCATTTTCTGAACCTCCTCAGGGCTCTGTTGCATTGCCAGCACTTGAGAAGCTGTGGGAGCTGCTCAGCACTTGCTGCCTGGTCCCTAATGCAGGATACATCCCCTTTTCTATCCCAGAGCCTCTGCAGAAACCACAGCCACCAGAACCACTGCAGTGCCCAGCTGAGGAGGACCTGATGTGGCAGAGAGGAGCTGGAGAGCTAAGCAAATGCTGCTGGCATCCTTCAGCTGCATCTTTGTGCTGGCATCATGAAGTGGAAGCTGTTTGCAGGAGCTGCTTTTGCAGCCTGAGGTGATGATGCTCAGATAAGGTTTCTTTGCTGGTGATGCAGCGTGGATGTGGTTGCAGTAGCTTTGTGTCTCTCTAGCCTGCCAGGCTCAAGAACATCAGGGAACAAACCATCTGTCCCCTGAAGACAGCCTGAGCTCCTCTGCTGGGGCAGAGCACTTGGCCAGAGAAACACTGCAGGGAAACACTTGAGGTGTTTTCTGTGATTCTCACTCCCATCCCTCTTCCCTTCTGTCCTGAGAGGCCAGGAGCAATCCAAAGAGCATCTGAGGGGATGTCCAAGGGGTGTCCTCTGGTGCTCCAGCACTGCTGGCTAGGATGGCAAGCTGCTCTAGTTGGGGATGTCCCTGGCCACTGCAGGGGGGTTGGACTAGATGAGCTCCAGAGCTCCCTTCCAACCCAAAGCATTCGATGGGAAATGCTGTGTGGGTGTTCTGGTGCTAAGTGGGACAAGTGTGTGGGGGTAAAGTGAGCCCTGGAGCAGAGTGACATTTGTGCATTGGGTCCTTTTCCTCCCTTAGCTGAAAGGGCAGGCTAGATGGGTGAGGAGATGGTTGGCCTTTGGAGAGCAGATCTTGGGGTTGGAACTCCTGAAGAACTGGGCAGCTTTTGACTAATGAAGCCTCACCCATGGAAACTGCATCTCCTCAGTCAGGCTTGTCTGCTTTGCTAAAGACAAGTGTTTGCTGGGCATCTCTGGAGGAGCTGCAGTGTCCCAACTCAGCAGATGCTCTCTGGCCCTAGATGCATCCCAGCTGGTTGTGTGGAAAACCTCCTGACTGGCTCTTCTCTCCACTCCCTGGAAAGCAGAGCTGCTCAGGACTTCTCCTGGCACATTTTCTGACCCCCACAGGGACCATTTCTGACCCCAAACCTACCTATCTCCTGGGGTTGTAAAGACTATTTTAACCTTTAAGTTATATTCTCACCTCTAACAGAAAGAGAAAAGCCAGGTGAGGGCAAGAAGGAGGTGACTGGCAGAGAGCCTTGAGTCATAGTGACAGTATTTAGGGACTGAACATGAAGCTCTTGGTTGCCCCTGGTAAAATGAGCTCCATGCACACATCCAGAACCTAGCTGGGAGATAAAAGACCAAGCCCTGGACTTCATTCTTGTTGAGTAGAGCATCCCAAAGTGTGTTACTACTCCCTAGGGCAGTTGCTGGAGCATTTCTGTTCCAGTTCTCCCTCCAAAGTTACCCCCAACACAGGGAAATTCAGAGATTTGGTAAAGATAGCTCTGGATCTAAATGCCATAGGAGTCAAACATTTTCTTAGGAAGCAGGCTGTCAGGAGGAATGCTGTTTACACTGCTGGCATGCTCTGTGGGAGTGAGAGCTCGAGGGGGGGGGATTGTGCAATAGCTGACCAGCTTGTTCTGGGTGGAGGAAAAGCTTTGAGCTCTGCTTGGAAAGCTTAGTCCCTGCCACATAGAGGTGCCTGGGGCAGGGCTGCACTGGGAGGGATGCTCTGGCTGCTACTCACTGGCTTAGCTTAGCCTGGGAGGTTTATTATGTATTAATTAATGTACATCTCTTAATGTGCATCATTGAATCCAAACTGATGAGGTTCAACAAGGCCAAGTGCTAGGTTCTGCACTTAGGGCATAACAACCCCAGGAATGCTCCAGGCTTGGGGCAGAGTGATGGAAAAGGACCTGAGGATGTTGGTCAAAAGCAGCTGAGTAGCCAAGAAGGCCAAGAGCATCCTGGCTTGGAGTAGCAGGATGAGGGCAGGGATTGTCCTCCTGGGCTGGGCACTGGGGAGGACAAAGCTCCAATCCTGGGCTCAGCTTTGGGCTCCTCACTCCCAGAAGGACATGGAGGTGCTGGAGTGTGTGCAGAGAAGGGCAAGGAAGCTGGGGAAGGGTCTAGAGCACAAGTGTGCTGAGGAACTGGGCTTGGTTAGGCTCAGGAGAGACCTTCTCACTCTCTACAGCTCCCTGACAGGGGGTTGGAGTGAGATGGATGAAAGGAAACAGCCTCAAGTTGCCCCAGGAGAGCTTTAGGTTGGATATTAGGAACAATTTGTTCCCAGAAGGGTTGTCCAGGCTGCCCAGGGCAGTGCTGGAGTCTCCATCCCTGGGATGATTCAGAGGATGTACAGATGTGGTCCTTGGGCTCATGGCTTTGTGGTGACTAGGCAGTGCTCTGTTAACATTTGGACGTGATGATGATCTGAGAGCTCCTTTCCCCTGTAGATGATTCTCTGATTTATTAGCTATGTATTAGCAAATATACCACAAAAGCATCAGTTCTGTGTCTGTCTCCTCTGAAATGGCTTCTCAGGAGGTTGCTCAGATGGCAAAGAGATGATGCAGCACAGATCCATTTCTCCCACTCAAGGTACTTTAAGATGCTCCCAAGGACTCTTCCTTTGGCTCCTGTTCCTGGTACTAGTGTTAATCACAGAATCATTTGGGATGGANAGCTGAGTAGCCAAGAAGGCCAAGAGCATCCTGGCTTGGAGTAGCAGGATGAGGGCAGGGATTGTCCTCCTGGGCTGGGCACTGGGGAGGACAAAGCTCCAATCCTGGGCTCAGCTTTGGGCTCCTCACTCCCAGAAGGACATGGAGGTGCTGGATGTGTCCAGAGAAGGGCAAGGAAGCTGGGGAAGGGTCTAGAGCACAAGTGTGCTGAGGAACTGGGCTTGGTTAGGCTCAGGAGAGACCTTCTCACTCTCTACAGCTCCCTGACAGGGGGTTGGAGTGAGATGGATGAAAGGAAACAGCCTCAAGTTGCCCCAGGAGAGCTTTAGGTTGGATATTAGGAACAATTTGTTCCCAGAAGGGTTGTCCAGGCTGCCCAGGGCAGTGCTGGAGTCTCCATCCCTGGGATGATTCAGAGGATGTACAGATGTGGTCCTTGGGCTCATGGCTTTGTGGTGACTAGGCAGTGCTCTGTTAACATTTGGACGTGATGATGATCTGAGAGCTCCTTTCCCCTGTAGATGATTCTCTGATTTATTAGCTATGTATTAGCAAATATACCACAAAAGCATCAGTTCTGTGTCTGTCTCCTCTGAAATGGCTTCTCAGGAGGTTGCTCAGATGGCAAAGAGATGATGCAGCACAGATCCATTTCTCCCACTCAAGGTACTTTAAGATGCTCCCAAGGACTCTTCCTTTGGCTCCTGTTCCTGGTACTAGTGTTAATCACAGAATCATTTGGGATGGAAGAGAGCTTGAAGGTCATCAAGTGCAAGCATTAACCCAGCATTTGCTGAAGAGCAGAGAGCATCAGAGATGCTCCACACCTTATTGACCAAACACTAATGCAGGAAGCAAAATGCTTCCAGAAGAATAAAATGGAAAGGAAACAGATTTTCCTGTGCTTTGCCCTGCCTGGACAGAGCCACCACAAGGTAATGAGGAGGAGCAGGGAAAAAATAAGCTTGTGGGTATAAGCTGAGCTGTGCAAGATTGCATCAAAATATACTGTAATTAGGATTTAATGAGTTACTTAAGCTCCAGTGTGCTCTTTTCAGCAGTCAGTGGCATTTTTTCTGTGAGGTTTAAGCAGTATCATCCCCACCTCTAGGTACCATCACTTCAGAGCTGACACTTTGAACCTCTCTTAGCATGGTTTGGACTGCAAGGTGAGGTCTTTGGTTGGACCAAACATCACAGCCACTCAGCAATGGTGGGTAGAAACAGTTTAATTCCTTTTTTCTTTCTGAAGATGATCTCATTCCTGTGGTAAAATGCTGACTGTGCTGCCCTTTCCCAGCTGGATGCAGAAAGCTGACATGAAGCACCAAACGAAAGGACCCAAGTGATGCTCTCCAGCCTTGCCTCAGCTCTAGTGATGCAGCTGTGCATCACTTCCAGGCACTCTTCAAAGCCTCCTTCAAGCACTTCATGCCTCCTCTGCCCAGCCTGAGGCTTCCCAGCTTGTTGCATCCTCAGGGATGTTCTGTCCTGGCCTCAGGAGCTGCGTCAGAGCAGCACTGTTCCGAGAGGTAACTTCTCCTCTTTGCCTCTTCCCAAGTGCAGGCTTTCAGTGTTGCTGGCTTCTGAGGAAGCTCCAGCAGTGACTAAGGCCAGGGGCATTGTCTTTTGTGTATCTTTCTCACTGCTGTGTTTATTCTTTCCAGCTCTAGCTCATTAGTTTCACAACCTAATGCATTAGGCAGTGTCACTCTGCTTCCATCCTGACAAGAGAAGCACTGAGCTCTGCAGCCTTTCCCTGCTTGGCTTGGGAATTTCACCAAGCTGCTGCTTCCTTGGCCAGAAGTATGCTCAACTCTGCTTTACTTCCTTGGTAAGGGTCTAGGACTTCCCCAAAATACATCTCTGCTGAGGATCACAGACCTAAAGTCAGCCTCTTGAGGACTTGACTGCTTGGTGCCCCAAAAGTCAGCTCAGGGAATCCCCTGCCTAAATGTCATTTTCCTAGCATCATGGAATCATCTAGGTTGCAGAAGATCTCTAAGGTCATCAAGTCCAACTGTTGACCCAATACTCCCATGCCACTGAACCATATCCCTCAACCCCTCCAGGGATGGAAACTCCAGCACTGCCCTGGGCAGCCTGGGCCAGGCCTGGACAACCCTTCTGGGGAAGAAACTGTTCCTAATATCCAACCTAAACCTCCCCTGGGGCAACTTGAGGCTGTTTCTTCTTCTCCTGTCACTTGTTCCTTGGAAGAAGAGGCTAATTCCCATCTGGCTCCAAGCTCCTTGCAGGGAGTTGGAGAGAGTGAGAAGATCTCCCCTAATACTTCAGCTTCTAGAAACATGTTCTCTCTTTATTTAGGACAAGGAACTCACAAATATATCCTTCACTTCATGATATAAAATACAGTTTAAGGCAATCCTGAGGGGAATAAACCCCACAGGAGAACTGATTCTTTCTTCTATTCATCACCACTTTGAACATTAAGGGTTCTAACCCCTCTATAAGTTAAATAAATATGTTAATACCTGCAACAAGACATAAATATCTGAGAACACAGACATAAAGCACTCAGGGGAAGGTTGTACTGTCTCTCCAGGGCAGCTCTGGTTCTAGTGTTGGGTAGAAGTTGTCTCCAAGGAGCTGTAGGATTCCTAGCAATGCTCATGCAGCTTTTGAAAGAACCTCTGGTAGCTCTTCAGGGCTCTCTGGGGAGGCACCTCCATCACTGGGCAGGAATCAGCCTTCTCTGGGCTCTAGGAGAAGGAGAACAGGCAACAGTGCTAATGAGGGAGAGAAGGAAAGAAAGCAGAGTGCTGCAGAGTGCCTGCTGGCTGCTCAAGTGATGTTGGATCCAATGGAAGGGTAGAGTTTCAGGAATGAAGGGAGAGGATCATAGGCTTGGCAGGGAGCTTCCAACTCCTCTAGTGCCATGGGCAGGGATACCTGGCACTAGAGCAGCTTGCTCACAGCCCCAACACTGCCAGGGCTGGGGCTGCCACCACCTCTCTGGGCAACCTGGCACAGTGGCTCAGCACCCTCCTGGCCAACAACTGCTGCCTAACAGCCAACCTCAAGCTGCCCTCCTCTAGCTTGGATCCATTACAAGCAGGAATACATCCTCCTGGCTCCCTGTGCTCCCTGAGAGATGCCTTAGAGCCTTTCCTTGGCTAGAGCCAAAGCTAGGATTTGTCTAAGGGTGACTTATCTTCTTGATCTCAGCAGAGCCAGAGAGGTTCTTCTCCCCTCTCCTGTGCCCTGGGGAGGCCTCCCCTGGAATGCCGTGTCCAGTTGTGGGCCCCTCAGCTCCANACTAGATGAGCTTTCTAGGGCCCTGCCAACCCCTGACATCCTGGGATACTGTGAAAACTAACTTCCATCCAACCTTTATGAATCTTGAGTAAGTGTTTGCCCTAAAGCCACTGCTGAGCAGCAGCCACAGCACTCAATCATGTGAAAGTAAGAGTGCACAGAGATGCTATCAAATTCTTCCTATTGACTTCAGTTGACCAGCTTGTTGAGTTGCTGGATTTCCTGTGTTTTGACAACAAATGAGCAACCTGTTCCCAGTAAATATCACATTTTTACCTCTTCAACCACCCCAGAGAGCTGATGAGGGACTTACTGCCTGTGTTGTCTTGAAAGTTGCTATGATGTGCTCCATGTTCTTCTCCATCAGAGACACATATGTCCTCATTTGATTGTTCTTGGAGTAGACTTTCAGCTGTTCTATGGTTCTCCCAAGGTGACAGGGAACGTGGTGGCACTAAAAAAACCCCAAGGATTTCAAAGAGCAGCAAGGTTAGATTCAAATGAGGGAGATTTCTCTCTTCCACTGAGCTCAGGAACTGCCTGCATGCTCAGCAGAAAGACAAAGAAGCTCTTTCTGTGCCAGGAGCCTCTAAAAACCTCATTGTAAAGGAAAGGCAAGGGCTGCACTTTTATCCCAGCCACACTAGTTAGCCCCAGGAGATTAGATCTGCTAATTGTCTTGCACAGCTCCTTGCAGGACAGAAGCATCACACTCATCACTCTGCTCTTCACCTCCTTTAAAGCTGCACTCTCTAAACACTCCTTTCCCTTCAAGAGAAGACTTCCCAACATCAGGCTGCCTCTTCTTAGGGATTGACCTGTGTGACAACTGATCCAGTCTGCACTTGGCTTGCTCCATGATGCTTTGCAACCCTCAGCTCATCTCTTTGCTGACAGGGAAGAGCATCTTAGTCTTCCCAGTGTTGTATCCAGCAGCTCCTACTCCAGGTCTACACCTCACAGAGTCCTGGTGAGCACAGCCTCAGCAGGCATGTTTGAGGAGAAGTAAGACTCAAAGACCTTGCTCTCAGAGTTGGGTGTTTCTTGCCATAACTTTCTGCATTCAAGGAACTTCACTGAATTACACAGAGATGCACATTTATTCCCTTTCTGGGAGACTCATCCCTTTTTAGTAGGCTGCTCCAGAGCTACATTTAGACTACTCAACAGCTAGATTTAGACTACTCAAGAGATAGGTTTAGACTACTAAAGCTCTAGATTTAGACTACTTAAGATCTAGATTTAAACTACTTAAGATTAAGGTTTAGACTACTTAAGATCTAGGTTTAGACTACTCAAGAACTAGGTTTAGACTACTCAAGATCTAAGTTTAGACTACTCAAGCTCTATATTTAGACTACTTATGATCCATATTTAGATTACTAAAGCTCTAGATTTAGACTACTAAAGATCTAGGTTTAGATTACTTAAGATCTATATTTAGATTACTAAAGCTCTAGATTTAGACTACTAAAGCTCTAGGTTTAGACTACTAAAGCTCTAGATTTAGACTACTAAAGCTGTAGATTTAGACTACTTAAGATCTAGGTTTAGACTACTAAAGCTCTAGATTTAGACTACTAAAGCTGTAGATTTAGACTACTTAAGATCTATATTTAGATTACTAAAGCTCTAGATTTAGACTACTAAAGCTCTAGATTTAGACTACTCAAGATCTACGTTTAGACTATTAAAGCTCTATATTTAGACTACTAAAGCTCTGGGTTTAGACTACTAAAGCTCTAGATTTAGACTACTTAAGATCTACATTTAGACTACTAAAGCTCTAGATTTAGACTACTCAATATTTAAGTTTAGACTACTTAAGATCTAGGTTTAGACTACTCAAGCTCTAGGTTTAAACTGTTAAAGCTCTCTCTCCAGATCTGCTGCAAAGCATCATCCTTTTCCAAGTGATTCATATCAAACCACCAAACACTAATAAAGAGGCTTTAAAAGTGGGAAAAGTCAGGTTTAAAAGTCTTACCTGGAATTTCTTGGCAGGTACTGGAAGAAAGATCTAAGATATTAAAGAAGAAAGCAGAAGTGTTAGAAGGTGTTGCTCTTCGAAGTGGCTGCCCCATTGTCAAGCAGCTCAAAGCCCATATCATCTTCATCAAGGTTTGCTATTTCTGCATTTCCTTTGGAGAAACAATTGCTGACATGCAGAACCCTTCAGCATCAGCAAACAAAGCACACAGGGCAGACAAAAGGAGAGCAGGCTTGATTTTTCTCCTTGCATCCAAAGCTCTGCAGCAAAAGAAGAAGAAGAAGACAAGCCCCTGACTCACCTCCTTGCTTGCTAGATCCACTAGAGCCTTGAAGTTGGCTTCAAATTCTTCTGTGGCACTGCCCATTGAGCCAGAGAAGCAGCTACTCAATAGGAAAGCACAGAGCAACAGCATTTTTGCTCCCAGGAAAGCTCCTCTCTTTGATTGATGCCCTTTGGATCCTCACATGCTGCCTATATATATGTTCAGGTACACCTTGAGTATGAAATCAAAGGGAAAGTTTTCTCATCTAGGAAGAGGCATGAGAGCAAGGGTGAATTGTTAGAGGCACTGTGGGATGCTTCAGTGGGGGCTAGCTTGGGGCTTTCCTTCCCTCTGACCTCAAAGAAGGGGAAAATACCTTGGTGGATAAGAGGTGTCATTTTCTTCACACGATATCAAGAGCTGATCACAGGAAATAGGAGTATTCCTTGTGTAACACACAGCCTCATGTGGTTCTGCTCTGGCTTTTTTGTGCCTCACTTCATCAGATAGAGAGAGATCTGAAAAGCTAAGTTGTTCCTCCCCTGCCCTCAATGCTAGGACATCTTTTGTTCAAGAGGCTTTTCTAGCATAAACTGCAGCTCTGGGTAGAATAAAACACTAGTAGCACATCCTTAGATAGACACAGACACCAAGCTGACTTATTTTAGCCTTCCTTCTTCATCCACTTCTGTAAAATTCAGCATATAACACCTAGCACAGGTTTAGTTAAGCCACAACCCTTAGTAAAAGATGCAGAAACCAGACTCAAGTGAAAACCTTGTCCTTCAGCAGCAGTGGAAAAAAAAACTCCATGTACTGGCCAAAAAAAAAGTGCTTCTAGATGGCTAACAACTACTTTCAGATGGCTGGCTTGTGAGAGGCCAACAGTCACTCACTGAAAGGTTACAGTTTTCCATCAGAATTAGAGAAATCACTCAAGAGTGTGACAAGAGTCATCTGGGTTCCCAGAGCTAGCTGCTTGAGGGGAAGAGAACCAAAGGACACCTCGTGCCCACCAAGGGATTCATCTCGTGATACATCACTTTAGCAGCTCTTCTCTTTCAGTCTGGTGGAGCTCAACTAAACTTTTCTGTGTTTTTTAATATTAAAACACCTAAAATTCAGCAAGAGAAGTAGAACTAGGGGAAAAAAAGTCCTCCTGAAAGGATCTTTTGGAAAAGCTTTTCACACTGAGCTCATAGAGCATCTTCTTGTCAGAAACCACAGAAGGTTGGAAGAGACCTCTAAGATCATCAAGGCTCCAGCTGAAAATGTCTGGATCCTGGAAAAGCACACGGGGAATAACACAACAGAGACTTGATCAAACTCAACGTTTGACTGCTCTTAGAGAGAGGACACTGAGTAAGAGAGACCTTTGCCTGCCATGGCAAAAGGGATGAAAAGTGTCTGTGATCGAGCTCTAGAAGGCTTCCCTTCCCCACAGCATGAAACACTTGGTTCTAGTTCACAAAGAGTGGGAGTTTCATTCCAAATTATTAGTATAGACCTCACCATGTCACCCTAGGATTTGCTAATAGAAATAATGTTTTGTTATATGCCACAAAAATTAAAGGAGTAAAGGTTTCTTGCTCTATTGGCCAAGAATCTAACTTTTGGAGGCTGTCCACAGCATCTAGACTCACCAACAATGGCTTAGCTGGGCTTTGAAACACTGACAAATTTTGCCCCCACTTGCTGACACCCATGGTGAGATCCCACCTAGGTGTGACATGGGAGAGGGACAGGAGGCACCTGGGTTTTCCTAACGGAACACTTGTGTCCATCACCCATGGAGAGAAGCATGGTGACAGCTCTTCATGTCACAGCATCAGTGACTCTTGCCCAATTTGAATACAGAAAGAGTTGTGACATTATGGGAGGTGTGTGGGAGGAGAATGGAAAGAATGTCTGAAGGCAACCTAGGATAAGTGTGTCCCAGTGAAATGCCAGACACCCAAATGCAGCAGAAACAAGTGAGACCAATGTGTAAGGTTCCATTCCCCAGCTGAGTGCAAGCCTCTTGTCTCTTACACTTTGTGTCCCCAAGGTAGAAAGAAAGCAGAACTGGCTGTACCTAGGAATTAAAATCAGGTAAAGGAAGATAAGTGGTTAAAAAAGTGTCAAGGGAGGATGAGCAGTGAAGGAAAAAAAAACAGATAAGAGATTCTGAGAGCTAGGTGGTGGAGTTGGTGAAATGACAAGGTGAGCAACAGAAACATGAGGCAGCAGTGTGGCCAAGAAAACCAAGAGCATCCTGCCTTGGAGCTGCACTAGTGTGGCAGCAGGGCTAGGGCACGGATTGTCCTCCTGTATTTGGCACTGATGAGGTCACAGCTCCAATCCTGGGTTCACTTTTTGGCTCCTCACTCCCAAAAGGACATTGAGGTGCTGGAGTGTATCCAGAGAAGGGCAAGGAAGCTGGGGAAGGCTCTAGAGCACAAGTGTGCTGAGGAGCAGCTGAGGAACTGGGCTTGGTTAGGCTGGAGAAGAGGAGACCTTCTCACTCTCTCCAGCTCCCCGCAAGGAGCATGGAGCCAGGTGAGGGTTGGTCTCTTCTCCCAAGTGACAAACAAAAGGATGAAAGGAAACAGCCTCAAGTTGCCCCAGGGGAGGTTTAGGTTGGATATTAGGACCAATTTCTTCCCCAAAAGACTTGTTAAGCATTGTCCCAGGCTGCCCAGGGCAGTGTTGGAGTCTCCATCCCTGGAGGGGTTGCAAAGCCCTGGAGATGTGGTGCTGAGGGACATGGTGCAGTGGGGAGCTGGCAGTGTAAGGTTAATAGCTGGGGTCAATGACCTACAAATCAATGATTTGATGAATCTATGATTCTGATGACACTGCTCCTGCACAACCAGGTAATGCCATAAGGCAGCTGCAGGGCAGGAGCCACACACGAGTGCTTTATAACCCAGCAGCATCTCTCTTCAGTTGCTGCCGCAAGACACCTACGAACTTTCCCTTGGCCTATGGCAGCTGCGGTGCCACTAACATCTCGCTGAAGTGACCACGAAGCTCTTCTCACCTCCAAACCTGCAGCAACCACAGCTCAGAGAAGCCAAGGGGGATCTGGGAAGGAACAAGCCCATGGATCAGTACAGACTGGGAACTGATCTGTTGGAAAACAGCCCTGGGGAAAAAGCTCTAGGAGTGCTGGTGGCTAGGAGGATGCCCATGAGGCAGCAATGTGCCCTTGTGGCCAAGAGGCCAATGGCATCCTAGGATGCATGAAGAGGAGCGTGGCCAGCAGAGCCAGAGAGGTTCTTCTCCCCTCTCCTGTGCCCTGGGGAGGCCTCCCCTGGAATGCTGTGTCCAGTTGTGGGCCCCTCAGCTCCAGAAGGATAGGGAGCTGCTGGAGAGAGTCCAGCCCAGGGCCAGCAAGATCCTGAAAGGAGTGGAGCATGTGCCCTAGGAGGACAGGCTGAGAGAGCTGGGTCTCTGCAGCCTGGACAAGAGGAGACTGAGAGGAGACCTCAGCAATGCTTAGAAATATGGGAAGGGTGAGTGTGAGGAGGAGAGAGCCAGGCTCTGCTCAATGGCATCCAATGGTAGGACAAGAGGCAATGGGAGCAAGTTGGAGCACAGGAGGTTTAGGATTAACCTGAGGAGGAACTTGTTTGCAGTTCAGGTGCCAGAGCACTGGCCCAGGCTGCCCAGGAGCCTGCGGAGTCTCCTTGTCTGGAGACATAGAATCATAGAATCATAGAATGGTTAGGGTTGGAAGGGACCGCAGAGCTGCCTGGACACATTGCTGTGTGAGCTGGTCTAGGTGATCCTGCTCTGGCAGAGGGGTTGCACTAGATGATCTTTCTAGGTCCCTTCCAACCCCTGGGATCCTGGGATCCTGGGATATTGTGATTACACGGACAGCACAGCGCCGATGCCCGCGCAGGGGCGGCACCGGAGCCGCTAGCAGCGGGGCGGGGCGGTGGCCGCGGTGGCTGCCGGGGAGCGCGGGACGGCGAGCGGAGGTGACGGGGCTGAGGGGAGGCCGTGGTGGGTGTGCTGGGCTCAGCTCGGGGGGTCGCTAGGGAAAGTGCCTTCCCCCGCCGCGGCGAGGCCATCGCCTTCTCCCTTGGAAAATGTCCACCCCCGCTGCAGCGCGGGGCTCCGCGCGGGAAACTCCCGCTGCCCACCTCCTCTGCCCCGGCGCTGAGGTTTCTCCAGGAAATGGAGCGTGCCTGCTCACACATACACACACACACATCGCCACCAGCAGTAGCTCTGCTGCCTGCCTCCAACTGCAGCTGGTGGCCGGGCAGCGGCTGAGAACCGCCGGGCCTTCTTTGCCCTGAGGGAGATTGCCAGGGGTCTGGGATCGGGGCTGTCCGGCCGAGGGTAGAGGGGAACGGGGAGAGCCCTGAGGGGAGAGTGGGGATGCAGGGAGAGCCTGGAGGGGATGGGGAGGGCTCTGAGGGGAGAGTGAGAACCTTGAGAGAAGAGTGAGGGGATGGGGAGAGCCTTGAGGGGAGAGTACTGGTACAGGAAGAGCCTTGAGGGGAGAGAGGGGTATGGGGAGAGCCCTGAGGGGAGAGCATTGGTACAGGAAGAGCCTTGAGGGGTATGGCGAGAGCCCTGAGGATAGCTTTGAGGGGATGGGGATACAGGCAGAGTGCTGAGGGGAGGAGAAGAACACTGAGGGGATGGGAATGCCCTGAACAGTGCTTGCTGGCCCCCTGTGAGACACAGGTGAAATACACAGATGCTTGAAATGTACATGATTCCTCTGGCTCAGGGATGAGCCTTGGGGTAGGAGTTTGGCTCCATCAGTTACCGCATCCTGTGGCAGGGACACCCCCTGAGCCCTCCAAATTCCTTGGAGCTGTGCCTGTAAAGGCTCCTGCTTCTTGTTTTTTCTTTCCCCACCCTTCAGGTCAGGACAATTTTGATTGCCCCATCCAAATTTGAGTGCAGCTCTGGGAGAGACAGAAGCTTGTGTTGCAGTACAAAGTGGGCTTATAAAGGGGAGAAACACTGGGGCCTCTGTTGTGGTTGGGGCATTCTGAAAGCATGTGTGGGGAGTGTTGTGATGTGAGGGGTTTTTTTTGCCATTGTTTTGTATTTAAGGGGTTAATTTGGGCCATTGCTTTTGATTTAATGATTGGGGTTGATGAGCTTTTCATTTTAAAACAAGTTAACGTTCGGGTATTCAGTACTTTGAGCCATAAGTGAAGAGCCTTTGCTGTGTTTATAAAGATACTCATTTTGTGCTTGTGTGTGTTGTCAGCTTTCTGTTATCTGCTGTGATTTTTGCCTTCTAGGTTTTTTTTTTTCATGAAGCTTTATTTTGCAGGATTTATGACCTTAAACACTTCTGGCTTGGGAAGAGAAGGAGTTTTGCAGAAATGTCAAAGATTGAGAAAATGAGTATCCTAGGAGTGAGGAGTTTTGGGGTAGAGGATAAAGACAAACAAATCATCACTTTCTTTAATCCATTAACTATCTTGGTGGGACCAAATGGTGCAGGGAAAACGGTAAGGCTGTGTGCAGGTTTGCTTTTTGAGCTGTAAATAGGTCTGACAAATAATCTCTCCAGAAAAGTGTTAATAATACTACAGAAATCTTGCTGTTCACTGCAAATATTGTGTTGTTTAGCATTATTAGAGAGTTGTGTTCATGCCTGGGTTTGGCAGTGAGGAAATGGATGCAGATCCTAATTAAAACCAATCCCATATTGCATAATATTCCCTCTTTATTCCATAAATAGCAGATTCTCATGGTACTCAAAAATGAAAGCATTTCTTTCTTCCTCTCTCCTTGCACATTTAACTCATTTGTAAATATTTGGGCTTGTAGCCCATCTTGTTTTCTCTTGAGTTACCATCCTAACTATATACTTCTTTCTGTTCTTTTAGACTATCATTGAATGTCTTAAATATATCTCCACTGGAGATTTTCCTCCTGGCACCAAAGGAAACACGTTTGTTCATGATCCAAAGGTAAAAGTCATAGTGTCTAGATGTGACTTGGGTAGACTTCCAAGTGAAACACTTCAGTGCACTCAGGGCTTGTGATGAAAATAAGAGTTGCTCAAGTTCTAGGCAGCTGTGAGCTGACTTTGATTCAGGAAAAAGAGAGAGCTGTTAGAGATCAGAGCATTGCAGCTGGGAAGGCATCTTGGGGAGAGTTTCCCTTGCTCAGGCTTTCTTCTCCCTGCTGAAGGTTGCCAATGAAACAGATGTTCGAGCTCAGATCCGACTGCAGTTCCGAGATGTGAACGGAGAGCTCGTGGCTGTGCAGAGATCCATGCTCTGCACCCAGAAAGGCAAGAAAACAGAGTTTAAAACACTTGAAGCTGTCATCACTAGAACAAAGTAAGTTGTAAAGGTTGGTTTTTTTTTTCTTACTTTGTTTGGGTTTTATGTATTTTTGTGTATAAGACAAAACTTCAATGCATATTCCTTGAAGTAGCTAGCAGTGCTTTTAGGTTAGAGCTGTGTCATTTCATCACTTTATCTGTTACTTGATTGAGAAATCCTACATTTGATAGGCACTTTAATCACAGAATGGGTTGGGTTGGAGAGGACCTTAAAGATCATCTAGTTCCAACCTTCCTGCCATGGGCAGGGATGCCATCCACTAGACCAGGTTGCACATGGACCTATCCAGTGTGGCTTTGAACACTTCCAGGGATGGAGCATCCACCTGTTCCAGTGCCTCACCTCCCTCTAAATATCTGGAGTATGTAAGTAGCATAGTGTGGAGGATGTAAGCTTCACATCCTTCAGCTCCTTTTCCACTTTCCAGATGATTATTGGCCTGTGTTTAACTCCCATCTCCACTGAAGAAGAAGTGTGTTGACTTCACTTCATTCAGGATCACTTTTGCTCCCTNCAGCTTCAGGTTCCACCAGGGAAGGTTTAGATTGGATATAAGGAGAAATTTCTTCCCTGCAAGGGTTGTTAAGTCTTGGCCCAGGCTGCCCAGGGAGGTGCTGGAGTCACCAGCCCTGCAGGGGTTGAAGAAACATCTAGATGCTCTCCTTAGGGCCATGGCTTAGTGGCATGGGAGTGCTAGGGATGGATGGACTGGATGAGCTTAGAGGTCTCTTCCACCCTTCCTGATTGTGTGATTCTCTTTTGCATTTAGGCTAAGTGTGTTGCCTGGAACACTTGATGATGGGATTCATGTGCTGGGGAGATGTTTTACTTAGAGCATTCATTCTTTCCTTTGCAGAGTTCCCTAGCAGCAGTTGAACAGAACCTGATGAAAGTAATGAGGCTAGACAACGAGGTGAAAGCCCTGGAGAGCAGGAGGAGACAGATGGACAAAGACAACCAAGACTTGCAACAGAAGATGGAAAAGGTTGCCTTTTACATTCCATGCTGCCATCCTGGCAGCCTCTCTTTTGCTTGTTTTGACCACTATGGGATAGCTCCTGATGTTAATAGTATTTATCCCCCTGGAGATATTCTTAGTTCTTTCTCTTAAAAGAAGAAATAATGGTCAGTCTTTTGTTGTGATTGTGAGGAGGTATTTTAAACTGTTTGGAGAAATGGAAAGAAATTCTCTTGCTGGTGAAAATTTAGATTCATTTATCAGCCTAAGGAAAAAAAAATGGATATTCTTATCCCAGGTTTGCTTGTTCTTAATACAGACATTCCATGTGGGAGATGGTTTAGGTCTTACCTCTTGAGTTCTGCTGTGCCAAAAGGCTGCTTTTATAAACCAACAGAATTGTCTTATAAATGGGAATAAAAATTGGCATAGAAGTGTAAAATTAAAAGCTGTGATATGTTAGATATTAATAGATAAATATTGTATTAGTAGGTAAATATTCTATTAGATATTAATGCATTGTATTAGCTCTTACTAGATAATATATTAGCTATTAATGGATAAATATATAGATATTAATAGATAATATTATATCTTAATAGATACATACTATATTAGATATTAATAGATAAATATTATATTAGGTAAAATAGATAAATACTCAAATATTAATGGATTATATTAGCTCTTAATAGATAAGTATATAGATATTAATAGATAGTATTATATCTTAATAGATACATGCTATATTAGATATTAANATAGATAAAATATTAGGTAAAATAGATAAATACTCTATTAAATATTAATGGATTATATTAGCTCTTAATAAATAAGTATATATATATTAATAGATAGTATTATATCTTAATAGATACATGCTATATTAGATATTAATAGATAAATACATTAGATAAACTAGATAGATATTATATTAGATAAAATAGATAAGTATAGATAATAGCTAATACTATATCTTAATAGATACATACTATATTAAATATTAATAGATAAATATTATGCTAGATAAAATAGATAAATATTCTATTAGATATTAATGGATTATATTAGCTCTTAATAGATAATATTATATTAGCTCTTAATAGATAAATATATATATATTAATAGACAATATTATACCTTAATAGATACATGCTATATTAGATAAAATAGATAAATACATTAGATAAAATAGATAAATATTATATTAGATAAAATAGAGAAATATTATATTATATATTCATAGATAAATATATTACATGTTGATATATAAACATATTAATCTATAAACATGACATTCCTTACCAATATATCCAGTATTGTTCTGTATTCTCTTTGGTGTCCAGGTCTTCCAAGGAACAGATGAACAGCTAAGGGATAGATACCAGAACCACCAAAGACTAGTGAAGGAGAAGGAGAAGAGGTTATCAGAGTGTAAACGTGAACTGGACAGAGCCAGTAAAGAATGCCAGAGATTTAACAGTGAGAAAGCAGAGCTGCTGATTGAAAGAGGTATTTTGGGCTTCACCTCTAACCTTGGGCTTTCTTGTTCAGTGTAATTAAGATCTGAACTGCAACTCCTGAGAGGAATTGAAGGGCTTTGCACCCCTAAAATGTGTCTGAGTCAGCTGCACAGTGTGGTGTGAGACTCTTGCCAGGTGGAGTGTTCTTCTGCAGCAATTCCCAACAAGCTCTTAGTTGTCCTGAGCTAGAAGTACATCATTTAGCACCTTTATTGTTACATGGACCAGTCCTTACAAAAATATTCCAGCTTGCTGCTTTGAAGGGGGACATGGAGCAGTGTCAGCCTCAGCAGTGCACAGCACAGTTATTTTCACTGGTTCAGTTGTGCTTTCCTTAGGTGATGCAATTCCTGTTGAGCAGATGTGATTGTTTTCACAAAGAAAGCATGAAGGGTAAATGTAAAGTACTGCATCTGGGAANCAGGTGCCAGAGCACTGGCCCAGGCTGCCCAGGAGGCTGTGGAGTCTCCTTGTCTGGAGCCATTGCAGAGCTGCCTGGACACATTGCTGTGTGAGCTGGTCTAGGTGATCCTGCTCTGGCAGGGGGGTTGCACTAGATGAGCTTTCTAGGGCCCTGCCAACCCCTGACATCTTGGGATCCTGTGATGAAAGCTGAACACTTGGCAGCTGAGTGTCTCAGGGCAGGGCTGGGGACTAGTCAGAGGCCTTGAGGGTAATACTCTTTCACATATTATGTATTCTCTTTTTGATGGAAAATGAGAATTTCAGTAAAGCTCTAGTAGCTGAGAAAAAAATAGATGCTTACATGTGGCTTCTACTTGTTTATAGTGATGAGAATATTTTTAGTGTTTGAAGAGGCTGGGTTTTTTTATGGAATCATAGAATGGTCAGGGTTGGAAGGGACCTTCAAGCTCCTCTAGTTCCAACCTCCCTGCTCTGGGCAGGGACACCTCCCACTAGAGCAGCTTGCTCCCAGCCCCAACACTGCCAGGGCTGGGGCTGCCACCACCTCTCTGGGCAACCTGGCACAGTGGCTCAGCACCCTCCTCGGGAACAACTTCCTCCTAACATCCTACCTAAATCTCCCCTCCTCTAGTTTGGATCCATTCCCCTAGTCCCAGTACTACCTGATATCCTAACAAGTCCTTCCCCAGCTCTCTTGTAGCCCCTGCAGATGCTGGAAGGCCACAAGAAGGTCTCCTGAGAGCCTTCTCTTCTCCAGAGTGAACAATCCCAACTCTCTCAGCCTGTGCTCATAGGAGAGGTGCTCCAGCCTCTGCTCATCCTTGAAGAGGCTCTTCTCTCCTCGTGCAGGTCGTCTTCAGCTGCAGGCAGATCGTCACCAAGAGCACATCACCATGAGGGATTCCTTAATCCAGTCTTTGGCAGCCCAGTTGGAACTGGAGGGTTTTGAGAGAGCACCTTTCACTGCCAGGCACATCAGCAGCTTCCACACATTGCTGAAGAAGAGACAGGAGAGAGATGCAGAAGCTGCAGAACGTCTGATGGTAGGAATTTGGTTGCTTTGGTAGTGTAGGTGCTATTGGTTATTGGGGTGTTACTGGTCCAAATGTGTCTGGGAGGAAGAATGTTGTGGGGGGGAAGTGAAGCCTTTTTTTTTGGTCTTGTAGAATTCTTTATTATGGGTTGCCTGAATCTTCCCATGGAAATCAGCTTTGGTCATCAAGTGAGGTGAATTGCCACAGCTCTTGAGCAGCCAGCTCTTTAGAGAGGTTTTTCTCAGCAGCCCTGTCAGGCAGGGGGATCACTCAGGAAGAAGTACAGTGGGCAGCTTTTTGTTGGAGTCATCTTCAGAATGGAGTTGCCCTCCCAGATCACTACCAGTGTGAGGCATCTCAACTGTCTTATCCAAACATTTCAGGAGTAGATCTTTTACAGCTTCTAGTTATCTATGTATTTCAATGTCTAATATTTGCAAGCTGGTGTGAAAAAGTGTTTTTAAATGTTGTTTTCCTATTAAAAAAGAAAGAGTGAATTATTTCTGACTCCCTTCCAGAGAGAATTTGCACGGAAAGAAGCAATGAAACAGAAGCAGATAGAGGAAATCAGAGACAAGAAAACTGGGTTGGAAAGAACCATTGACTTGAAATCAGACATTCAGAATAAGAAACAAGATGAGCTGAAGAATGTCAAAGATGAGTTGCAGCAGCTGGAGGGCTTCTCAGACAGGATTCTGGAGCTGGAGCAGGAGATTGCCAGGACTGTAAGTTAATGAAAACTTTTAACTTTATCATTAAAAACCAACCAACCAAAGGCCAAACCTTGATGCTTACTCCTTGTGCTGCATCTTTGCCCTTTCCATGCCCTCTCTGCTCCACCATGGACCTCCAAGGGGCAGCCTCCCTCACCGTGGTCTCCACCACAAGCACTTGCAGCACCTCTTCCTCCTCTTCTTCACTGACCTTGATGTCTGCAGAGTT
>VWZO01003650.1:0-26580 GCA_013396975.1 Bucco capensis
TCATTTGCAAAGCCTAGCCATGATGATCTGATCATTTGTTTCCGAAGAGTTTGTGTAAATATAGCGAGATTAAATGAAAGGAACACTGGAAAAAAAAAAATCACTTTTTCAAAAAGCATGCTACTTTCACAAATAAAAGCGGTCCGTTAGGGCAAGATTATTGTTTGTTGTTCTGCTTGTAAACTTGTCCCAGCTCCCTTTGAATTTTTTCCAGCTCTTTCCATTTAGTAACAAACACATATCTTAACGCCTGCCTCTGTTTCCTAGGAAGGTCTGGGTCTGTCCTGATCACCTTGCATGGCTACTGAGCAACAGGCCCTGGCTGCAAAGTTATTTTCCCTTGGCTTCTGGCTCCCTGACCCTTATGGAGTAGGAAGCCGTGTTGTGCACTGCTAGATAGCCCTTTAGTAACAGATGATCCCACTGTCATCTGCCTTTGGAGTGACTCCTTACTATCTAGGCCCATGAACCACAAAGGTTCCAGATGAGAAACTTCCTCACTTCTGAGGCAAATAATTTTACATTTAGATGCTTTTCATAGCTACGGTGGAAGTACCTCAAGTATGAGAGGGTCTGGAGGCTACTTCATAAAGAGACATTACAGAAGTTCAACAATTAATCTGAGGATGCCATGCAAGTATAATAATTTATATTTCATGTTGAGAGGCAAAATAGAAAAAATAACAGTTAATACTATGCTACATTCTCAAGGGTGCTAGATTTAAAACAAAACCAATAACATTAAATCCAAAATTATTTTCTATTTTAGAAGTATCAGTAGCCTTCAAAACCAAGAATCTTCGTAGGAAAATTTACAGTGCAACCAACTTTAGAATTTTCTCTTTATTTTTTCCTATGGTTCTTAAGACCTGATGAAAATATCACATACTTATATACTGACAAAACAAGGAAGAATCCATCTAGCTTCAAACCACTAAGGCCTCTCTTTCAGTTAATATGGTAGTATAAGAATATATGCCAGCATATTGAATTGTTTATCATTATACCTCTTTTGGCTCTTAAAGTTTTTCTCCAGAGTGTTGAAAATATTCCATCCGTCCAATCATTTGTTGCCACATCGAGATGACCAAACATTTGTGCAGCAGTTATAGCTTTAGGATTCATTCTCATTTCACGATGTGGCTGTCCACAATCTAGGAAGGCAGATCATCAGTTAGTTTTGGTATTTTGGCTGAGACATTTTTTACAGAAACTATCCATTTCTGAAAATTGTATAAGCAGCCTACTGAAGCCTGTGAAATGGAAAGACACAAACTTAGCTCAAAAGAGATGTTTTTTCTTCCCTACCTATGAGCTTTTAGTTTAACCAGGTCAAACAGAAGTTATTCCACTAATATTTTTCTTAGAAATACATAGGACAAAACCGTACACTCCTCAAGCGTCCAGTCAGGACACAAAATGAATACTCTTCAAGACTTTGTCAGTGCCTGAAACAGGAACTATCTCCTAGCAGCAACAAATTATAGTAGTAGTTATTTTATACTGCAGATAAAGACTGTCTTGTGAATCGTGTTCAAACGGACTACGTCCTTAAGATTAGGGGAAGGTCTCAGCATTAGCTCAGCCAAACGTGGGAGATGCTTTAATCACTTGTCTGAGCTGTCTACCCAGACAATACTCTGCTTTCTCAATGTTTCTAAAATAAAAACTTCTGCCAGAAGTATTGTAATATGGAAAATAGGATATATATTCCATGACTTTGAAAGTTAGATGTTTTTAAGCTTTTAAAAGACACCACCATAATAATTAGTATCACAACACAAACTGATTCTTTCTGTGAAGTAACTGAGGCTTACTGTGAAGAAATAATGTGGTTTAAAGTTTACAACATAACAGTTTAATAACAGTTTACAATATAAATACTCACATACCCGTCATGGCTTTCATTAAAGTGTGGATGCAAACAGTTTTTCCTGCGCCACTAGGTCCTAGTGTCATCAATCCATGCCTTACTTTCTGGTTTTCAAAAAGCTGGATAACTTTCAGTTTCCAAGGAGGATGACAGACAAGTCCAGCTTCCTCCACCTATAGATAGTGACATAAAACCAAATTACTACTATTTTAGGGTACAAGATATTTTGATTTTTTAAAAACAAAATAAAACTATCCTCAGCAGAAGACTACACTCTTTGTAAAGGCTTTGTGTATATAAATAATTATTTGGAAAAAGAAGGACTATTTAGTATTCAAATAAGTACTTAGAAAAATTAAAAGATAGACTTTTTTTCCAAGCTCTTCTTAGGATTTAAACATCATTCTACGGAGAAGTCAAGAATTTTAGAAACATTCTTGCAAGCAATGTCTTTCATAGCCAGACACTGTTTTCGCCTAACTCTCAGAACTCTCAGAACAGCTGCTTCACAGATCATTGACAGTAGAGCTATGTGGGCCATGTTAATGATACCTCTTTTTAATTTATTACAAAATGACAATTTAAAGCATGAGATTCAAGTTTCTTATAATTTCTCCTAATAAAGGCTTAATTTAAGAGTACTTTTTTAAAGGTAAGTGTATAAACTACTGTAAGCCAACCAGTTTTACAAACACTAGCTGATGATCCAACTCTTCTTTGTAAGGAAAGCCAGAAGCAGACTTCTTTACTTTTATCTAATCATGTTAAATGTAAGTAAATGAAAAGTCATATGCACAAATCCTTCAGAAATGCCCTTCTAATTTTCAGTGGTTTAATTTTGGTTAGTTTGGGGGGCGGTGTTGTTTTTGGGTCGGGTTTTTTGAGGTTTTTATTTCTCTCAAACTTTAAGATAGTTATCTGAGAAATTATTGAAAATCCAGAAGAGAGGTGATCATTTAAATGTACACCCTCCATTAGCATTCTATATCCCACTAATGTTCTTAATTTGACCCTGTTGAAATGTTCTGAAATATGTAATGGGAGAAAAAATTGAGGAAATGTTATTTTAGGTAAATCTTTCCTCAAGCTTGTGCTACGATTGTTAATCTTCATACAAACATGAAATGCTGCATCGCATAGGTAAGTATATATACATGCATTTTTTAAACTGGTCATCACAAATGACTCACAAGAAAACCACAGGACACCTCAATCACAATTCAGTTACCTGTTTGTCTATAGCAGCTTCCAGTTCAGGATAACCTACTTTATCAAGCTGGATATCTGGAAACAGATCTTCAATTAGACTCAGGAATAAGGGTTCATCTTCAGCAATCTAGTGAAAATCGGGGAGAGGGGAACACACAGATTAAAACCTGTTTTATTTATTCTAGTATCTTAAAAAACAATCCCTAACTCTTGTAGAGCTAAAAGAATACTTGAAAATATAAGGAACCCTCTATGATAGCCTTCTAGGTGCTACACACTCTAGCAGGGCACAGCAAAAGGAGATCATGTGATGATTTCAACAATCAAGAGTTACTGACAATAAACTACTAACATAAAGATAGGATTTTTTTAAAGTAGATTATACCTATAACATTTATACAAATAGTAGGTTATTTGTCTAATGTGGAAAAATATAATAAAGGAGATGCAGTATTGCAGCAACAGAAGAGGTATTGTTAGCTATTTAAGACAGATGATTACTTCAAAATAATGACTACATACTTCAGGTCAAAGGTTCTAAAAAGATTACTACACAGATTTCTGCTTGGTGCTTCATTTCTATAGGTAGCAGGGGTAATATGTAAAAAAAGTTCTGAACAATGAAAGGTGGTGTTGTTTAACCCAGGTGGGCAGCCAAGCACCACACAACCCCTCACTTACACCCTTTCCAGACCTATGCAAGGTACTGTGAAAATTAACTCTATTCCAGCCAAAACCAGTACCCAAGGCCATCCACAGAATAGAACATTTCCGATAGCTTCAGTGTAAACGTTACATCTAATCTTCAGTGATGACCTCAACAGATTTAAATTGTATTTCCAAAAAACTATGCAGCTCCAAAGTACAGATTAATCTGCCAGGCCCTCAGAACTTACTAGTTTAGACAGGTTCATGTCTCTCAGCACACGCATGACAATAGTAGACTCAGTGTCTGTGGGATTTGCTCTTTTTGCTGCTCCTAACGTACGTAGCACTGACAATATATTCCGCAAGCCAAAATCATAATGTACCTAGAAGATATGCAAAGTTCAGGAAAATTTTCCCTGAGCTAACAGAGATAAAAGAACTCTTATTTGCCATTTAAAATATGGATTTGTGGTACACATAGGACAAATGCCTCGTAACATCCAAGAATTCGTCTTTGGCTGTGTGACTACGGGCAACTTCATTGCTACTATCTACTAAAGTGTAAGAGGAGTGACAGGAAACAGAAATGTAATGATAAGTCTTTGCACCATGATAAGGTTTCCAAGGACTATTAAAATATATTAGCAGTACTACTCTGAATTCTCTGTGTACATTAGAAACCAACTTTATTTGAATAACATCTAAACAAGCACAGGCAGCAGAAACCAAATGCCTCTCAATCCACTCTATTATTTACTAGGTCAACTAATATACAAGTCCTTTATGTACCTCAATTAGCATCATTTATTAAAGCTAAATCTTAGTGATAAACACTATTCTGAATTACAATCCTATTCTTGTACACATAACCTGCAGAATGAGTTAATCCTCCAGGAGAGTAGAGGGTTGCACTACTAAATGTTAGTGTCATTTAGCTTAGTGAACATGAACTTCTTGATTATCTTTACATAAATACTAATAATTTGTGACATCATATATTTTTTCCTTATATGAAAATAATCACCTGCTTTGACAGTTGTTCTTCACACAGCTTGTACAGTGTAAAGAATTTCCTTGCCAATACAACATTAGCAATGAAACCACAACTAGCCAGTTTCACACGGATTATTATTTGACGGTCAGGAACCATCATAGCTACTGAACGAAAGTTGATCTTTAAGTTTTCAGGAAGTTCTTGCCGTCCAGCATATCCTGGATTCTGGGGAGAAGAACAGGTTTTTAAGTTGACTGTGCCTTGCAGAAACAGAAGAATAATCAAAGGAATGTGTAATCTGGTTAGACAAACAGCTTTTTGGCTTTAAATCACATGTAGAAATGAATTGCCATTGAGATTTACCACCATATATCTACAGCATTTTAGTCTCACTTATATCCATGAGATATGAAAAATGTTCTACCTAAACACTTCAAAACTGTATTCCTCTTATAGGTCCTGTTTTTACTGGCTACTTTTATATATATCTCAATGGCCATTTTTCTATCCTTGTAACATAAAGCATGCTTTGGGAACCAGAATGTGGCACACAGAAGCAATCTGACATTGAGATATCACATTCTGTTTACAATGCTGTCTGCATTTATTAATTGCATATGCTTGATGTCATCGAAACAAAACCCTGCAAATTGTCTTTATTTTAATGCTCAATGTCCTCAAACTGTCAGTAAGTTCTAAAAGCTGAGTGATGTGACAGCTAGCAAGAACATTCAACATACCAGGTTAGAAGCAATTATTGTACAAACAACAATGGCATATTAGAAATCTACTGAATACCTACCATAGTAAGAAAGATGCCAAATTCTGGGTTCATTTCCACATTATCACCATCAGTAAAAATAAAGCTTTTTTTATGTTCCTTCTTACATGTCAATACAATTGCAATTTGCTGTGCAGCTACAGATAGTACTGGTAAATCAATACGATTGAATTCATCAAAGCAACCCCAGGAACCAGACTGAGCCAAACCTTCAAAGAGAAAATCAAGTAAGTATCTGACCATAATGTTTATATTTGAGAGTTGGGAAAGGGACAAGAAGAAGAGTTTAATTCTTTTTCAAGCAAGTATTCACAAAGTTGCAAAAGTCCTCAAGCTTGCTACGATAACACATCTTTCAATTTCTGCACCTTATCTCAGTATCTTGAATGTTCTTCTGTTCCTCCCCACACCTCAAAAAAATTCCTGTAATAAGACTCTGAAAATATGATGGGTTTTCAATAGCTCACTGCACAAATTAAAACTAACAATGAAGTTGTTTTCCTCTGGAAAGAAGTTAGGAGTTAGTCTGTGCCAGAACTGCATTCTTCCTTGGATATTTTGAGGGAAATGAAGCACAAAAATAATCAACTTGCAACAACATAAGAGTCAAGGACTCACACTTAATCGATAATTTGACATCTGCCATAACTGATAGGTATCAATTTCAGGTGCAAGAAAAAAAAAAGTCACCTGCATCTAACTTCAGTGAGCTGTGCCAATTATTTTTAAGATATATAATGCTATTTATTTACTTACTTCAACTAATAAGAACTTTGACATTTGAAGGAGACAAAATACTGAAATCAAAATCCAAATTCACATTGGATTCCACCAATGCATTTTGTGTCATTTCATAAACTGTCTTAAGTTTTCAGACATTTCTATTTCTTGGAGACAGTGTTGCAAATGTATTTTACATTCATAACACAATATTAATTACTTGCAGTTATTAAAATGTTGAAAACCACCTGTTGATTTTATGTTGACCTTGTTTTACCAGGATGTGTTTTTTAGCATTTGTGACTTTCATACAGTCCATAGAATGATGTGATCACAGAATATCCAGAGTTGTAAAAGATTAATAAAAATCAAGTCCAAATTCTGACTCCGGATAGGGCTACCTAAAAGTGAAACTACATATCTAAGAGTGTTGTCTAAACACACGTGATCATCAACAGGCTTGGGGCCCTGACTACTTCTTTGGGGAGCTTGTTGCAGTGCTTGAACACCCTCTTGGTGAAAAACACCTTCCTAACATCAAGTCTGAACTTCACTTGACACAGCTTTAGGCCATTCCCTGAAGTCTTATCACCAAACTCCAGAGAGAAGAGACCAGCCAGCATCTCTGTCTCTGCTTCTTCTCATACGGAAGTTGCAGATAGCAATGAGTGCACACCTCACTCTCTTTTTCTTTAAGCTGAACAAATCTAGTATGGTCAGTCATTCCTTGTAAGTCACACCCTCTAGTTCTTTCATCAGCTTTGTTGCTTTTCTTTGGACATATTCTAATATTTTCATTTGCTTCCTACATTGCTGACCCTAAAACTGCACACAGTATGTGAGGTGAAGTCGCTCCAATGCTGACAGCGTCCAGTTGGTCATATACTGTGCCTAATGTACCCCAGGACACAGTTGGCCCCTTTTTCAGCATCTTACTTTTAGTCCACATCTTACCTTTGAAGATCCTCCCAAGTCCTCGGAAATCCATCTGATCTGAACAGTTGAAGACCACTACATATTTTCCAAGGCACCGTCCCATGTCTTTGATGGTTTCAGTTTTTCCAGTTCCTGCAGGTCCTACAGGGGCTCCACCCATGTTCATGCCTAAAGCTTGAGCCAAAGTGATGTAACATCTGAAAGCAACAGGTCATCATTACTTGATGGGCTACAGCACAGAGTTTTCTGTATGGTTCTAGAGGAACTTTTTCAAGTGTGTTACATGAGGAATGTATGATTTAAGAAGAGAAGAAAACTGCTGAAATTACATGCCTCAATTACAATTTAAATCATTAAGTAGGAGAACCCTTTAGTCAGCCTGTGATACAGGTAATATTTAGGTTCATCTCCTCATACATAAAGTGGAACAACAGATAATCCTCAATAACCAACAACCTGAAAGATCATGGTAAGAAAGCAGTTACAGAGATGTTGCCTATTCTAGTTTGGTTAGCTTAGTTCATTAATTACTTTAGATAAAGTAGTTCTGAACTGTATTATACTGTGGACTACAATAATGAAAGATGGCTAACCTTTCCCTTCTCATCCACCATTAAAATTTGATCATACAGGGCATCCCATTTTCATAAATGAAACTTCTACGTGTAATGCAATAAACCACCAGCTAACAGTTATAGCTCAAGCAATGCTCTAGAATTTGTTGTGTGAAATATTAAAAAACAAACAAAACAAAATCAACCAACACACTTATTTTGTCAATGATATATTATAAAATATTCTTTGTATTATTCCAGTTAGGTAGGTAGGAAAAAAAATCAATCTTTTTCACCTGTCTGTAAGAGGGGTTATGACAAGCCTGTCAGTGCAGCCCAAGAATTCATTCTGGTATGTGAAACTCACATCAGTGATCTTAATTATCATTATATCTGAGTCTTCATTAAAATAAAATCTACATTGTTTCAGCCACTCAAAGTCTGTAGGGCTCTTGATATGCATGCAACACTAAGAAAAGAGAGGGGAAAAAAGAAGTCTCTGATATTCATGGTTAACACTTACTTTTGCATTTATATTATGTCCTCTAAGTAGTATTGCAAAGGCAGCACTGCCAATGAAAGGCATAAAGAACAGCTAGTAACAAAAGAACAGTGGAGACCCTGTCTTGGTTTTTACACAAAAATTGTTATCACTGTCACTGAAACCTATACCAAGGCAAAGGAACTTCAGGCTTTAGATGACCGTTTCAAAATTCTAAATACAAATGAGCATTTTATAAGCCTCAAACAAAATTCGTTAAGTTCAGTTAACATCAAAACATGCATTTCTTTTACTCATCTCTACCATTTTACTTTTACATATGAGTTGGAAGCATATATCGTGATATTTCATTTTAAAAAAAAAAAAGTCATGAGAATTGTACAAAAACACATGAAAGTTGGGAAAAAAAGACATTTAAAGACAATGTTGTGTTGCAGGTATTAGTCAAGAAATTAAACAGAGCTGGGAGTAACACAAAGTTGACTAGCTGAATATTAAAACAGGATTAAAAAAAAAAATTGCCCTGCAGGTTGTTTCTAAAAATTGTTCTTTATATAACAATGAAAAGATAGGTGCCTGCCTATCAGTATTGGGTTAAAACTCAGTAAGTAATTCTTTTCACAGACAGCTTATTTTCAGGGTCAGGTCCAGTGCTTCCTATAGGTAAAAGGGTATGTTAGCTTTTAAGTTTGATTTTTTAGGCAGAAAATGCTTTCATTTTCCTAATTTTAGTATCATGTGGCAGCATGAGAAGGTGTGAAGTAAATAAATAAATCCCTAAGTAATAATTAGGTATGCTACTGAAACTAGAACAGAGGAGACAGCAGCTTCAACCAACTGCAAACCTCTTCCTGAACTATAAACCTATATTCATTCTATTTGCTCTTGAAACACACAATGTAGTCCACAGAAAGAACATTTCTTGCAGCACAACGTGTAATGAAAAAGAAGTCCCTAACTGATCACGCAACAGAGGCACCTAACTTAAGTGGGCAATGGTTCTACATTATAAAATTCTGCTATTAATTAGGGTTTGAAAAAAGCACTGAATTACTTAAAGGGAAACTTAGACATGGACTGGAGCAACAAGAGCATTTTTATAACACTTCAGGTCACACAGTCATTACAGTTCTGAAATTAAATGTTTATTTTAAGAGGCAGAAGTTCATAGCTCTACTAGTATTTTCTTTGTGTTCTTTCACATTGCTTTACATGGAAATCACCTCATAACTCATTGCAAATTCTTCAATACTTACCAGACCATCAAAAATGTCCCTCTGATGGACGTGAATAGTGATCAATGTCTCATATTTAACTCGCTCAACTGGGGTAAGGTCTTTCGTTGTCATATCGATCAGCATGTTCAGAAGATCCAGGAAAAACTGGTTCGTCTTTTGCATAATTTTTTTATCATACCTGGCATTACACAAAGCTTCTTCTGAGTCTCTTGTCCAAATCATCTGGATCCCTAACAACCCAACCTTAGAAAACATAAAAGAATATGCTTCATGATCTTTCTTACTTCACCTAAAATGTACATCCACAGACACAGAAAAACTAAAAAAAAAAAAATGGTTCTACTATTATTTGTGTAAAATTATTTTTCATGCACCCATACAGAGATTATTCAACCCATGCAATTAATGTGTTCCAACTCCATTCATAAGTACATAGTGAAGTCCACACTTCAGTCTGAGAGATACTGCCTATGGTGCACTGCTGATACAACTGTTCAATATCATTTACAGCACATAGACATATATGTAAACACTGTACATGATTAATATATTTCATATATATAATTAATAACTGATCAGTGAATAATTAATACTTCAATTTAAAATATTTTATCAATAATTCACAAACATTTATTCCCTCTCCAGCAAGATTCCCGACCACAAGCGGAGAAGCTTTTATTAGAAAATAATTTTCCCTCAACACTACTCTCAGCTCGAAATCTTTAGCAACATATAGTGTTTTCCTGAACATACAAAGATAGACACAATTTTACTACTTTTTCTTCAGTAGTCAAGTATTAAGCTTATAAAGAAGTAATGTTAAATCAATGCTTCAATTTACTGTATTCAGCATTATTTTTGAACAACAGCTTCCCGGTAAGTTTTCTTCTTTTGGTTTCAGATATGTAAAATCTACCTTAAAAATATTGAGGTGGTTAAGATAAATTTAAATGTCAGGTTTGCATTTATAACACTGGCTGCGATCTTGATTGCAAAGACAAGAAAAAAATCAATGTGTTACATATCTGTGAATGATTCTTCATTGATTTAACAATGACATTACCTGGGCTGGGTAAGTAGAAAGAAATTCAGTCAGCTGGAAACTAGGTTCCTGGATGTGTGCAGCTGCCTGGCAAATAACATGATGCAGCGACAGCTGGGATTCCTTCAACAGAGAATTGAGCCAAACTTCCACGTTACCTTCGGCCATTACCGGTCTAGTCAGATCTACAGTCTCACCCTCTCGTGAGATGATTGACAATATGCAATCATATATCTAATAAAAACAAAGAATATTTTGTATTAATAGATTTAATTTTACCTTTATCATAGCTGTCTGATTTTCCTGACATCACTCCACTGAAATATTTTCCAGTTTCCAGGCGCAATAAAGGAAACCCTCCCCAATTACTAGTGGGTTAGTAGCCTAAAAATATTTACTGCCTTTCAATCCAAAAAAATGGAAACACAAAAGTTAAGGAGCATTGCCAATCAAATGGGTTTAATGTCCATGGGGAGGTACTGAATTTCTAAGAAAATGTACACATACACAGGAAAAAAATGTTTGGTTTCCTGTCTCTTCTTTTAAAGGGTATAAGAAAACAGTTCTCCAAAGAGTCTTTTTGAAGGGATGCTAAGAATAACTCAGAAACAGGTGAGAGACTAGATATATTTTTCCTTAGAATCAAAACATGAATAAGTACAAATACAGGCAATCTAAGGATACAAGTATGCTCATAAAGAATGAGCTTATATGAGAGCATGCTAACCTATATAAAGCCACAGAAGACATGTAAATAGCTGGGTGTTTTTTTCTGAAGCCTAAGACTCGTGCTGATTTTTTCTTGTTTTGCTCTTCTGTATAGAGTTTTCCTGTTACAGAAATTAGGATGTGAAACTAAATCTAAATGAAGAAAGCCTACACAGCAGCAAATAGTCGATGAGTTTTTTAAAAATTTGAACACTCCATGCACACAGGTAGCTTTCTGATTTAACAAGGACTGCACATTGTTAATTTGAAGGAGTGTAATATTGAGGTGCAGGCAGTACGTACCCTTTCATGGAACCTGACAGTTTTAATGTTATCAAAGACATTCAGCAGATGTGTTTGTATATTGTGAGAGTCTGATGCCTGGCCAAGAATTTCTAAGAGCGCAGGATCTGACACAAAGAAGAATCGTGGAAAGAGGAGGCGCTTTTTCTCCAGGTACCTGCATTTTTAAAAGAATTAAGGGGGGGGAGTAATGAAATAGTAAGTGAATTCTTTTTACTTATACATCCTTTCTTTTTTAAAGGTGACATTTCTCACAATGCATCATTGTAATTTTTAGCACTGACAATGACAACAATTCCTATCCATCCTATCTCATGTTAGACACCTGTTTTAAAGCTACTCTTTTAGCATCAGAAATCACTTTTTGGAAAGTTTTTATTATTTCCTACACTGTAAGCATAAGTAAAAAGAAAAGAAACTAAAAGAAAATATTTTTACATTGTCTGTTACTTGCTGTTTAGATCTCGTGCTGAATTACTCCCAGATTTGTGAAGGGTCTGAATAGGACATACAGAACAAGACTGCCTTCTGGATTGAAACTAGGCTGAGAAAAGCTTTGGTTTCAACAGAGACAGACAGCAAGTGGCAGCTTAGTGACTTGAAAGTGAGCTACTAGCAATTTCTTTGGAGGAGTTATATCATCCTGCTAACTTCTTTGCTCAGTTCAATTGAATTCATAGGAAAATAACGTGATCTTTGGAAAATCCATGGCACAGTACTCAAGCAATTGCTCTTTCCCTTGTTATACAGTCCACAACTATCTGCCCAAGATGGTGGTCTTGTAGTAATCTTACCCTGTGAGTGATTTCTGACAGATTTCAAGTTGTTCTAGTAAATGTGGTAATAACTGTCCCATGATTTCATCTCCAATGCAGCACTGAACAACATTAGGTGTTTCATGAGCTTGGGTCATGATCCTCACCCAGGATTTATCAATGTTAGAGAAACGCTTTGCTTCCTGTTGAAACATGACAATGGAAGGGAAGAGATGGAGGAAGGAACAGAGAAGAGGGAAAAGGCACTTGCTTGAAGAACTGGTACACAGTAATCTTGTGTCCAACTTCTAAAGATTTTTCAGCTTAGAAAAGCACAGTTTACACAATACATCTTATTTTGTACTTGACTGTCAAACCTGGTATCTAACTTCTCTTTCAAATATTCTTAGAGAAAAAGATAGAAAACTCATTATGCTTGAATTGCATGCTTCAAATTTGAAGATTTTTCAAAAAATTGAAATTAGTTTTTAATTGAAACATTATGCAGAAAAACTAGGCTAGTGTTATGTACTATTAAGATAGTCTGACTAGGCTAGGCTACTACTAGGTACAACACTCACACATATTTGTTAACAATTTTACCATCTAGAAATTAGAAGATCAGCTAGCTCACACAATTTTATTATTCTTTCTAACACAATCCTTCTGTTGGCATTGTTTACCTAATTTCTTAGCAAGACTAAAACTAGTCTTGTTAGTACTAGTATTAGTTAAGTATCAAAAAAAAAAAGAAAAGTTAGTGCATCAATGATGACACCAGAGCTATGTTTTCTTTTTAAAATATAGAAAATCAAACTGGAGAAAGGCATGTCTGAAAACCTTTGGAAGCTGCTTTGCTATGTCTCCGCCAACAAAAACAGCTTCTAAATAAATCCACAAGTTCTGCACAGTCATCCAATTCTCAATGATATCTATTGTGTTGGAAAGATAGTGCACCCATTTCTGAATCTGTGTCTTGAATGGTGTGTTGAATCTAAAATAAAAAGAAGACACTTGTTTTATTTCAAGAAGGAAACAAGTCTCTTGAAAGCCAGCTTGTTACTCGTAAGGATGAGGAATAATTTTTCTGCTCATATCTTTGTCAAGTGAAAGTATAAAAACCTGTATTTGACTCAATTCAGCTAGTGAGCAGCTATTAACAAAACAAGTTCCAACTTCCAGCTTTTTACATGTGGTTCATGGCACAGCTCTGATCCAGCAGAAGCTGAGTGGAAGCAAGACTCAATTTCACTCTAAGGTGAAGTGGTTTCAGAAAGGGACTACGCAACATCTTGAAAGCTGCAAGAGTCCCAGAAGTCCTTATCAATTGAACTCTTGCTTTTGAACATCTGCCTGGTGATCATGTTATGAGTTCCTTATTTTATCTGAAGATTCTGGCATGTGAAACCAGACCAACAGAAGCTCATTTTAACTAGGATTTTCAGTTCCTTCCGCATCAGGCAGTAACCTACCACAGATGGCAGAGTAGCAGTGCCTGTAATGCCTGTAGTACGTCTGCTACAAGCAAGTCATGTTCCCTTTTCTGCTTGTCATCACTTTCTTGCATCAATGAAAATTGTCCAGCTGGTTATTCAGGAACCCTGAACTGCATCCATATGCTTTCAAAATCACTTATTGGAGGGATACACACAGTAAGAACTAGCCCATAAACCATTCAAGGGCAAGCAAGTTCTTAGGTTTTTTTCTAGATGTTTATTTTGGTTCTCCTCTGTGAAAGATAGATGTGTTCAATAAAACAAAGTCTCTTGCTGATTTTTTTTTATCTCCACCCCCTTTTCCAGTTACCTGTTACTCATGAGAGAGCCAAGAATCATCAAGCTGTCCTCCATGGTTGCAATTGTTTCTGATGTGCTGTCACCTCTTAAAAGAAGTTCCCCACGGGTTTTAAAGTTGGCAAAGATAAATTTTTTGTTGCCCCATTCAGCTATCACTTGTTTTAACTTCTGCTCAATGTCTCTCTCCTTCATAGCACTTATGCAGATAACCTTTTAAATAAATAGGATGTCAAAAGAAGCTGTGAATGGTTCAAGCCTCCAGTACACAAACCTAATACATATTTCCTTTTACCATAGTAAGGATGGTGAGCAACTATTTATCAAGTGGAAAGATCTACAGGTATGCAAACACCATAGCTAATAATCCATATACCACATCATGATGTGACCAGATTTAGGAGGAACAAAAGAATAATACAGTGATTACTTTTCATATGTTGCAAAACAAGGTGCATTCACAAATTAACTCCTAGGCCAAGTTGCATGAGGAGTTGATATCATTATTATGTGTCACTATCTTATACCAAGCTGAAGTAATACTCTGCTGTTTCTTCAGATATATTCTGTTTTCCTTCTAACTACTGTTACTCCTGTACTATTTGAGCAAATTGTTTTGTTTCATGTATCCATTTCTCTTCCTTCACAATACCTCTATTTCCTCTTTATATCTTAATAGTGGAGCTTCCATTATATTCCTCAGTTTGAATGTTTCACTTTCCACATCAAAGTTGTGTTCAGTGAGATCCGTAATCTGCTTCCAGTGCCGAGGCATCATTGCTTTGTTTGACATATGCTCAAGCAATGGGCAGCATTCACTGAAGTCCTCAATGGTCTTCTTTAGGTCAAAAAAGGCCTGCCATTCCTTTACGCCACGAGGAAGCTTACGGCATCTACAAAGAAATAATACAAGCTTTTTCAAAGTTTCAAATTTCACCACTTGTTTTTTAACAGCAGACCATGTACCTTCCAAATTCAAGTTTCTTGTATTTTGAAGGTTCTATATGTGAGAAAATCTATTTCCAGTCTCTTTCTCTGACCAATACCTGGGCAGGCACCTACAGGCATACCTTAAGAAGTGTAGATAGATTATTCTAATGTATTTTATCCAAGCTATCTTCAAAAACAAATGAACCACTTTACATCTTGATTTCATATTTTGGTGAGGATCACCATAGGCACTGCTGCGTGTTCTAGAAAAAATTCTGTTCCTCAGAAGATGCAGGTTTAATTCTTTAAATTCCTTAATTCCCAGTTTGATGAAGAGTTAGGCTTCTATGCATTCAACATATCTCATTTTGTAGGAAAACTATTCAGCAATTCACTAATTTGCCTTAGACATCTAGGTTGCATTTGTCTCTCATGAATATTAATATTATTTTAAAAATGAAATTTCCCTTCTTGAACAAAATAAATAGTAATTTTAACATATATTCCAATCTCATCAGAAAAGATAACCAAGAAGCTAAGGAACAATAACCCTTAGCATTTAAAGGATCAGTCTAAACAGGCTTATTTATTTTATGAAGTTGGTAATGTATACATTTTTCACATTTTTTGTGTTTCAATGAACAAACACTTGCTCAGATATGATTATTTGTGCTAACCAATTTTAGAATATTTAAGAAACAAGGCATCTTTACCACAGTAGCACTCACCTGTTTTGAAACTCCATAAGTTCACTGTTAATTTTTGCAGTGTCTAATTCTGACCAAAGAATATCATAGTAGCCATTAATTGTGTCAATGACACTGTTATACAGATTATAGAGTTTCTGTAACAGATTCAGTTGCTTCTTTATTTCAAGAAGTTGAGGATACTGAGTAACAGGCAAACCAAAAAGATCTTCCCCATCAGTACAAGTAATATATTTCCGAAAAAGATTATCAAATCGATTCTAAGAAAGAAAAAAATTCAATTCTAAATAAATAAGTAAACACTCAAGAGCTGGCATTATGCTTAGAGCTACATTAGTGATTAAAATCTAGTAAATAGTGGAAAGACACATAGGAGATACTAACAACTGACACTGTTAATAATTTTCATAAGAGTAACTTTTAGTTATCTTGGGGGCCCACACCTTCAGACAGGGAGGTCATGCAAAAAATCAAGCAGGGCAGGAAGGAGACCAGTGTGGCTAAATAATGACCAGCTTCTTGAGCTGAGGCGTAAGAATGAAATGCATAGGCAGTGGAAGCAGGGACAAGTAGCCTGGGGAGACTACAGGGAAATGGCTAGGAAGTGTAGGAATTAGATTAGGAAGGCCAAGGCACAGATGGAGCTGAACTTGGCGAGTGATGTAAAAAGTAATAAAAAAGGGTTCTTTAAGTATATTAATCAGAAAACAAAGATCAGGGTGAGTGTTCCCCCTCTGTTGAATAATGAAGGACATTTAGTCACAAAGAATATGGAGAAGGGAGAGCTGCTCAATGAGTTCTTTGTTTCAGTCTTTACTGGCAGTCAAACTTCCTGCAATGAACAGGATTTGGTAGCCTCAGATAAGCGCTGGGGAAGTGAAGGGCCTCCCACTATAAATGAAGAACAGGTTCGGGACCATTTACTGAAACCTGGTAAGAACAAGTCTATGGGACCTGATAGCATACATCCTAGGGTCCTAAGGGAATTGCCCAATGTAGTTGCAGGACTGCTCATATTTGGCAAGTTGTGGAGGTCAGGTGAAGTCCTGGGTGACTGGATGAAGGGTAACATCACCCCTACTTTTAAAAAGGGTAGAAAGGAAGACCCAAGGAACTACAGGCCAGTGAGCCTCACCTCTGTGCCTGGGAAGATCATGGAGCACATTGTCGTGGAAGTAATGTTAAGGCAAATGCAAGATAAAGAGGTGATTCTAAGAAGTCAACATGGATTCACTAAGGGCAAATCATGCCTGAACAATCTGGTGGCCTTCTATGATGGAGTGATTGCAGCAATTGATGAGGGAAGACAGACTGATGTCATGTACTTGGACTTTTGCAAGACCTTTGATTCAGTCCCTCGTGATATCCTTATCGCAAAACTGGAGAGATACGGATTTGATGGGTGGACTGTTCAGTGTATAAGAAATTGGCTGGAAGGATGCAACTCAAAGAGTGGGCCCATGAGAATAAAATGAAGCTTAATAAGTCAAAATGTAAGGTCCTGCATCTGGGTAGCAGTAGTCCTAGATACGAGTACAGACTGGGAGAAGGAACTCATTGAAAGCAGTCATGCAGAGAAGGACTTGAGGGTTGTAATTGATGAAAAGCTGGATATGAGCCAGAAATGTATACTCACAGCCCAGAAAGCCAACCACATCCTTGGCTGCATCAGGAAAGGCATGACCAGTAGGTCTANTACTCCACATGCAACAGTAGCATAGAACAATACATGCAAAGCTTACACTTGAAAGAGGTGAAGCATGACATGCAAAGCAAAGAAAGGTGGATGCAGGAAATTTTGCCTCTCCAAGTATGCTGTGCAATTATTTTATTGAAGGGTTGAAGTGAGAATTACTACTCTTTAAGCAGCAAAGAAAAATAAAATTAAATTGTCAATTGCAATGTAACTGAGGGAACATACTAGGAAGCATTACAGGAAAAGGAAAACCACTAGAAGTCATCATTACAGGAATATAAATTTGTCATTGTAGAAAGACACATTTTAACAAGAAGTCAGTTTAAATGAAATCCTTTAACACTATTAAAAAAGAAGGAAAAAAAAGAGAAGGGAAGAAGATGGCGGAACTGTATTTCTGAGGAAAAGACACAATAATGGACACAAGAACAGCATATTGCCAAATACATCAACTGGAGAGTAGGCTCTCATCAAGTTACTTGAATCTAGTAATAAACTTACTATCTGTGCAGCCTGTCTCTTAGCTCCTAAAAAAAAGGAAAAAAAAAATCTCTAATTTTCACTAGCATTCTTGCAAATGTATAGGAAAAAATACCTACTTAGCTATCACTAAGTTAAAACAGACTTTGCCCAATAAGTAATCCTATGGATCAACGAAAATTAGTTGAATCACTCTGATTCATTCTTAGAAACTTCAGGTGTTAGTTTACTTGCAGTAAATATCTAGCAATGTCTTAGAATTAACCGTACCTGAAATATAATAAGCCTGTCACTGGCTTCCTGAGGGTCTAAACCAATCACCATTGGCCCATTCTAAAAAAGAAAACAACAAAAAAACCTCGTAAATTTTGAGGGTGAAAATTACAACTAATTTTTAATCAGCATTTTGTAAATGCTAAACACAATCACTTTTGCAGATGCAGGATTCCATCCCTACATCAGAGATCATAGTCACCCACTATAATAACAAAAAAAAAGTTAGTTCTATTTTTAAAACAGAGGTTTTCATGATAGTATAAAAGCTAGAAAAGGTGGCTTCTTTTTCAAGTAAAAACCAGCATTACTTATAAGATGATATAAGATTCGTTCAGCTTGACTCATTTATATCCTACTGAGAAAGAATATAAGAGCTTAAGTCATTTGTACTTCTATCCAACATCAGAAAACTTTTCTTACATCCAAATATAATATCCGAGTAATCTAAATCTTCATGCTGACTAGTTGTTTATCATAAATCCTAACTGTCTCACACCTTATCTTAAGATATGATTACTTTAATCACATTAAAAAAAAAATCTGGTCTGCCCTGCACTGAAACTCAAATGCCACATTAACAAGAATAAACATATTCTTCAGAGAACAGAGGCACACTTCATTAATTAGTCAACCGTAGAATCTTTCTGTGCTCCCACTGCTCCTCAAAAACTCCTCTGATACTATACGCCAAAAACACTTGCCTGATCATAATCTGTATAGAACTGTGCACAGTCTTCAGTAAAAGTCTTCACAGTGCTAATAAGCTCTCCTCTGAAGTTTGGCTGCAATGCAATGAGCTCATTCTGCACTTCATTTGCACGGACTAGCAGTTTTTCCCAAGAGTAGTGCAAAGTGTCCACCTTCTCTGTCTCTTCCTTGGCCACAAGTAGATCATATTTGTTTAACATAGCATAGGATTCCTGTCAGAAGGTTGGATCAAGATACACAAAATGGTAATGATTAATGGTTACTTTTGCACACACACATTTATATACCCTAACATTACACATTTTTAAGAATATGGAATGATTTGTTAGAAAATCTGTTCTTTTGCATAGCAATTACCACAATATGGTAAACCAATACCAAACTGGAAGAAATATCAAAATGAAAAACAGCTATTTCTCCTTAAGGTCTTAACTTTCATTCTCTCTTTTGATAGATTATTTGTCCTAGTGCAATCGGCCTCTCTGAAAAACTATTTGCAGCTAAAATACTCAAATCTACAGGTTTTAGCTCCTTATAGTTAGAATATTATTTGATCTGTATCTTCAATTATCTGCTATGTCCCAACCTGAATATTATAGTAGACGAGTCATGAGAAACCATCTAAGCAGAGGCCTTCAAGTGGGCAAAGCAAAAAAATTTCTTTTCCATAAAGAGCTTTAAGCCCTACTTCACGTTTTCAACAAAAAAAGAATCAGGAAATCATATCAAAAGTTGCAACTCAAAGAAAACAGAATCAGAAAACACAGACGCAAGACCTTTGTCTGACAGTAAACACAGATTTTGTATTTCAAAACCAGAATATTTCGGTTGTCAATATTTGGTAGGAAAAAATTCTATGTTAAATTCCTTTAAAACAACAAAGACACAACCCTGATAAAATTATGGGTAATCAGAAACCACAAACATGTCTTAGGAAAAAATGTTCTGCTGAACATCTAGTCAACTGTACATTTTGCCAAACTGTAGTATTCTTAAATCCATACTTTAGTCAAGAGTGCAGAGACAAAGTTACAATGTTTTTAATTCTGCCATTTGACCAGAAGCCCCTACATTGTCAGATGTTCAATAATTGCATTCTAGCAAGGTAACTTCCTTAAGGAAGTCAATTGTTTATGTTTATTTCAACCCATGATATAGCTCTCACATTCTCTTATTATCTACATCACATTAGCTTTCTCATCTTCTATAGGTCAAGCTAAAAAAAAAAGAAAAAAAAAAGATGAACATCAATGCTCATCATGCACAGGCTTCTTCCATAAAGCACAAAAAGGTTCTTGCATTATCTGTATTCTCAACTTCCTCTTAGCTAAATCACTCAATTTCTACACTATTCACTAAACCACCTCTTACCTCCACAAGTTTACATTTGTCAAAATCAGAGTTCTACACCAAAAAAATTTACAAGAACCCAATAGGTCTGGCATCCAATATTTTAACGTATTAAATCATACCTTTTCAAAGTACACTGTTAAACTTTAACTCAGAAAATAATCGCTCTGCTGAAACTTGCAACATGCACACAACATTACTGTTAACTACCTCAATGGGCCCAACTTGAGAGTCTATGGTGATCTGTAGTTCTCTGATCGCTTTTAAAGTTGACATGGCTATTCTTATGTCATCCAGATCCTTGATGTGGCGATTTAACTTCTTGCCTGTTTCCTCTATGAAAGTGAAAATTGTTTCCATCTCTGTTCTGTATTTCTTATTACAATGATGCCCCAGCAAAGTCACCCAGGCTTTGGTTTCTGCTCTCAATGTTAGCTTCAAATCAGCTAAAAACAATGAATAGATAGTTAGATATTGTACATATTTTTAAGATGTGTTTACAATATTTTTTCAGTGTATTCTCTTCACTCCCAGTTCTGATTTTTCAGTCTAACCATCCATGTACAGAGAAGATGAAATCACTTTGTCAACTTTGGTTTATAGGATCGCTTGCAATTCAGGATTGCTTTCCTCCTAGTCTTCTCAGAATATATTATCTTTCCTACTGGAAAGATGAGGATCGACTCCAAACTTGTCATCTTGTTCGTATATCATTACACACATATCTGTTCTACACATCACTAATAAACTGGTCAATATTCTCATCTAAGTCTCAAATCGTCTTGGCTAGGCTTCGTGAATGAAGATCCAGGGAGGGCTCCATCCACGCTTCTCATCAGCACCTTTTACAAGCGTGCTGATAAAAAGAGGATAGCAGATAGCACCCTCGAGCCTGCGCAATGGATTTTTTTCTTAGGTGAGACACAGCATGTGCGGAGCTGGACCCACCCTTTAGTCCTAAAGTTCATCTGCCAGAGCCTAGCAAGCTTGGATGCTGGCAGCGAAGTCCTTAGGATGGAGGTTTTATTAGAGTGTCCTTCTCTTAGATGGAAGGCCTTACAGGGCTAAACGAGCTCCATCTGCCTGGGTTTGGAATCAGAGTTGTCCCTCTCCTAGGATGACTGCCAGAAGGCTAATGAGCCCATCCTACCCATACAAGGATTATAGGAACACTCCCCACCCTTTACCATGGGCAATGAGTTTAATGCTCCCTCTGCTGTTGGCACAGTTATGGCACCAGGGGCCACAGAAGACCCCAAGTGATTTTCAGACTGTGCCTGATTTCAAAAATTAATCTTTAAAAAAATAACATGGAGGAAAACAAGAGTGATTATGCAAACTGAAGAAACAAAATTTTTATCTGACATTGAATGAAACCAAAAGGTCCATCAACCATTTAATTAAGTTTTATCTGTAGCATCAGTGGAACCAAGATAGAATATTGAAGCCTTGCTGAGTTGCTGACAATACTGATTTTATAACAATCCAGTCCATTTCTCTAAAGTTCTGCCCTTAAATTAAAATTTTTTCTTTACAGTTTTCAACAGAAGAGTCAAAAATCAATACCAACACAATAATTTCAACTGCATTATCTATTCATTCCCTATGCAGATTTCACTTGCGTGTCTTCCTTTTTACAATTTCTCTTCCTGTGCTTAGCTCTCACACCTTATAATCTTTCTGATTTATTAAATAACAGAACTACCTCACCTTCACTGAGTTTCAATAGCCAGCTTTTTTCTTTATTTCTTTGCCTTATGATACAATAAAAGACGCCTTCCTAAAGATGAAAACGTTCTGCTTCCTCAGATTTGACATTCACTGCAAAGTCAGTTGCATGCCTGCCTTAGAGTTCATCATAGTTCCCAACTCTCCTTGCTATTATACTGGTGTAAAATGCTTGTGCAAAATTTAGTTAGGTGATGTGAAACCTGAGCTACAAAACATGATAAATATTGAGGCTTGGCAACCATGGCAGAAAAGGGAAACAATAGCACACGTTTCACTTAGCTATGTTAAATAGAAGGCTTTTTGGCTTTTGCAACCAGACAAGGGAAAAAGCAACATAAACATATCATTTTTCTCCCATAAAATATGTACCTCTGGAGGTTAGTGACAGAAGGATAGGCAACATCTACCCTCTTTCTCATAAGCGAGCAGAAATACCCACATAGGGGGAGAAACTCTAGCTGCGCCTCACAGATACTCATGCGTTACTGTTTTGTTTGCATGCATTCACAGCCAAAACACCAAACAACCATTCTCTCTCTTTTCCATCTTTAACTTAGTTCAGCCATCCAAAAGTAAGCATCATCTGTCCTTCCTGCAGGAGCCTGAGAGTATATGTCTCTAGAGAAAAGTAGAAAGCTGAATTTTACCGGTGTACAGTGCAATAGCTCCCACGCAGATGTATTCAGGCTCAGAATTGATTTTCAGCTCCAAGTCTTGGAAATGCAGAATTTCAGATTCAAACTCAGAGAGTAATGGGTTTCCCATCACAAATTTATCAATAGTTTCCTCCTTATCCTTCTGCCATATATGGTGGTAACAACTGAATCTCTCCAAAGCTGTAAGAACTTCCTGAAACACATTAGCAATTTGAAGAAAGAGTCTCAGCATTATACATGTAGTATGCATATAATCTCTTAGAAACTACTCATTAGAATACATTACAAACTCCATTTTGGAACAGGTTGCATCACCTCACTAAACAGGAGGTTTCTAGTAAATTTATGCTAAATTCCATTAGCAATCAAAAGCCTTGTCAGGAACGGTATGCTAATCACATTTAGTTTGTCAAATCAGTTACAGTATTTTCCAGTGAAGTGATTATTCAGTCAATAGAAACCTAGGAATCAGTGGGAAGTAAAATATTCCTTTAAAACTTGGATACAGTACACTTGTTCTTCCCTTCCGCCTATTGGACTAACAACTGAAACCTGAGCTCCAGGACTCAACATAACAACAACAGCAGGAATTCAATTTGTTCTCAAATTATGAGGCTATTTTTTTTTACATGCCTGATGTTAACTAAATTCCACACTGAATTCTGGTATCTTTGATTTGAATATCATTTAAGAAGTGTACAACAGGATTATTTTTCAGGAGTTCAGGAAAATGTCAGACAAAGTTAAATCAGCATCATATCAGTTAATTAAACGAGTAAATGAGAGGTGACGCCTATGAAAGGTAATTTACATCACTACATGGTAAACACAGTGCTTGCAGGCTAAATGATAGGAGTTTCCAATTACAAAATACTTAGTATCAAAATAGCAAGATAACTATCCACCATTGCCATCTGCACCTTAACCTTCAGCACAAACTTATATGTCATTGTGCTAGTTATGCTTTAGTACCACTGAAGTTAGAAGGCTTTAAGAGAAAAATTTCCACCAGGCAAGGCTCCATTTTTAAGGTTGGACTGGCCTCAGCAGGAACTGATGCAGAGTTCCCCAAGAGAATATCTGTTCAATATCTACAGCTTCTTAGAGAGGCATAGAGTAAGAAAAGGGCAAAGAAAAAAATGCATATCCCTTAAGCTATCTCCTAATCTCCTATAGCATATCCTATGCAGCACTTGATAAACGCCAAGCTGACAGCCACTTTTCTTCCAAAAACCTTCATAAACTCTTCATAATGGGCCAGAGGCCATGGTGGCTTCACTAGGATTTCTATGTGAATAACTCTGTATTTAACATGATGGTACAATTAACTACCAGTTCTATATTAAATACACACAATTCAACTATACCTAGTGTTTTGTATGATGTTTTACTAATTGAAGATGTTTTTAATCAGACCTAAGTTATACTTTATATGATATTCAAAACCTCATATTTTTGAACAGAGTACACTTAACCAATGTTACACTTTCAAAGTATATTTGCAAATTTGCAGCCACACATTTTCCATCTACCATCCAACACATTTTTATTCATTTGTTTAATCATTGCTTTAAATGCTCAATAAAAATAATAGCCTCAGATAGTGATATTAAATTAACATCTCAATTTTCTTACCCTTTTTGTAGAATTAATAGCAGTGCTGAGTAATGATACTAATTTAATAATTTCTTTGTTCTCTGAAACACTCTTGAAGTAGTTCTGGCTTTGCACTGAATCAGACAAACTGAGTGATGCTGCATCTGATATACAATCTATAAAGATAGATTCAAATATAAAAGCAGTTTTAGGACAGATATATCATTTAGGCCAAGTAAATTCCTATAGACAAAAACTGATGTCCTATTTTTCAATAAGCATGCATTTCAAAGTCAAGTGTTCTTATTAATCAAAAAGACAAGTAGAAGTCTAGATGGCCAATATAATTGCTGCAAATGCATAAACCTCTTGATTTTAGGAAATTTGCTTCATCTAGGTACTATGTCAAATTTGGAACCAGTTCCACTCCAATCTTTCAGATATAATCACTCCTCCTCTCTCACCCATCCCGAAGTTTTATCCTGTGCACTTCACTCAAGTGATGTATGGATATGTCAGCATTGAACAAGTCTATCAATATTTTTATTTTCTGAAATAACAACTGACAACAGATCCCCCAGTTTCCCCCATTGGCTAGCTGGGCCATTTCTGCCGCACACAGAAGCCTTAAAAATCCCCACTAAATTTGAATAAACGGCTTTTCACCCTCTGACCCTCTGCGTTCATATCTCTCTGGGAGAATTGGAGTGGGGAGCCAGGAGTTACCCCCTGTCAAATCGGCACCCGTACATGAGGCAAACGGCAGTCTCTACTGTGTAGAAGATTTCTCCAAACACCTTTTGGGCTCAGGCAATAAAGTGGTTTTGGCTTCCTGCCCGGACAGCGTCCACAACTCAGCGTTTGGATTTTGTTTGGATCTCGACCTACCAAGAAGAGGTAGGTCCACAGTTGTGTAGCCCCGAGCTTTTATTTTCTACAACTATATTTTAAAATTATGGGATCACTATCTTCTAAACAGGAACAGGAGGGCTACAAGCGCTTGAAAAACCTCCTTTACCTCCATGAACACCCAATAGATAAAGCTTCCCTAAAAACACTGATAAAATGGATTTTCAAGAATAATTGTGCACTTCCCTCTCCTATTGCCTATGAGGAATGGGACGAACCTGCCAACATGGTGGCACCCATGTGGGAACCTGCCTGCATGACGGCGCCCATGCACCCGGTCTCATCAGAGCCGGAGCTCAAAGTAACCGATGGGCGTACATTAAACAACAAGAAACAGCAGTGGATTATTTGGATTCAGTACAGGCATTCCCTGTGTACGACCACCCCTACAGTCCTCCCCTCTGGGAACTGGTTCCAATCCCAGTGCTTAAGGACACAAAGAAAGCCGTTGCTGAATATGGACTGAATTCACCTTACGTGAATTCAGTAAGAATTCTTGAGAGCACCCTCAGTAAGTTTGCAGATGACACCAAATTGTGTGGGAGTGTTGATCNTATTTTCTGAAATAACAACTGACAACAGATCCCCCAGTTTCCCCCATTGGCTAGCTGGGCCATTTCTGCCGCACACAGAAGCCTTAAAAATCCCCACTAAATTTGAATAAACGGCTTTTCACCCTCTGACCCTCTGTGTTCATATCTCTCTGGGAGAATTGGAGTGGGGAGCCAGGAGTTACCCCCTGTCAAATCGGAGCCCGTACGTGAGGCAAACGGCAGTCTCTACTGTGTAGAAGATTTCTCCAAACACCTTTTGGGCTCAGGCAATAAAGTGGTTTTGGCTTCCTGCCCGGACAGCGTCCACAACTCAGCGTTTGGATTTTGTTTGGATCTCGACCTACCAAGAAGAGCTTTTATTTTCTACAACTATATTTTAAAATTATGGGATCGCTATCTTCTAAACAGGAACAGGAGGGCTACAAGCGCTTGAAAAACCTCCTTTACCTCCACGAACACCCAATAGATAAAGCTTCCCTAAAAACACTGATAAAATGGATTTTCAAGAATAATTGTGCACTTCCCTCTCCTATTGCCTATGAGGAATGGGACGAAACTGCCAACATGGTGGCACCCATGTGGGAACCTGCCTGCATGACGGCGCCCATGCACCCGGTCTCATCAGAGCCGGAGCTCAAAGTAACCGATGGGCGTACATTAAACAACAAGAAACAGCAGTGGATTATTTGGATTCAGTACAGGCATTCCCTGTGTACGACCACCCCTACAGTCCTCCCCTCTGGGAACTGGTTCCAATCCCAGTGCTTAAGGACACAAAGAAAGCCGTTGCTGAATATGGACTGAATTCACCTTACGTGAATTCAGTAAGAATTCTTGAGAGCACCCTCAGTAAGTTTGCAGATGACACCAAATTGTGTGGGAGTGTTGATCTGCTGGAGGGCAGGGAGGCTCTGCAGAGGGACTTGGACAG
>VWZO01003650.1:26640-50252 GCA_013396975.1 Bucco capensis
GTGTGGTTTGGCTGGGTTTTTTGTTTGGTATTTTTTTTGGTTGGACTTGGTGATCTGAGAGGTCATTTCCAGCCATAAATGTTCTGTGATTCTGTGATAGGGGTGTTAAGCTCCCTATCTGTAGCTTACATCTTTACACCAAATGCTATAAAAACACTGACAAGGGCATTTTTTACGAGTATGCAGGTGTCACTTTTTCTAGACGAGTGGCAAGCCCTCATTCAACAGCATGCAGAACGCACCCTTTCCACCAGGGGTATCTCGGTCCTGGATTCCTTTAATAGGTTATTTGGAGTTGGGCCGTACATCTCTAACAGAGTCAAACCACAATTCCACTGAACGACCTATCAAAGAATTTGGCTTTCCAAGCAATTCAAACTATTGTTGAGGAGTCTGATGCAATGCCGTCATATATCCAGGTCCATCAAAAGCCAACAGAGCCATTTATAGACTTTGCAGAGAGATTAAAGGATGCTATCTCTAAACAAATTAAGCATCCAGAGGCTCAAGATGCATTGTTTCTAAGATTGGCAATCGAACAATCTAATGATGATTGTCAAAAAATATTAAGGACTCTTAAAGACCCCACTCCAATGGATATGGTTAAGGCGTGTCGCAATGTAGGATCCCACACATACACCAAGTCCCTATTAGCTGAAGTCCTGGCAGCTCAACAACAGAGGGAGGCTATGTGTCATCACTGCCAACAAACAGGACATTTTCAAAGGGATTGCCCTCAACTGAAAGAAGAGCACCTACAGTACCACCTAGCTTGTGTCCCTAATGCAGAAAGGGATTGCATTAGGGAAGTGACTGTAGATCACTCTTCGATAGAGAAGGGAGACCACTTTCTCAGAAAGCAGCACAAAAACTGGCCTTGATTTTGGGAAATGGGGAGCTGAGTGTGAAGGGCAGTGCGATTATAAAAATGCCCTACGAGACAACCACACCCAACTGCTCTCCTTGATCCTCGACACAGACCCAGAGCAAGTGTCTCTAAGGTGGAGTTGGCCTCTCCCCACCAATTCACAGTAAGCACTGACAGTTATCAAACAGTTCTCGTGAGTCCAACAAATAGCCAACCAGTGCCTGCTGGAAAATACATTTTATCTGGGACTGCTACATCTAACACTACAAGGTTAATAGTTATCCCACAAACAGTGACTGTAGACAATCCAAAGGCATTAGAAGTGACTGTAGAACCTCTGTTTCCACTGGTGGAGCTAGACACAGAAACACCTATTGCCAACTTAACCCCTATTGTGGTGGGGAGCAACACCCTGGACTCTATGCCTTTGGTCCAGTGGTCACAATCTATTCTACTCGATCGGCCAATGCTGACTTGCACTGCGTTTTTTCCCAATACTAACCACTCTGTTTGAGTAAAAGGTCTTATAGACACAGGAGCAGATGTCACCATCTTTGCAGAAAGCAACTGGCTAAAGGAATTGAGCAGTACGGAGCTGTGCATCGACATCGAAGGGGTAGGAGGAGCCTAGACACCGCTCCAAAGTTTCTTCACCTTACTGATTGAAGGACCAAAAGGTAAAGCTGCCTTCTTGGCGAAGCCATATGTCCTTAATATCTCAATGACCCTCTGGGGGAGAGATATTATAGGACAATGGGGAGTCCAACTAACTACCTCAAATTTAGTTTAAATGCCACTGGTGAGCCACAGCCTTCTGCCCTCACATGGCCCTCTAATGAGACCTGGGGAGGGGGCATGTTTGTGTCTCCACAGGATCCAATCCTCAGTGGGTTCCATCAAACCTGGTGAAATTTTGCAATGGTGAGTGACTGCCACCATGATCTCCATCATCATCCTGATCCATCTCAGCCTTCTCCCACACCCCCTCCTCTTTCAGATTGGCTTACAAAGCTGCTTAAGTTTATGTTTCAATATTAAACAAAAAAGGAGGAATTGTGGGAGACAGCCTAGAGACACTAGAGTTCAAGTTTTAGGTTTTGCAGTTATTGTACGGTTTCTTGTTGCACTGGTTCACTTTTGGTTTTGTTATCCCCCCATGTGGCAGCCACATGGATTTCCCTGGGCAGCGTCCTATTGTTCAGCCCACTGAGCCAGCCTCGCCTCTGTCCTAACCCTATTGGTTGTCTCCCCTGTCTTTCCCCATTCCCTGGTTTACTATTGGCTCTTGATCCCCCATATTCCCCCATTGGCTAGCTGGGCCATTTTTGTCCCACACAGAAGCCTAAAAAATCCCCACTGAATTTGAATAAATGGTTTTTCACCCTCTGACCCTTGGAGTGTGTCTCTCTCTGGGAGACTTAAAATGGGGAGCTGGTCCCTCACGGTCACCCCCTTTCAATCTGTGAAGATGATCATAGCTAGCCCTCAAAAGCTAATAAAGATAAAAGGAAGGTCCATTAGTTAGCAAATACCCGTAAGACTGACCTTACTATCATTTCTTCTTTCATCTTGTTCTTTCAAACATGATAATTTCATTTCTTAATTGCTTTAAGTATTACTTCCCTGCTTTTTAGATGTATAAGAGGGAGCTAACCTAGAAAGGCACAATATATTTGAGGTACCTGAAGTACAAATTAGAATAATTAATTTGGTTTGATTCTAAACCATTTCAGACAAGAAAAACCCAGCAACAAAAGATACCATCTTAAATTTCCTTGAAAAAGGTTCAATAACTTAATTCTATGTCTGATCACAAAACACTTTAATCTAATATCCTTTTAGTAATCTTAGACTAGTCAATCCTCTCCACAATCCTCTTTCCACTAATACTGCAATTTATATAGATATTTCTATTCAATACCAGGCTTTGTTGAAGCTGCACTAAATTTCTTAAAGGTACTTCAGCACAGGTTTTAAGATGCCATTTGAATATGCCAAGTTACAAACCACACTGGCAGATCATGAAAGATCTTTTGAATAGCAATAGTGGCTATAACTGTTTTCCAAATTCATTCACAATTTCTACTGTGCTACCAAAGATGACACCCTAACAGTTTTTCACAGGCTGCAGGTAGAACTCAAAGCAGTACAACTTTCTAAGAGGCACAAATAATCCCCTTACTCAAATCCACAAAAAGGCAAGTATCTACAGGCAATTCTGGCTTCTAGTCACAAGAAGTTCTGGCATTGTTATTATATTCTGTTACCTCTCCAAGCTACTCTAAAATCTATGAAGTCTTTATTCTAACTATTTTGATGTATTTTGTTTTTAATATTCTTTAACACATTCTGTACAAATCTCATTTATCTACCATTCAGATTGAGTGATGTCAGAGTTTATCATTACCATGAATATTTTTATTTCCAGTCCATTTCATTCCATCATCAGAATCGCTGTCTCTGCTCTCACACTGCAGCATAGATGCTTTTCTCTCTAACATTTTCTTCTGGGGAAGAAATAAAATTTCATTTTCTATTTGCAGTAGTTTTGAAACATCAGCTTTAAGTTAAGGCTGTTAAAAGTCACAAACCTCGGATATTCTCTCCTTACTCCACTGTCCAACTCCTTTCATTACTTTCACAATACAATCTACAGCTTTATTAAGTGTCTGCTGTACCTCATCCGAAGAGGGTATCATGATGATATTAGGGATAGATAAGTTAATACTAGTCCGAAATATAGGATGAGTACCTTTTTTCTGCTTAGAAGCATTGTGATTTTCTAAATGAAAAAGAAAAAAAAAAGGACGTTCACATTTAGCTCAAGACACCAAACTAGGCATTGTGATGACATAAACCAATATATACATTTTTCCTAGTGTTGAGTATTGAGCGTAATCTCTTAAGGAAAAAAAAATTCCTGAATAATGTATAAAGTATATCAGTACAGGCTGTAGCAGCAGAAGTAAAAACTAAGTACCCTGCTATTTCTTTCCATGAAGAGAAAAGTAAGAGAACACACTGCTTTCTATTTTTGTTTGTTTGTTTGCTTGTTTTTTTATAAAGTTTTATGTAAAAGCCAAGATCAAATGAGTAGACATTTATCAAGGCCCACTCCAAATATAATATCTGGCTTCAAGGCCCACTCCAAATATAATATCTGGCTTCAGAATAGCACAGTCAGTAGTAAGAGAAACAGTATCACAAAGACCCATTTCTACTGTCAGAGGGGAAGAAGAATCCTTTGGAAATATACCATGTTATCAATTGTGATTTAACAATACAGCTTATTCAAACTCCTTTCGTTTTCTCCTCCTTTACATATGTGGCTCTTTTTAATATAATTCTGGGATATCACATATATATATTTCTTTTTATAGCCGAAAAAAGCAAAGTACTGCAATATGGCCACCTAAGAAGGTGATCATGGACGATGCATGGATGTGCTTGCGTATGGCCTCCAGAGTGTTTCGAGTGACTTTCAAAAGGGCATCAATATTACAATGACAGAAGTAGGAAAGCAGTTCATTGGCCTCTTCCTCTAACATTTCTAAATCCATTCTCTTCCTCTTTGTGGGAGAAGACAGTCCAGCCCATATTGCACTGAAACAGTCAGAGGAAGTAAAGTTTTTTGATCTTCTTTCTTCTTCTGTTGCTAAAAAATCATAAATCTAGTTAGAAAAATTGTCTTAAGGAAATTGAAAACACAATAAAGCAACATCTCCAAAGGTGTCTGAAATACAGTTAAATTTTACTGAAGGGCAGGTTATACTTATTTGTAATCTGTAACTCAGTGTAACAGTCCTTTTACTCCTATCCACCTTCTCAGTACAAACTGTCATGTTTATCACCAAAATTTAGATATTATTTCTTATATTCTTTCTCTAGTAAGTCCAATGACTAACCAAGGCCTGTAAGTAGCTGCTTTTATGGCATTAACATTTCAATATGCAAGTTAGACTAATAATACTGACCTATTTTGGAGATGATAGATGAATCATAGACAATCAGTTATCCAGGCAGATTCAAAAAAACTCTTTGGACATTAGACACTGACAGATACTTCATTCAGCTTAGCTACAATATCTCCCAACATATACTATCACCATGCAAAAGGAAAATAAGCACAGAGCTACAAAACAATCTTCTTACCTGTATTTTTTCCCATTTTTTCACCAAAGGGTACAACTGACTTCTCTTCTATTCTGATCTGTACCTCAGTGTCAAGCAACATGTTAATCAGATCATTGGCTGCTTCCTCCACCAGTGAGCTTTTTAAATGTAGATTCCGAGAACCTTTTATACAGAGCTCCTGTAACCAAACCAAAAGAAAGATATGTTCTCATCTTCCCAGTTCTCCTGCCTATTTCATGGCAGCCTTTATTTACACAAATGTCAAAGCCCCAGATTTATGAAAAACAAAGTCAATACATAATATAATTTTTAAATTGCTTTGTTCAAACTGTTTAGTGTTGGATTCTTTGTTGTGCCATAGAAAACATTATAAATATCTTTCGAAATTGCTGTGGCTTCTTTCCTAAGTTACATAACTCATCCATAGTTAATATCATGAGTCAACATTTATAAAGCCTAGTTCCATTAAAGGGCTCCCAAAAACAAGTGCTTCTTAATTTTCTTAACTTTACAATGTAGACATGGAAGATTTAACCTTTCTTATAATCACTGCCATTTTACATTATTTGGCTGTACTATAAGGAGTATAAGCCAACCATATTTCCCATTTATAGCTAGATAGGACATAAAAGCTCTCAAAAGCTGTATTTGTGATTAGAATAAACACAAAAATTATTGATTGGCATGAGAAAGTATCAAAGAACAAGATTTAATAAAATTCAGAAATACATTTAAGTATTGTGCAGCTTTTTCTTCAATGCTCATGGTAAAATTGATCAAGTACGCTTTAGCCAAATATAATTTTTAACTATAATTGCCTTTTAATTTTTTTCTTCTTTGTGATGTTCTATTTCCTTAAGTTTAAGCAAACCTGGCTACCCCTATTTAATTAAAACTCAATAATTGGAAAAAATCAGCCATTAGCATGGTTCAGTCATCTCTAAATTTTAAAACACAATCTTCAGTCTTCCTAATGATTCAGTATAGTTGAGAGAGAAGCCAGATCTGATTTGCAGTATCACAGCAACTACTAAACAAAGTACTCTGGGTTTCTTTACAGGGTGTAGCTATCTTTTTTGCAGCAATTTCTTTAAAAAGTTAAGGACACCTGTTAGGTAACAGAACATATTTCTAGTCGCTTCTAATTAAAAACTAGAATTAGCTTACACACATTGTTATTATCTTTATTGTACCCAATAAAGGGTACACTGGGGTCAGTATACCACTTACTCTGCTAATTCTAATTGATTGGTTATTGGGATAGTCTAATTGCAGTAGTTCAAATTTTCTTGCAGAAGATCAACATTAAGCAGTATGAATTATCACACAGCGCTGAGAAGCATTTGGTGCTCACTCACATATTCTTACTTTAGTGAATATATATTTTAAGTACCAGCCCTATCAGGAAAGCAGCAGTAGGATCAACAAAAAACAACTATGGATTGTGAGGTTTACAAAATACCATTCATTCCATAAAATTCTATTTTAAGGTTTACTTATTTAACAAAAAGGTGAGCTGTTACAAGTGACAAAAAAGGAAAAGCCAAAAAGGTAGGTACAATAAGGGAAAAAAAGCTTTCATTTGTAGTATTTATTGCTACAAGAGGCCAGGGATAGAGATTATCTACATGATCTTCTACAACCTTTTCCAAAGCAATTTATTTTAGGAGAATACAAAAGTTAGACACTATATCCTAAAATTCCAGAATATCTCACTATTGCCATATAAAAGTCATTCTGACATTCAATTCTATTAATAGCTTAATCAGCTGTCTTGCAACTTACATGTTTAATTTTCCTCAACATAAAAATATTCTGATGGGGTGAAGGAAGGGCCTCTTCCAACTACACCTTCACTCAGTATATTTTACACACAGCATTACCAACTGAGGAGATCTTGAGATTGAAAGAGGTTTTCAGTACACAATCATTTCCATAGCATTTACTCTTCCAAACATAAAGTGCACTTGTTATTAAGCTATTCACAGCCCTCAGATGGGCAATTCCTTTATGTAAAGGCACTATCAAGCAACAATGACAAAAAAGATACTATCAAGAAGGAAAATATTTGAGTGATATTGCTACAAGAGGCCAGAGATAAAGATTATCTACATGATCTTCTACAATCTTTTCCAAAGCAGTTTATTTTAGGAGAATACAAAAGTCAGACACATTTGGTATTTTTGTTCCTTTTTAAGGTTCCAGCCAAGCAAGTAAGGGATTTCCTTCCTTTAGTCTCCCATGCATGCTTCATTAAATTAATTCACAAAAAAGGGGAAATATCTTAACTCAGTCTTTGAACTCTTCTTTATAAAACTTGTATCTAATAACCTTAGTCTTTTGCAGAAATTCCTCACAGCTCAGTGGTTCATCTTCTGGCAACTCACAGAGTGGCACTCTACTCATTTCTTGAAGAACAGCTTCAATACGAAATTCAATTAAGTCATTCACTTGATCAAGCAATAAATCCAGCTCAGCTTTTGGAGCAAACAGAAGATTCAAGACAAGTTTAAAAGTTTGAAACAATAGTCTTTGCAGAGTTGTGCTTGAATTTTTACTTTGACAAACTATCACATTCAATTTCATATGAATTTTCCACCTTAACTACCTTACTTCAAACATCTAAGCTTCTATGGCAAGGTTCATCTCTGAAATTGTAATTAATTTTTGCATGACATATGCTTATCTACCATGTGCTATCTATATGCTAAAAGATAGTAAGCAAAATATCACATATAGCATATTATAAATAAATATATTTTGTTTATTTCAAACACGAAGACATTAAAACTCAATTGAGGTCCAAGAATACTCCTTCTCCTATAGCTAGAACTAGTTATCAATTGGAGAACCTACTAGCAACAGAAACTTTTGACAAACAGAAGGGCTATTCTTCAAAACAAAATGTTAGAAGCCAAATAACTGTTAACAGAAAGCAACCAAAAGAATTCTCATAGTTTGAGAGCAATTTCTTTCCAATGCTGAAACTGAAATAGCAGCAGGGTGTCCATTCCAAACTCAAACTATTTCTATTATTCAAAATTAAATTGAGTGTATGTAACATCCAGTTGGCATCCAAAACACGGATTAATTTGCTACTTCAACTAAGGAAAATTCCCACTATAACTACTTATATCACTTCAAAAAACAAAATCTGTTTGAGGTAGTAATTAAGCTGAAGTAAAAGGAACTTAATCTCTTTGGAAACAATAGGCATCTCAGTGCAATCTTGTGACAATCTTTTGAAAAGACTACAAGCACATCTGTTTTCTAAAGCTGTGGCCCAAGATGTGTGTACATTAAAGAAACTGATGCTTAAAAAAAAAAAAAAAGGAGGTTAATATGAAAAGCTATTGAGCAGTAACAGTGCCAACTCAAGGAAGATATTTCCTGAGAACTTGCTTTGTAATTTATAGAAACAAAAAGCAAAATTAGGAAAAAGTTTGAAACCTAGGAACTCTTTTTAAAAAGTACTCATCATTCTTTGAATTCAGAATACACAAAACCTTTTGCACACTACTTAAGGTTTAATCCTACCTGCCATCTAATCCATATTAGTAAAAATCTGACAAATACATGAGACAAAAAGAGGGTGTTGTTATAAAGCAGAGCTTTCATGAAGTACAGGGCAGGCAAATATTCTCATTTCTTTAATGCATAAGTCAATTAAGTGCAAATTATATAAAGTATAGCAAGTGTAATAATATATCTTGCATTTGTATAAAAATAAACAAGCAGAAGTCAATGGAAGGAGGCAAGTGACTTACCAAGCTTGTGAAAAACTGTATTAATATACCTCTCAATATTCAAGGATGTCCACGTCAGTACCATTAGACCTGGCTGGATAGCATCATCTACATTTGCTAACCAAGGAGTCATCAGTGGTTCAACAGGGTGTTGTATTTTCAGTTTAATTCTTTTATATTCTGCAACCATCATCTGAAGTAAACAGAGAATGAAATCATTAATACACACCGATTTGAATCTCTTCACATAAATATATAACTTCCATTAAGAAAACTCTTCTGGATATACCTCACTGAAATTCTTAAGAAACTAAAATTAATTGTTTGGGAATGTTTTCATTGTTTTTGTCAGAAGTTTCCTATTTGTTACTCTTTATAAAATTCAAGTACTAGTCCACATGAAAGTTCATCTTTGTAGATTGTACTGGTTTTGTGTGTGAAGTTAATTTTTTTCATAGTGGCTCATACGGTGCCAGGTATTAAATATATGACCAAAACACTATTGTTAACATTCTGATGTTTTGGCTATTGCTCAACAGTGTTTGTAGAGCATTGAGGCCTTTTCTGCTTCTCACACTGGCCCACCAGCAAGTAGAATGGGGACACACAAGAATCTGGAAGGGGACACAGCTGGGACAGCTGACCATACCATATGATGCTGTGTTTAAAAATAAAAGCTGGAAGAAGGAGGAGGAATGAGGATGTTCAGTGCTATGGTATTTGTTTTCCCAAGTAACCATGACATAGCCCTGCTTTCCTAGGCTGAACACCTGCTTCCCAATGGGAATTAGTATATTAATCCCTTATTTTGCTTTACTTGTACGTGCAGTTTTTGCTTTCTCTACTGAATCATCTTTATTTCAATGCACACACTTACTTGTTTTGTCTTTTAACCTTTGGATTGTCTCCCCCATCCCACTCACTCCCATGTGGGGAGTAAGCATTCTAGTTTCACATGTTTTGTTTTGGGTTTTTTGTTTGTTTGGGGTTTTTATAAAAATGCTTTGCAATAACTTATGGCATACTATGGCATTTTTTCTCATTTCAGAATCAAGTAGCCCTTTGAAGATACAGTTTTCTGGACACTTATCTTTGAATCCTCATCTTCAGTCATCAGGGATCTTGTCTGTTCACAGGCAGACAAAATAACCCAACGGATTTAAAAGATGAGTGAAATTGAAGTTTTAGCTTATCTTTTTAAAATAATTCTGCAGATATCTGTGTAAAAGTCTGGTGCAGTAACTGTGCTGCTACTTGCTGGATGCTTTATACCTCTTTAAATGCATACCACTTGTTCCTCCCTCCCAGCTATATTATCAAAGCAAACTGTATCCAATGTTGACTCTATTATTGTATGAGAGGTAATTGTTTATGATTTAGAAAGCAGGCAACAGAGTGAGGCATTTGTAAGCCTGGTTTCTTCTTCATCCTCATCTCTTTCCCAAACTCTGCAGAGCTTTTCTAAACCCATGCTTCTTTAAAGTGTCTTCACAGAAAATAAAAAACTAAGAAATTCTTCTTAAAAGCGCCTCAAGACAATCACTAAGATAAAAAACAGATTTGCCAATGTTTCCTTAACGTAAAATAGTTGATCATTTTTTCTCTTCCATATAGAGAGAGAACCTAGACATCTTAATGTACAGTAGACATACATACAAATAACTAAAAAAAACCCACGTGCAAATTGTTGGCAATCTTCTTATACCAGTCTCTCCTCTGTTGAATAATGCTTGCAAATAGTGGGATTTCAAGGCACATGTGAGACATGCAATCTGTTTCTCTGATTAAAGTTAATATTTGAGGGTCAAAATTCACAAGTAGTTCTCCTGTTTCTGCTGCTTTTACTAAGAGAGGTGTCTGAAGTCCTCTTTTAGTTAATTCAATCTGCGGAAAACAAAGTCATCATTCCTGATCAGACAAGCCAGTACAACAAAATACCTTGTTTTGGAAATAAATATCACTTTGGCAGACACTAAAATTAGGTATTGCTGACAATAAAGATTAATATGGTATGAATCAACAACAAATTTATTAACATGATCTGTATGTACCCAAATGCTTAACAATCAATCAGATCAACTGTTCTTTATCCAACATAACATTTCTCTGTTGATTCTTGGATATCACAAGCTGTATTCAATAGTCCAACACCAAAATCAGACCCATAGATTTTCTTACTTCAGTACTCTTAAATCTGGACTCTCTTATTCTTACAACATTTCATAGTCTGCATAAGGCTGCACATGACCTCCTTGGTGAACTAAATTATTCTTGAATAACTTCTTTGGATATCTTTTGAATAAATTTATCCTAATTTCTCTTTTTCCTTGTTTTCCACTACCTAAGAGACTACACTCCATTCCTAATGCAACTTTGAATTATACTCAACCGCTGGGCAATTTCTTAAAAAGACTAAAATTAATGTTTACGATAGGAGGGGGTTTTATAATTCTTTAAAAACAAGATTAATCACACTATTGCTTCAACTCCTTAGAATTAGTAGAATACAATTTGTTCTCTGTGTGATTAGAAGAGAGAGCATTCATAAGACCATCACACTTGGGAAATTTTGCTAATAGCAGGAAGAAGTCATGCCTTAGTAGCTAGGGATTTTTTTCCTACACAAAAGACTTTGTTGCTATCCCTATTTTCCAGTTGTCCTTTTTGATGACATAAATTTATTTTTCTTTATTCACTTCTCAAATTTCATGTATCATGCATGTATCATATTACACTGAGATGAAGTTTGTTTTTAAAGAATTATTTTCAAAACCAATTGATATCTTTCAGTGTATTTCTTTCTGTTTTTACTGAATACACTGAAAATTTGCACCCCCTTTCAATGTCTAAAATATATTTGACCATGTATCGTGTATGATTGTGAAATCTTACACAGTATTTTTCAAGAAATCATCTAATGAAATTTTGTCAGTCAGCCTTAAATGGGAGCTGAATTTTTTTTTCTGCAAAGTTCACCAGCAAATCTTATTGCACTCTCCTTTGGACTTCAAACTCGTTATTTCCACTATCAATTTCTTCCTTTCCCATTTACAGTTTTTTAAATGAAATTTTCATTAAGGTAACAGAAAATGGTAACAGAAACAAAGGGGACATTGATGCCACAAATCTTACACTGCTATAGAATTACAGTAACTTTGACTCTTCCTGGTATTTTATTATTTTAATATGTCCAAGTTGAACATCTTGGCTATATAACAATATAGCTTTAAGTCTTAGCCTATTTTTAAAAAGTAAATAAACAAGGTTATAAAAATCCAGTAACAAATAGGCAGAAGGGAGGAAATGTTCAGAAGTGTCAGAAAGTGTCACTAAGCTTAACTGTTTTCACTCTATAGAAAGAATAGAAAGTAGTAGGAGCTACAGCCCTATTTCTGTTGCATTCGTATTCCCCACATAACACTTGCTCCCCTGACGTTTTCCTCTTGTTCAGGAGTAGAGCAGGAGCTCCACCTCGTGCTCTGTGGCATTCATGTCCATAACCACTTGCAGTCGTTGCCTCAAGGACACTACTGAGCAGCAGCCACATTTTTTTGCCACATCTGGTAGGCAAATGCATTGATGTTTAAGTGAATACATTTTTCAGGTATGTTCAAGGTAAGTGTGCCCGTTTCAAAAACTAGAAATTGTGTTCAAATCCACCTTCCTTTGTTCCCAGCTGTTGAGTATAAGTTTAGAGTAGGCTCAGCAGGTTTGTTTATAAGGCTGCCATATAAGCAATTTCACTCTGCTACGGGAGAAACCAGACACCTGGTTTTAGCACAGATCAGATCACAGATCACCAGGACCTCACAAAGAAAGGCACCTGTTCAGGGGAGCTCATTGGATGCTACAATTATTTTGTAAAAAATTAAAGGAAAATGTACTTGACTTCTCCATCAAGGCATGGTTTGTGTCAGAAAATCCGATTATTAGATCATCTAGCCAAAGGAGACAGATGTAGCCCCACAAGAAGCATACATCATCCTTAGTTTTTATAGCTAACACAGGAAATATATCTTAAAAGAGCCCTGTCAAGGACATACATAGCAGGGTCAAAATACACTTCTGCATTAAATATATTACTGATTCTACAAGATGCTCAATTTCTTGAGGCTGGATGCTTTTCACATGTACATTCACTCAGAGTGTACCTATGGATTATCATTTAAACAACAAAATCCATATTGGCCAGACCAGAGGAAACCTCTGTGTCTTCCTTTAGCTTAAGCTAACCAGCTGAAAAAACTCCTCTCCGCAAACACAATCTTCTTGCACCAGAGTCAGTAGAATACGGCAGAGACAGAGGCAGCTAATGCTACCACTGTATCTTCATCATACATTTCCATAATAAACATTTTTCACTATCAATTCTTAGTTATAATGAGGGTCTTTCAGTTGCTCCTAAACAGCTACAGGTAGTACAGGCATGGTTTATTAATATAAACACTACTTTTAAAGTGCCTCTTCCTTATTCCACGCCTCACTTATGAAGCACCCTAAGTCTACAGCTAAGCACACCCAACTACTGCTATCGACCAGAGATTCCTTCACGCTGCTATAACTCAGTGTTTCATTGAGGACTGAAACAACAGAAAACCAATCTGGTCTATAAAACTAAATGTTATTAGTCAACCAAAACCAAAAATCCACCAGATTTTTTTTAAAGAAATACCCTAATCAAAATCAGCTCTTTTACCTGCTGAAGCCATCCCTTGTGGTAGATCACCTCAAACTCCATAAGAACTTTGGCTACCTTGTTGTAGTTGCGGATTATGCATTTGCCATCTGGTGTTCGCAGAACATCTGGGTGCTGCTGGAAACACTTCATGGGCTCCTGAATCCTATGGAATAGGTGGCGTGCCCACAAGATCTTGCCAGCTGTTGGAGGGAGATTACGAGCCAGAGGAGGGTCCTGCTTCTGCCTAGTGTAGATCTTGCAGACTGTTTCTATGTCACGACCATAGTTTTGAAGCACTTTTTGATACTTTCCATCAATGTCAAGATTTGGGATTTGTAATCTGATTAGAAAAATAATAAACATTAAAAAAATTTCTTCAATACTTCTGGAATTCATCTGATGTATTGTTGGAAAATATAGCCATTCCAGATTCCCTTGCATTCTTTAGAAAGTAAGCACTTTAGCTGCAGAGTTTTCAGTAAAGCTTGAACAAATACTTCCACAGACTGATTCCAAGAAATCAAGGTTTAGACTAGATGATAAAAGTTTGCAAGTAAGCCTATGCATTTCCTATTTTGTCACTGTTTTCAAACACTGAGCTGAAATTATGTGTAGCAAACTGTGACCAATCAGCCACTAGCAGTCTACTCCATTTAGCAGAATATTGTCAGAAAACTATTGCAATAGACTGAGGCTTCTTTGCAGCAATTTGAATTTATCAAGACAAATTTCACTGTTTCCTAATACAAATGTTTTACTGCCTCCTAACTGCACTGTGGGAACAAATTAATGTCATTTTTCAAGGAAAAAATGAAGACAAATATGCTAACAGCCATAAAGTATTCCTGTACTTATGCTAATTTTGAAAGATTGAGTTCAAAGTCCACTTATATCTGCATTTTCTGACACAAAAAATATAGGTTTTATTTATCCACACTGCTGAGAAAACATCTCTTAACAGAGCTGAACAGCTGAGTGATAAAAGTTTGAGTTGGTTTTTGTTTGCGTTTAAGGAGATACCTCTAGCTCTGTTCCTCCCACTTCCCACCATCCTCAAAGTGTTGTTTCCATTGTCTGGCAGAACTCTAGCAATCTAGATAGGACACAGTACCTTTCAAATTTCTTCAACATACTCATTGCTCTTTCAGTGTTCAGAATATTTTCAAAGGTGATGTCCATGAAAATCCTTAATTGATCCTGAAGGAGAACAAATAATTCTATAGCAGAGAACTACAGATATTATTTGACAGGGTTTATCAAATACTATATTAGAACATATTTTATGTAAAACTAACCTCAATATGTACTAATTTTTCCCTTTTTTCCCTGTCTCCAGAACTAAACAATCAACTTTCAATACATTTTTGCAACCAACAGAAGGTTTTGTCCTCTCAAATATTCTACCATGCTGACAGCCTTCAAACAATGGCTGCCAAAGACAGAGGCAAGCAAAGTGATCCAAGTGTTTATTTTAACTTCTTTTTTTCTTCTTCTACAGATACCTATTCCATCCACCAACTTGTAGTTTCAGAAATATGGGAAAGTTAATCATTTGACTTATTTGTGCTATGCTCCCATTCACCCCAAAAAATAACCCATTTTTGTGTCATTTTTGCCAGCATAATTACCAAACAATGCACAGTATTGAAAATATCCTTCTGTTGGAGGCCCTCAAGGGCCTTTCTGGCTTACTCCATTAAAATAGTCTGAAAGTTAGATAATAAATGCAAGTGGTGATACATTAGAGTCATTATTCCATTTCAGAACACACAGAGATTTACATAATATGTTTGGTGGCAACTCAGCTGCAGATATTTTTGTTTGCATTAGGCTTTATCAGTAAATTAAATTTGAATCATAAAACCTACATGAAGATCATTTATCCCTTTGTAAAATTCTTCATAGTCTTGGTCAAAATCAGTCTTGCGTTGATCCAAGCAATTGTAATGCCTTTTCTTCATGTTGCCAACAATGCTCTGAACAGTTCCAGAGAAAAAGAAAATTATCATCAAAATATTATCTATCCCAAAGTCTTACCACACCAAATTATTTAGCATGACAGGCTTCACATATTCACATATTACCTTTGCCAGTAGTTACCAGTATTTCCTGAGCAATGTAAGTAAATTACTTAAATAGCATATTTACAGGAAACAAGTGGGTGAAAAGGGCATATAAAATACTATATAGATTTTATATTATTTCACATTATTTCTTTCTTTCACAGAAAATTCAGACTCTTGCTTTTCATCAAAGACATTTGTTAACCATTAAATATTCTGTTATTGTCACATTAACAAGCAAGACCCTGACCCAGCAGTATGCCTCATGCAGAGGCTGATTATTTTTATTTAAAAGTTGAAGTTTAACATAGGAAAATATTTTCACATTAGTATTTTCCATGTCTTTAAGTTAACTGATTCCACAGAAAAACAGACAATTGAAAAATCACAGTAAGATGCATCATATCTAACAACTCAGGACTTATTAGTCCTGGCTTCCTTTACATAGCTGCTGTCCACTCAAATGAAAGTACATCTTCATCAGCATCTCCCTTGAGCTGTAGACACAGTTAAAGGATTTTTAATGATGAACCACTCTTCAACATCCTAGTGCTTTACCACAGTTACAGCTATGTAGCTCAATACATCTTCAGCACAGCGGACTTCCATTATTTTATTGCAAGTCAATTGAACTTCAGTTTTACTGAGAAGCCTGCCAGCAGAGCTTTAGAGACCAACTCTCAGTGAAGGGAGCAAAATTTAGAGCAGCCTACATCTATCCTGACCATGTGGAACAGTATTGGAGCAGCTACGCTTCCAGCTGTGTCCAGGTTACTTCTCAGAAGACTGTAGAAGAGAACAAAGAAGAAAACTGGCTACTGTGAATAATGCAGTTAAGGAACCAAAACCCTGGACTGCAACAGGGAGTGCATTGAACCAGGATGGACCATGGATGCTCACATTTTACTCTATGGTTATTTAATTAAAACAAAGTGATTTACTCATGGCCATAACAAAAAGGAAAAGGACAAGGTAAAGCAACTTACAATACCACATTTGCCTGTGTTGTTAGTGTCACATGTGTTCTTTAAAAGCAGCTTTCAAACTCCACACATTGAATGCTTCTGATTTACTTTAATATTTACAAGTGCCATAATTACGATATTACAGCCACAGTCTGAAAATCACTTGGGGTCTTCTGTGGTCCCTGGTGCGATAACTGTGCCAACAGCAGAGGGAGCATTAAACTCATTGCCCACGGTAAAGTGTGGGGAGTGAAACCCATGTTGTATGGGTAGGATGAGCTCATTAGCCTTCTGGCAGTCATCCCAGGAGAAGGACAACTCTAATTCCAAACCCAGGCAGATGGAGCTCGTTTAGCCCTGTAAGGCCTTCCATCTAAGAGAAGGACACTCTAACAAAACCTGCGTCCTAAGGACTTCGCTGCCAGCATCCAAGCTTGCTAGGCCCTGGCAGATGAACCTTAGGACTAAAGGGTGGGTCCAGCTCTGCGCATGCTGTGCCTCACCTAAAAAAAATCCCTTGCGCAGGCTCGAGGGTGCTATCCACTATCCCCTTTTTATCAGCGCGCTTGTAAAAGGCACTGATGAGGAGCATGGATGGAGCCCTCCCTGAATCTTCGTTTGCGAAGCCTAGCCATACATACATACAATTACGATATTGCATTAAGAAAGATATACAATAAGGTAAGTTAACTCAGGGTCAGTAAAGCCAGGGAAGACTATTTGCTAGAAAAGAAAGTTAATCTCAGGAAAAAAGGGAAGGAAAAGAACATGATTTAGCATGTCTATATTCTTAGAAGAGCTCCTTACTGTTCAAGTCTCATTTTTACTAAATAAAAGGATCAGGAAAGAAATCTGAATAGTAATACTAACAAAAAAAGGGGGAGGGGGGGCTTTTATCATTACAAAAGAAATGGTCTAGGCTTTAAGAGATTTCCAGAGGAAACCAGCTAAGTCATTTCTATTCCTCCCTTACCCTAAAGACAGTCATCTGTGAATTAATTCTTTCTTCCCTTATAAGCCACAAAACTGGTGATTGTACTCTCAGTTTAGAGTACAGATTCTAAGTAAACCTATTAATTTGTTTTGCTGGAATTAAGCTTATTTCCTTAATGAAAAAAAGTAACTCTGAGAATCCAAGTTTGGGAGCGGGGTTGTTTTGATTTTTGGGGGTGTTTGTTTTTTTTTAAATCATAGAACAGTCAGAGTTGGAAGGGACCCACAAGGATCATCAAGTCTAACTCCCATTAGGCACAGAACAAAAACCCTAAGATTTTGTTGTTGTTGTTGGTTGTTGGGTTTTTTTGTGGCTGACACTGACAAGGTATCCCTAGAATAATGGGCAAGGGATAAAGACAGTCTGCAATTTTGGTTACAATGCACTTTTATATCTAGCAAAACATTTTCAAAGACAGAAACTTTGCACTTCTTACTTTTTCACCTGATCATAACAAAAACTGTCTCCAATTACTTCTGTTGCAAAGTCTCCTCATTTTTTTTCTTTTTTCAATCAACTTGAACATACCTCTCTCACATGTTCACTTGCCCCTTTTCACCTTGTCTGCTTTCCTTCCCAGAAATCACATTGACATTGCTAACTGTTACCCAGTAATTTTAGCACAAACTACAGAGATCATTTTTTCTCTTGTAAAGCACTTTTCTAATTTTTGTAAATATTTATTGTTTAAAGTTCAAGTCAGACTAGCAGGATATATAAAATTTACTGTTTACCTCATATTTTGTGATCATTTCTTCCAATCCCTCTATCTTAGACTCCTGTAGAACTGAGTACGTTTTCATAGTATTAAAAACATCTATTATCTTTGCCAAACGTCGATGAAATGTTTCAAATTTTCCAAATATATACATCTCACTAAAATCAAACTGCCTTTCAGCTGGATTTTGTTCCAATTGATCTTTCATCTTGTGAAAACAATTTTGATACTCCTAAAAAAAAGAATTTGAAAGAATGTCAAGTATATAATAAAAGGCACTATCATCAACTAGAACAAAATTTATGAGGACAGGTGTTATCCTGACTTGATAGCAAGTAGAAGTTTCATTAATAAACAATCATGAACACCATAAAGACAGTAAAATAATTTCTCTTTGACAAGTAACCAGATAATGCCATAATAGGATCACACATTCTATCAAATGACTGAACTGCACATACATGTATTTTTACATTCTATCCTCATCTAGCACAAAATTTTGTTCACTCCATTTTATAGCAAGGCTTGGTGTGTTTACTGAGTACCCGAAAGATTAACCCAGCTTCAGTTTTCAGAGACTGAAAATAATGACTGTGTGCTTAGCAGTAATTATTAAGTAATAACGTTTCAAATTTTCTGAAATCACTTTCCAGAACAAAAACCCTGCTGGAGTTAGAACGTTGCTCCAGCTTTCTACTTTCTTAACAGGGCACAAACCTTACTCCAAACATGTTACAAGTAAATTCTTCCCAAAGTCAGATAACATAGTCAAAAGATTTGCTTGAAATGGTTTCTATTTAAAATACAACATTCATTATTTTCAATTGCATATGTATGAATATTGCCACTTTGAGTTATTCCAAAGGACCCAGAGCTTCCTAAGTTTTTACTGATTCAAATTTTAAGTTTTAATCTATTGGTTTTCTGAAAGCTTTTGGAACAAATAAGACTCAAATAAAAACCTAATCCTTCAACATATTTTAATGCAGCAACTGAATAATTTGCTATATCTTCATAGAAATATACAAATTTACTACTTGTTGGTGATAGTAAGAAGTCATATAAATTTACACTAGTTTCTGCTAGAACTATGCAAGATTTGTTGCTTCAGGATGTCAGGATAAAGTTCTAGTCTTCCAAGCACATGTTATTAAAGAATCAAAAAGTACTAACAGAGAAAACCTACTATGAATCTTCTTATATAAGATTATTAAAAAGACAGACCAAAGCTCTTCACAGTAACACATGGACAGAGACCAAGAGCCAACGGGCATAAATTTAAACAGATGATGTTCTGACTGGGTGTAAAAAGAAAAACTAGAAGAAAAATCTTTCCCAACAAGTCTATGCAGCCTGAACATCTGAATTTTCTTAGTTCGTAGACTGCCTTTCCTAAAGGTATATCTGGTCCACAAATCTTTAGAATATATTCAGCTCAGTAACTCCCTCTGTCTTCATTTCTATTACACATATCTCATTATATGAGAAGTAACTTTCTAGAGAAACAGAGGCATGAAAATCCAAGTAATTCCAATATAAGAATCATAGTTAAGTGAGGCTAAGTATTGAAATCCTGTTTCTGGTAGATAAGCAGACACTTGACTAAATTCTTTGTTAACTCTAATGTAAATACTCTGGTTCCAAAGGGCATTTTTCAGTTGCTCGTTTTCCTTCATTATTACATTACTTCCACATGTAACATTTTCCTAAAATTTAGGACTTCCTGAAGTCCTCCTAAATTTAACTTTATGTCCTGTTTTCCACATGTTCGTCCCACTTACCTGTTTAAGTCTGATTGCTGCTTGTAGCTTTTCCATAACTCTCTCCTGAGGTTGATTCCAAACGGTGGAAGTATTGTTGTTTGTAATGTAAGATTTACATGTTTTGATCATCTGATTGGTCACCTGAAAGCAGTTTTAACCTTGTGAAAGAAGTATTTCAAGAAAAAACAAATTCTGTTCTTCTTTAAGCCTAATCCCATACCTCTGACTCCACAGCAGAAAAGCAATACCAAATACTAACTGTATAGACTGTCCTCCTGGCAACGCCCAGCTCCCAGACCATTACACCACCCAAATATTGTTCATGAGCTACACTCATCCTAAACCTAAATAGCTGGTACCAACCCTGACGCTGAGGACCACAGTCATCAGATTTTGGCATTTATGAAACCAAAGGTAAAATCAAAGGCCTATGAGACTTGATGGGTAAGGAAAAGACTGGCCTTTCAACTCCATTTCCTACTTCATGCAAATATAAAGAGATTTAAGGGCTATATAAATTTAACGTAATTGGTTCTACAAAAAAAACCAGTTTATAGGCAATACCCATTGTAAAAAAAAGTTTTGATCTAGTCAAATCTGGGTTGAGATTAGCCCTCATCTTCAAAACACCTGAAAAAATTATTAAAACTCCAAAATAGAGATAGTAAAATAAGTTCTAACTTCAAAGTAGTTTTATTACTATTTCAAATTATCTATAGATTCAAAAAGCAGCACTGAATTAAGCAACATGCTACCTCTTCAATTGTTTGATCTCTTTGTATTTTCTGCCTCTCACTAAAGTAACAATACACAAAATAATCTATGAAAATTTCCTTTCACACTGTAGCACCAACCTTCACAAACAGCAAGGATATCTTTTCAGATGTGTTGTAATACTGAGAGATATTCTGAATCATTTTAATTGCGTTTAAGAGTCCTGGAATTGCATCCACCATGGACACCTAGAAAGAAACACACAGTCTGAACTCTGCTCAGTACTCCTGCTACCATACATCAGCTCAGCACCTAATTAGATAATGCAGGAGTATTACAAACATGGTCTTCCTAGTACTTCTGCCTGTTTATCTGAGCCTCTCCTGTGGAGCTACCTGTCCTACTTCACACTCCAAGCTCTGCAGTTCTTTGTTGGGGAAAAAAAAAAAATCAATAGTCTTGCCTAGAAGAATTCTGATCAGCGAGTGAGATTCAGTAGAGACAAATGCTTCTTCAAAAGTGCCACTTACTTTAACAAAAAACAGGTTTGTTTACTCTTGCTAAACCTGATATAAGCTTGCATGTAAAAAGAGCCCCAAAATTGCATTAAGCTTCATGGAACTCATTTGAATAAAGGAACTATGAAGAACAGTTTTCCTGTGGTACTAGCATTTAGATCATAAAATTTATACGTAACAGATTAAGTGCCTGGGAGGAGGTGATCTTATAGCCCGTTCTTTGGGGTGCAGGTGCGCAGGGCCTGGCAGCAGGGTCATCCCCCATGAGGAGCAGTGAGGGCTGCCTCATGCCAGACACAGCCGGTTGGTTCCAGGTTCTCCAAGGGCCCCAGCGCAGGGCACAGCTGAGCCCCTCAGCCATGGGTGGGAAAGTCTCAGAGAAGAGCCTAGCTGAGAAAGGGTAAAATGCTGCCCAGCAGCCAGGGCTGAGGAGAACAGCATGAGAAATGGCCCTGCAAGCCCCAGGAGAAGAGTGGGAGGAGGTGCTCCAGGAACCCCAGAAGAGATGTCCCTGCAGCCCTAGGAGAGACCCTGGTGGGGCAGGTGTTTGCCTGCAGCCCACGAGAAGAACTCACACTATAGGAAGGAGAAGTTATAGGACAACAAGAGCAGAGGGAAGCTGCTATAGGCTGCCCATAGCCACCCAACCCCCATCCTCCTGTCGTCGTCGTGGCTAGGCTTCGCGAAGGAAGATCCAAGGAGGGCTCCATCCACACTCCTCATCACCGCCTTTTACAAGCACGTTGATAAAAAGAGGATAGTGGATAGCACCCTCGAGCCTGCGAAAGGGATTTTTTTAGGTGAGACACAGCATGCACAGAGCTGGACCCACCCTTTAGTCCTAAGGTTCATCTGCCAGGGCCTAGCAAGCTTGGATGCTGGCAGCGAAGTCCTTAGGACAGAGGTTTAACCTTTTAGATGGAAGGCATTACAGGGTTAAACGAGCTCCATCTGCCTGGGTTTGGACTCAGAGTTGCCCCTGTCCTAGGCTGCCAGAAGGCTAATGAGCTCATCCTACCCATACAAGGATTATAGGAACATGGGTATCACTCCCCACACTTTCCCGTGGGCAATGAGTTTAATGCTCCCTCTGCTGTCAGCACAGTTATCGCACCAGGCGCCACAGGAGACCCCAAGTGATTTTTCAGACTGTGCCTAGCATCCTCCTGTGCCCATCAAGGAAAGGAGGAAGTTGAGAGTGAGGTGGTGAGGCAGATTCTGGGAAGAAAAGGAGTGGCAAAATGCGGGTTTAATCTTTGTTTCTCAATACCCAAATATATTTTCACTGTCAATGAATGCAGTTACTTTTGTGCAAGTTGAGTCTGATTTGCCCATGATGATAATAGGCAAGTGATCTCCTTGTCTTTGACAAAATCTTTGAGTTCTTCATCCTATATTCTCCCTTCATCCTGTTGAGGAGGGGGAGTGAGAGAGTGCTTCGCCCAGAGCAATGGTTAACCCATTACACCAATTCTAATTCTCCATTCTCTATACAGTTTTCAGTAAGTCTTGTGTACAAGACAAATACCTTTTGCTAAATAGTTTGAAGAGAAGCACCGTTTCAAAAGCCCAGCAGCCCTGTCTTCAGCCCATGAACAGGTCAGACAGATTTTTCAGAGAGCTTCTCCTCACATCTAAATTTCCAAAGCAATGACATTTCTAGTATATTGACAGACTGGTTCTCAACATTTTACAGGTAAGTATCAGTAAGGGAATTGTTCATACTCTGTGCTTCAATGGCTTCCACCCCAAGTGCTACACCCTCTCAAAACTAAGTATTTCTGAAGCTGGCACCACTTCCTTCTTGGTTAAAGCCAGTATGGGGAGCACAAAGCAGGTCAAGTTCAATGCACAGTGAACAACAGCCTGCATATTCACTTTAACTCTGTTTTTATGGGCATCATACTAATCTTTCATCAGAGAGATTCAAATATCAGATTGGGAAACACTGAAAGAACACACTAATATCGTTAAATGGAAACAAAGAAAGCCACACTGTGATTGCCCAGAGTGCTGCTTGGAAGCAATTTTCCCAAAGTGAAAGGAGAAAGAGAGAGGTAACTAGGATGGTAAAAGCTTTAGGTCTTCATGGCTAATTACCATATGTCTCTGACTAGCAAGACTCACATAGTCAGTTGCAAAACCAGTTTTAATATTAGCAACTGTTTGCTGCCTACTTTAGCAGATAATGGGATAGTGAGAATCCTTCCTCATATCCCATGGTTTAGGTTGGCTGGTTTTGTTTCCTACACGTTGCACGTGCATTATCCTGTTACTATAGTATTAGGAGATTTGCATTTACACATTAATATTTATATAACCATATTTATGGTTTCCTAACCCAGAAGCTGAAAATTGCCATATAAATGTTAAAGCCCAGCCTTTGGCACTAGGTTTACTTTCACACATTTTGATTTTATTCCCCCCCCCCCCTTTTTTTTAATCACAGAT
>VWZO01003651.1:0-35336 GCA_013396975.1 Bucco capensis
CGAAGGGAGGGAGGGATCGGAGGAGGAAGGCGGGAGGGGTGCCTTGCTCCCACTCCTCGCCGGCTCTTCTCAGTGACTTAAAGAGCGATTTTCTCTTAAAACGTGCTCTAAATGACATACCCTAAGCGCTTCAGCGAGACACCATTTGTCACTTGTGCAAGCCACCGGACACATGGATTTTGAAGGAACTCCATGCAGAGAGGTGACGCCTACAAATAGTTGGGGTAGGTGGTCACTGAAACCGCTAATAGTTTATGCGAGTATGAGGGAATAAACAAACAAACAAATTGTGGAGGGCTCCATCCTGGGTGTAGCATTCCTGCTCAGAAGTTGAAGAAGAAAGCCTAATAGTGAAAAATGTAATGAGCAAAGTTGTGATTCCTTCAATTTTAGCAAAAAATCTCAGGTGGGATCTTAACCACCCAAGATGGTAGTGAAGAACTCATGCAAGTTTTTGAGGGAAAGGCTAAATGAAGTTTAGAGGAATGCTTCCAATTAAACCTCTATAGTTTTACATTTGTCACAACTTCTGTTCTCATGAATTTAAGGCTGACTCTGTGACACAGTACAACCTCCCTGAAAATCAGCAATGCCAAAGCACTTGAATGGCACATTGAGAACTACCTACTAGTGTTATGAAACATACACATGCCAGTAAGTGTACAGAAATGATGGGCTTTGCACTGCCTTCAAAGGGATGTAATAAGAGATCAGGTGGTAGCTCTGTTTCCATACTGGCTTGTTTAATTCTTGCAAGCATCTTTAAGCATAGACTCATACATTTCTTTGAATTACTGGGAAAGTCTTAGTAGGTGCACCAAAAATAGTTCTGGCAGGGTGTTTTGAATAGGTGGGGAAAAATGGTGTAATAGGAATGGCTTAAGACATCTTTTCCCTCCTTCATATTTTTTGCTTGCTTTAGGCCATATTCCTGGCATAACTCAGATTTGCCTCCAAAACAAATCTGCTTTCCTATTCTGCCATTGTAGACCTTAGGTGCAGGAAATTTGCATGCAGCTTATAGTATAGCACTGATTTTTCCTCTTCCTATACTAAACTGTGGGACTTTAGTTCAGTGATTCTTTGAAGTAAGTTGGCCTGTCAGCAGTACAGCTGTTGGATTGCTTTTCTCTGACTGTGTACTCTATGGGTTCTCTAAATTTCTAGAAATAATGTATTTGAGACTTTCAATTTCCTATCAAGTTTAGATGAAACTGGTCAATGCATTGAAATATTATAGGAAGAGGAGCAGTTAGACAGTAAGATGATATAATCCTCATTTGCTTTGAAAATCAGGCTAAAAATGCCATGGCTTTATTTTTCAGGAAAATTTTGGAGAGGTGATTAGTCTATTCATAACAGAGGTGCTGATTGCAAAGCACTGATTTGCCAGCAGTAACACTGTTTTGCTACTGCTAGCCACTACAACATAAACCATAGGTAAAGCCTGTACTACCATTGTGAAGGTTGAAGCTGGCAGAGGGAGCAAATGTACCAGGTCATCCCTTCCTCAGGGTCACCAAAGATTTGGAACTCCTTTATTGGAACAGAATCTCCCTGTTCTGGATCAGCACACAGCCAGTATTGGTTATTGGGAGCCCATTGCATAGAGGGTCACTCATACCTCTGTCATTGGTGTATCCAGTTCTACCAGAAAGGTCACCCCTAGTGGTTATGGCACTTCTGAAGAGGTTGTTCTTGCAGAAACCACTGAGAGAAATGCTGACTTTCTGTTGCTTTATAATGGCGAAGCTGTGGTTGGAAGGTGTCCTCAAGGAGGGTAGACCCTTCATCAGGCAGGTGGTCATTTAAGAGGTAAAGAAGGGTATGGCTAAAGAGAGTTAACTACTGTTGGTTTGCTTCAGTGGCACTTTTACATATTTCATGGTTAGTAGAAGTCAGAACATTTTCCTGGGTTAGGGTAAGGATGACATGCTTACATTTGTGCTTGGAAGGATTGAGGCCACCCTCAGTATAGCCTCTTAGGCAAGAACATGCAAGTATAGAGATTTTTTTGTGATGATTTTAGGGCAGCACTTGTTTTGTTGGTTAATTTTCTTGACTCAGAATGTGTATCTCATGTTACTTTGGCCTTGTGAGATGATATTTGTAGTCATGCTGAGCTTTTTTCAGAAGGTGGCAGCATCTTATTATATGAAATAGGCTGCTGCTATATGTTAATGTTGGCATAAGTACAAATACTTATACTTAGTTTCAAATTTTTTGCTGGTTTGTTTTTGTGAGTGCCTTAGATTTTCTTTAGCTTGTGGAGTTGCCACTCAAAATCAGTAACACTTAAGATATTTTGTTCTTGTCTATCACTGAAGTGAAATTTTGGGATGTTTTGATTTTCAAGCAGAAGGCATTAGAGATTCTTAAAGATATTTGTCAGGTTTTAGTTCTTTTTCCCTTTTCAAAGGATACACCCATGTGCTACAGTTCATTGTCCAGTTAGAGTTAAAGACAGTTAAAGAGACTGCTGCCTTTCTTCTTCATTAGTGGTGATTAGACGACAGGTATGTTCTTTGCATCTAAACAGTCATCATCATCATTGCTAGGCTTTGCGAACGAAGATTTAGGGAGGGCTCTACCCATGTTTTTTACAAGCATGCTGGTGGCTAAAAAGGCCAATATGAGATAGACAAGAGCAATTGCAAAAGGCACAGCAGAAGGACTCCTTAGGTGGTATATTCGGCAAGACACGATTCTTTCTACATTGTCTTTTCTCCTCAAGAGTGATCCTGCGTGCTTTCTCAAAAACATCAGCAGCATTAAAAATAGTATGTCTCCAGACCTCCCGATTGGAGGCCAGAGTAGACCAGTTAAGTTGATCAGTACGGCCAAGGCTGAGATGTTGTTTCAGAGAGTCCTTGTATCTCCTCTTTGGGGCTCCTCTCTTACAACATCCAGTGGCAAAGTCACCATAAAGCATAATTTTAGGAAGGTGGTAGTTCTTCATCCTGGAGATGTGACCTGCCCAACACAGCTGTGTTCTCAACAACATGGCCTCAATACTTGAAACTGCTGCTTGTTCTAGAACAGATGTATTAGTCACATAATCTGACCAATGGATGTTTAAGATTGTACAGAGACAGCGTTGATGGAAGCGTTCTAAGAGTCACAGGTGGTGGCGATAGATGACCCATGATTTGGAACCATATAAAAGAGTAGATAGCACAATGGCTCTATAAACACTGATCTTTATACTTTTCTTCAGGTGTTTATTTCACTAAACTCTTTTATGAAGTTTTCCAAAAGCACTATATGCCTTTGCTAACCTATTGTCTATCTCTCCGTCAATCTTACCATCCGAGGAGATGAGGCTATCTAGGTAATTAAACTGCTGGACTGATTTAAGCTCTGAATTGCCGATGATGATATGAGGATGATGGAAAACTTCCTGAGGTGCAGGTTGATAGAGAACTTCTGTCTTCTTTAAGCTAACTTCCAGCCCCAAAAGTTCAGCAGTGGCTGCAAAGCAGGACGTTAAACACTGCAGAGCTACTTCTATATGGGCAACAAGGGCAGCGTCAGCAGCATAAAGCAGCTCCCGGACAAGATGGTTTAAGGTCTTAGTATGGGCCTTCAATTGCCTTAGGTTAAATAGGCTTCCATCAGTACGATATCGGATGTAGACACCATTCTGATCATCAAATTTTGCCATGGCCCTCTGGAGCATCATGCTAAAAAAGATTGTGAATAGAGTTGGTGCAAGAACGCAGCCTTGTTTCACACCAGTAGTTATTAGAAAGGGCTCAGAAAGTGCATCGCCGTATCTGACTTGGCCATGCTGATTCTCATGTAATAAGATGATCATTTTAAGAAAGTTAGGAGGACATCCTAAATGTTCCTAAACAGTACCTGGCAGAGTAATACAGAGATTTAGAATTCATGAATATTCATGTTTCCAACAAACTGTTGATTAGTTTCAGTCTCTATTCATATTCAGAATTCATAAATCACTGACACTATGTGAGCAAGATAGGAATGCATCTGCTTTTATCTTCCGTTACAGAATCACAGAATCATTAAGGTTGGAAGAGACATCTAAGATCATCAAGTCCAACCATACCTATCACTAACATACCATTAAACCATGTCCCTGTGTAGAAGAACATCTATACATTTCTTAAATGTCTTTAGGGATGGTGACTCCACCACCTTCCTGGGCAGTCTGTTTCAAGACTTAACCCTTTCAGTGAAGAAAGTCCCCCTTATATCCAATCTAAACCTCTCCTGGTGCAACTTGAGGCCATTTCCTCTTCTCCTCTCATCGTTAACCCTGGAGAAGAGACCTGCCCCTTTCTCGCTACAACCTTATTTCAGGTAGTTGTAGAAAGCAATAAAGTCTCCCCTGAGTCACCTCTTCTCCAGACTAATCAACCCCAGTTCCCTCATAAGAATTATTCTCCAGACCTCTCACTAGCCTTATTGCCCTCCTCTGGGCACTCTCTAATGCCTTCTCATAATTAAGGGCTTGAAACTGAACACAGTATTCTAGATGCAGCCTCACCAGGACTGAGTACAGGAGGATGATCACTTCTCTGGTCCTCACACTATTTTTGATACAGGCCAAGATGCTGTTAGCTTTCTTGGCCACCTGGGCACACTGCTGGCTCATGTTCAGTCAACTAGCAAACAGCACCTCCAGGTCCTTCTCTGCCAGGCAGCAATCCAGCCACTCTTCCCCAGGCCTATAATGTTGCATGGGGTTATTGTGAACCAAGTGTAGGACCTGGAACTTAGCCTTGTTGAGACTCATCCCATTGGCCTCAGCCCACCGATTCAGCCTATCCAGGTCTCTCTGCAGAACCTCCCTACCTTCAAGCAGATTGACTCTCCTATCGTGGTGTCGCCTGCAAACTTACTGAGGGTGCACTCAATCCCTTCATCCAGATCATTGATAAAGACATTGAACAGAACTGGTCCCAACACTGAGCCCTGGGGAAAATCACTGGTGACCAGTCGCCAACCAGAATGGACCCCATTGACCACTATTTTCTGGGTTTGGCCCTCCAGCTAGTTCTTTGCCCTGTGAAGAGCAAACCTGTCTAAACCATGTGCTGCCAGCTGCTCCAGGAGAGTATGGTGGGAGACAGTGTCAAAGGCCTTATTAAAATCCAAGTAAATGACATCTACTGCCTGCCCTTTGTCCACTGGGCGCGTTACCTCATCATAGAAGGAGATTGGGTTAGTCAAGCAGGACCTGCCTCTCGTGAACCCATGCTGACTGGGCCTGATCCCTTAGTTGTCCTGGACTTGCCGTGTGATCGCCCTCAAAAAGATCTGTTCCATGGTCTTCCCTCGTACCAAGGTCAGGCTGACAGGCCTGTAGTTCCCTGGGTCCTCCTTCTGACCCTTCTTGTAGACGGACATCACATTGGCAAGTCTGCAGTCATCTGGAACCTCTCCAGTTAACCAGGACTGCTGATAAATGATAGTGTCTTGGCGAGCACCTCCACCAGCTCCCTCAGTATCCTTGGATGGGTACCATCCAGCTCCATGGACTTGCTACTCTCTAATAGGAGCAGCAGGTCTCTGACCACTTCCTCCTTGACTAAGGGGGCTTCATACTGCTCCCCATCCCTGCCTTCCAGCTCAGGGGGCTGAGTACCCTGAAGGTAACTAATCTGACTATTAAAGACAAAACTTTCAAATTATTTTGAACACCTTTACATGTTTAGGCACAGGACATCATGTACATTGACCCAGCATTACTTCTTACTATTTCCTAGCTCATTTTCAAAAAGAAATCATTACTTGCACTCAAATCTGTCATTATTTACATAGTACTGTTCCTAGCCTCAGATGTCATAATGGAAGGCAAAGCAAGGCTTCAACAGTGCCCAAACCACACCACTGATCCCACTGTAGAGTAGCTTCAGCTGTAACTAATCAAGTTAGCCCCAATATGTAATGGAGAATAGTCCTCCCATGCACAAATGTGGATGCCAAGTTAACAGATGATCCTATTTTGAAAATGTATGACACATAACAACAAGAAAATATTAATCATGGTTTTTCTATGTTCAGCACATATTTTGCCTAGAATTTATCACACCTTAAACTCACAGTAAAGTTTTATTCAATGCAGAGGCCTTGGGGGCAGAGGCATCTTCACACAGAGCACTGAAAGTCACAAACTTTGCTTTTTTAAAAAAAACATTTAGAAGAAATACTAGTAACCTTGTAGTAAACATGTAAACATGTGGTAGCCCCATATTAAAGTAGTAGTAAACCTGTAGTAACATCGTAGTAAAGCTTTGACAAACCTGTAGTAACCTCACAGAAAACGATAGTAAAATCATAGTAACCCCATAATAAATCTGTAGTAAAGTCATAGTAACCTTGTAGTAAACCTACAGTAACACTGTAGAAAAGTCATAGTAAAACTACAGTAACCCCGTATTAAACCTGTAGTAACCATGTAGTTGTTACTAGTTGTAACCATCATAGTAACCTCTTAGTAAACTTGTAGTTTAGTTGTAGCAAGCCCATGGTAACCTCGTGGTAGCCCTACAATAAAGTTTTACTCAATGCACAGGCCTTGGCGTTAGAGGCAGATACATTTTTTCCAAAGTAAGAGAGGAACAGGGACAAAAAAATGCAGTCAGAAAAGCAATGTCTGGAAAGAAATGAGAAAGATAGAAATAGAGCACAAAGTAAAGGTATAATTACATCCAGGCTTCTCCATCTGAAGTGCTTTCCTATGAACTCTTGTTTTCTTTTATGGTGGAGAATGTACTTAGAAAAATAAATATGTCTTCCTTTTCATTTAATGGCTTCTAGATGCTCTGCAAACAGCAAACACGTAATGCAAATATTGTCTGCAAATGTGTCAGCAGCATGATGCTGTCATTAAACATTTTTTTCTCTGCTCCAGCTTGCTTGTGAGAATCTGCCGAGTAAACACCCATGATAGATACAAATCAGCTTGGCTGCTGGAGTAGACTCCTGATTGACAGTTGAGTTTGAATAATTTGCCCACGAGTGAACTGAAGTGATAACCTTTCCTTTGCAGCCTGAAGATTGAGGTTTCTGACCATGAGAGTGAGAGCTGAGAAGTTCAACAGAAATTAGAGGGTAGGGTGGTAAATGTTAGCAGTGGGAACAGAGGAATTGCAGGTATATAACTCAGCTTTTGTGTTTTGTCATTTTTTTAGTCCTTCCCATCCTTCACAAGCACAATTTTGTAATGCTGTGGTACTGGTGCTATGAAAACAGCAAGAGGAATCATTTTTTAAACTCCTAAATGAAAAATGTAATGTAATCATGAAAATGTTTCATATCATATTGATTATATGTACATCCCACAGTGATGGAACTTAAAAAGTACCACCAGTTACAGTTTGAGATGGTTTTAGCCTAAGCATGGTAAACAGTTTTCCTTGCCCTCTTTAAGAGAAAAATAGCTAAGCTCAATCTTAGCAATGTGTGTGAGTGTATGTAATTGTGCTTGTCTTTTTATTGCTGTATTAAATACCAGTGTATGAAAAGTGAGAGCTCTCCTAGTTAAGTGGAATATTATTAATAAACCCCACTCCTTTCTATGTGCCTGACTGTAATTGTGCCTAACACAAAACAAATATTTTACTAAAACAGGGAAGGAAACAGAATTAAAAAAAGAAGGCATGAGATTGTTTTTTGGGAGACCCTTTCCCACTAGCACTGGTGGTAAGGACTGTGCTAAAAAGAGACATCAGGTGATTACTTTTAACATTGCATTCCTATGCGCCGTGATTGCTTCTCTGCCCAGATACTGCATAATTGACTGCACAGCATTAGCCAGGCACCACGTGATATGAGCACAGATACTCTGACAGAAAAAGCACTGAGGCTCTGCTACTGAGATAACTCCATTTTTAAAAAAAAAACAAACAACCTCTTGTAAAGAGGGAGGATGGGTAGGGATGACAGGGAGGAAGCCATTTCTGTAAAGTGAATTTATTAATTGTGTTTATTACCTGGTGTAAGGTGAAATTCACTGTGAGAGGAGAGGTCACATAATGATTGTGCTCATTGCTGCTAAGGTTTAGGTACAACTAGGTGAACTCTTTCATCAAAATCATGTGTGGGTGTGAGCAGGGAAAAAAAGAGAGGTAGGGTAAAGCTGAGCAAAGAAATTCTAATATTGCTAACAGAATAGGACCACTCTTACCACATTTCTTAGCTGGATCTCAGGAAAACACAATATTTCTTTTCAACTTGAAATCCACCAAATGATCCCTCAGCATTCTTCTGGTCAGTACAATAGCACTGGTAGCTACTGCTTTGCACATGAAGGCTGTAAAACTGCAGACTGAGAGGTGAAGGACAGCTGTGATTTTATTTAAAAAAAAAAAGAAATTAAAATACTTATCTAGGAAAGACAGTATGAGAGCAGTAGACTTGTAACTGGAATTTCAGCCATTTCTATAGAGATAAGTTACCCCTGATTTAGGTAAAAACCTAATTTAACAGCCAAAGCCCAGGTTAAGCTAGGAGTAGTAAAAGTCATTTTGCTGTTAACAGCACTATTAATAGAGGAATTTTGAGGGAATGAAGATGAGTCAATGCTCTGCATTTCTTTTTTTTTACAGTCAGCATATTATAACTTTTGAAGACACTAACTCTGCCTGTATTTGTACTGGGGCAGAGCAACTTTTGCTCCAAGGCGTTAACTAAGCAAAGATTTGTATAATCTGTGTTCATCAGTCAATGAAAAATTTTCCTGCTGCATAATGAAAATGTGGAAAACTATTTCATGTACTGACTGAAAGTAAATAACTGACAGTCTAAATCCTTTATGCTTGGTTTGTTGCTTTTTTTTTTTAAATATATGAAGCTTTGATATGTGTAAAACTACAAAGGATTGCTTCCCAGAAGGAAAATATCTAGCTGAAAAATTGACTCATTGCTATTTCAGCCATGTGTTCTTCTGCAGTATGGTATGTTGATAAAAATCAATTGGGTAATAAGCTCATGAATAGTGAGTCAATGGAAGCTGGTGGCAGCCTTGATGTTGATCAATAATGTCAAGATTTTGTAACAGGTTATAAAATAATAGTGAGCTTTGCAGATGCCACTGAATTATAGAATCAGCTGAATGTGACCACCAACACCCCTTTTACTGTTGGTGACTCCTGATTTATTCATATAAAGGGCAAAAAGAAGGGAATTTGTTGATCATTTGGAGCAGTTTTATGTGGAATTCTTCCTTTGTACACTCTGACTTTAGCATGCTGCTCTTAAATGAATGATTTTTAACTTACAGAATCATGGAATCATAGAATGTTAGGGGTTGGAAGGGACCTAGAAAGATCATCTAGTCCAACCCCAACTTCTTCCTACTTCTTTGCTTTTGGCAGTTTCAAAACTCTTCAGAAAATACAGGGCTTCAGGAATGCTTGCAAGGACAGTAGACTCTTTGCATCTTTATTGATCTGACAGGAAACAAGAAATGTAATGATGATAATGTTTAACTTAATGACAACAGCAGTTAGATGCTTTCACTCCATTCTTTTTAAGGCTTCCTTTTATCCTCCATTACAAAATACAACACTCAGTCTAAACTCCATTATAATACTTCCATTTTCTTCCTAGACACTTTGTTTTTTTCCTGGGGATGTTAACAGAAATGAGTGTAGCAACCATTATGGATAATTTTAACCCATCATGTTACAGCTGGTGGATCTCCCATTGATTTTTCTGAAGTGATTTGTTGGATAAAGCTTTGTCTCTTACTGCTGAGAACACATTGGCTAGTTTACTAAATCAGCTAGTGTGGGAAAATGGGCAGTTTATTTCAGTTCAGTCAGCAGCCTGAGATGCTGCTTTCATTCATGCAGTCATGATTATGTGGGAAGACAATAAAATTCACGTAAATGATTATTTTAATTCTGAACCTCAGTGTTCAAAAATAGCCAAAGAGTGTTCTTAGGTCTTCATGTAATTTTTAATAAAAGTGGTAGCTCATAGCCTTGCCACATTGGTTTACCTAGCTATTATTTTGTCAAAGAATTAGGACCTGATGTATTTTTCTATTGAAGGCATAAAAAATGAACCCATGATAGCTGGAAGCACAACATTTTTTCTTAGTTTGAAGGTGCACAAACAAGATTGGTAGATCCTCTCTCTGTCTCGCAGAGCAGATCAGATAGCTTTCCTTCCCAGGCCTGAGAGAAAACTTCAAGTCTTACTAGGTTTGGGACAGATTCATAATCTGCATCTCTTACTTGCAAATTGGAATTACTAATAGATATCTACAAAGGAAGAGAAACAATAGAAAAAATCATTCATGTTAATAACACAGTATCACAGTATGTCAGGGGTTGGAAGGGACCTAGAAAGATCATCTAGTCCTAGCCCCTGCCAGAGCAGGATCACCTAGATGAGCTCACACAGGAATGTGTCCAGGCAACTCTTGAATGTCTCCAGAGAAGGAGACTCCACAACCCTCCTGGGCAGCCTGTTCCAGTGCTCTGGCACCCTCCTCCTCATGTTAATACTAAACTTCCTGTGGTCCAACTTACTCCCATTCCCTCTTGTCCTAACATTGGATGATATTGAGAAGAGCCTGGCTTTCTCCTCCCAACGCTCGCCCTTAACATATTTGTAAACATTAATGAGGTCCCCTCTCAGTCTCCTCTTCTCCAGGCTGAAGAGACCCATCTCTCTCAGCCTGTCCTCATAGGGCAGATGCTCCACTCCTTTAATAATCTTGGTGGCCCTGCGCTGGACTCTCTCCAGCAGCTCCCTATCCTTCTTGAGCTGGGGGGCCCAGGACTGGACACAGTATTCCAGGTGGGGCCTAACCAGGGCAGAGTAGAGGGGGAGAATAACCTCTCTGGACCTGCTGGCCACGCTCCTCTTAATACATCCTAGGATGCCATTGGCCCTCTTGGCCACAAGGGCACATTGCTGGCTCATGGTCATCTTCCCATTCACCAGGACTCCTAGATCTTTTTCCCCAGGGCTGTTTTCCAACAGATCAGTTCCCAGTCTGTACTGATACATGGGGTTGTTCTTTCCCAGATGCAGTACTTTACATTTACCCTTGTTAAATTTCATTAAGTTTCTCCCTGCCCATCTCTCTAACCTGTCCACAATTGGAGATCATTGCACTGAATAATTAAATAATGCAATTTAAAATGTTCTTGTCTTCCCCCCTGCCCTGGTACAATCCAGTTCCTGTTTTGCATGTTAAAATGATTGTGTTTTCTTTAGATTACTATGTTTTCATCTGCGTTTTTGTCTTTCCCAAGCACTCTGACTGTATTATCCTAAATGTTGCCTTGTATTTGTGGCCACTGTCATGTTAGAAGTGCTGTCTTGCATTGCATCTGCAAAATCTCTCCAGGTGAAATCAGTGATATGATTTAGTAATAGTCCTGCTTTGCTAATGGTGGAGAAATGGGATTTAGGTGTGTTGCAACTGGCCTGTTAACTTGAGCTCTTAATGAGTTTTATCCCAAGCATTTTACTTCTATCCTCATTTAAAAAGTCTTTCTGGACTTCAAAGCAGGAAGGCTGTTAAATTAACTTAGATAGATAAGAAAGTGGGATTTTCTTTGAATTGGGCTGCAAATCATGTTTTGTAGTGAAGCTTGAAGCAAAAAGACTTGAATGCAGATAATTCTCCAGCATTTTCCCCTGTGTTCTTCCGTAAGCATCTCAGAGGATGCATATGTTTTCTCCCAGGTGACAAACTTGGCTAAGCAAACACTACAGAGGATGTCAGCACAAAAAATCCCAGTGGTTGTGTCTCAGTCACTTGTAATTTAAATACTGTTACAGTGTATCAGTTGTAATGGGGGGATATCTGGATTTTTTTAGGCTCAGATATGGGTTACCCAGGGTAAACATGCAATGAGGATTCACTGGTTGCATAACTGAAAAAAGTCCTAAATGGGATATAGACTTTGTTTCAGGGAGTTTCCAGTTCTCCCCAACACTTTGGATCACATTATTATTTAATAAGCACCCAGAGCTTGAATACATATCTGAGCTATTGATATTACAAATTTCCAGAAGTAGCTGGTAATATTCTTGAAAAATACTTTTGAAATAAGAGGTACTGTTTTCTTGCTTCAAATGTGACCTGGAAATACTGTGATAACAACCATTTTCTGCGTGTTTCCATGCTTCCTATCTGAGCTAATCTGGAAAGTAGCAGAGAAAAAACATTTATTTCAGACCTTCCAAAGAAACCTCCCTGAACCTTAGTTCTGGCAGGCAGTGAAGATTCCAACAGGTTCATGGTTTGACCAAACCAGTTTGTCCCTTCTTGTGTTTCTTTTAGAGAGTGAAAAAGATACTTGGACTTGAGGAATACTGATTTTTGTATGTGTATTTGATCAAGATACTATGCTCCTACTTAACCAAATTAGTGCTTTGGTGAGTATAAGGTGCTGTAATTGAATGCAGTTTATATGCACTATATAGTATTTCACTCAGGTGGTTTCTTTGTTGCTAGTACTGTACAGAACTTATTTATGTGTGAAATTTGGAAACTGTGATTAGAAGCAGTGAAATTCACAATAACAGTGTATTCAGTTTGTATCACAAAGCCATTTTAAAAGGCTTTCCCTGTACAGTCAGGTTCTAAAGTGCTTAGCACTTCTGGAGTTGAAAGCCTGCCCATAGTTTTACATCTCCACCAGCTACACAAAAGCCAAAGAACTAATCCTGAGACCATGTCACCAGTGTAATAAGTTAGCTCTCTGAGTGAGATGTGTATTGCTAGTAACTTGTATTCCTAGCTGGAGGTGAGATCATATCCAGAAGACTTGCTGAAGTGTTGCTATAGGATATTATGGAGCTGCCTGATTGTAGAACCTCTTGCTCTCTGTCTATATAGAGTGTACAGGTGTTCAGGTTCTTAATACCTGAGTAAGTACTTGAATGCATACTTTTTGTTTGCCATTCTTCATTGTCTCAATAAAGAAATTTGGCTATATGTGTGACAAGTATCCAAATGTATTGCTTGCTTAGATCAACCACACAAATCACACTGTTAGGTCCATCCAGACTGGAATCAGAGGAATTTTCTCAGGTTCTGTGTAAGCTTCCTGCCAGATGGTATGGAAAGTTTGGATAGTGAGTGGGATTGACAGTTTATTTGAGAGGTAGATTAATGTGATTATGGTATGTGCCATAGAGTTTTCTTGTATCTTTGAACAGCTCTCAGAAAAGCTTATGTGCTATGTTTAATGTTGTTAACAACTAAAAAAAATCTCATTCCTTAGCTTTTTCATTTCTGCTGGCAACTTTTTAATCCAGAGGAGGCAAGAATGTGTTTACTCTCTCTTGTTTTCCAAGAAAAGGGGCATTAGAATCATATAACTTAAAATGCTTATATGAATTAGCAATGTAAGTGTATTATAATAATATTTTATTTATAAAAATGTTACTCAGCTCCTATTTTTCAGGAAGAAAACTGGTGAAATATATTGTAGAGAATTCTCTCAGCTCCTGCAGGAAAGTTCTTCTCTCCTTAGTGGAAATACTATTTTTATGAGTGAACATGCTCCCAGAAAATACTAATGCAATATTTTTTCAAGAATGGTGCCATTAACCAGTTCATGTTTTAGTTACAGAATGCATTACAAAAAGGGAAATACACTGCTTTTGTTTTGTCAGTTATGATCTGAATAGGGCATGTCATCTTTGCTTACTCACTCTTCATGAGCTGTTGTTGAAATTTCAAGTCTGAGTATCATTTCCTTGTTATTACTCGCTATTCAGTATATCCTGAGATGGAATATCATCTATAGGTAAAGACTTTCAAAAATCTGACATTTGACTCCATGATATCTGGGTCTTCCATGGCCTCCAGTGAGGCTCTGGATATTTGCCCTTTGTGTTTCCAGTGGTCTGACACCAAAGGGAATGGCAGATGCATTATACATATAAGTATTTCTTAAGCTTCTGTAGGCTGTTCTGTGAATATCACACACCTATTCGTAGACTGGCATTGCATATAGTAAAGGTACCACTTAGTCACACACCTATTCTTAATGGAGTTTGAGGTACTGCCATATTTTGCATTGTTTGTTACTTGCTTACAGTGAATTTATCCTCCTATTCCTTTAAGCTATTTCAATTATTTATTATTCTGTGTATTGCTTTAAACAGCTTAGCAATAGCCTGCATGAATAGCCAGTATAATTTTCTTTTGTAACAAAGCCACCAAATCCTTGCAATAGATTACCCAACTGTCACTCTGCCGTGCTCCAGCTGGCTCATGGCCTTTCAACATCCATCCAGACATACTAATCCAGGTTGCCTTTTCAAACCTTGAGATACTGGGAACACGCCTGCACAACACTTCAGCTTTAGAATTTGAGAAGTAACATGTTGGAGGTTTTTGTTGTTGTTTTTGTTTTGTTTGTGTTTTTATTTGGTTTTGTTTGTTTTTAATGATGGATTTTACACTTACTAGACATAAGGCATAAAGAAACATCTGCTTAAAAGAGCTTCCACACTCAACAGTTTAATGACATGACTTTTTATCTCAGTGAAATCCTGAATACCTTTCACATCCTGAAGGAAATCCTCAGTGCAGTTGTTACAATTATTCCTCTAGGATATCCCAGTTCCAGATTAAAAACTCTGTAAGTGGAGCCTGATCAGTAGTAAGAGTCTGGCCCTGCACTTTGAAATGTGGCTTTATTTTATACTAGAAATAAAGTTGCATTCTTCACACGCCAAGTCTGCATACTGAACAACTGTTGTGCTCTTTCCCCCCCCATCTGCAACACCTGTATCTCTTAAACAGGAGACAACTCTCTTCTGCATCTTCTGTCCTCCTCTACCCCAGGCAATATCACACCTCAACTCTCTCAAGCAGGACACAACCATTTTATTCCCTTTTCACCCTGCACTCTCTTCCACTATCTCCCACAGCACATGCTACCTCTCCAAACGGGACAGAACCCTTGTGCCCCTTTTCCTCTGCCTTCCCCTGCACTCAGGACCAGCACTCCCTAACAGACCACTATACTTGTGCAGCTTTGCTCCCCCCACGCCTTCCTCCCAGCTAAATACAATCTGGGTTTAATTCTTATTTATTTATTTATTTTAAAAACTGTTTTGATTTATTCTGGTTATGCAAAGAGAGGAAAAAGACTTTCTGAATGTAAAGCCTTTATTATATACAGCACAGTGGTAGGTAAGGGAGTGCATTAAAATACTCACCAATGTCTTGAAAAGGCTGGGGTTTGCCTCATGTCCCCACCAAGGTTCCAGATGCATTGCACTAATACTTGCTTAGCTAAGAAAAGTTCCTACATCCTTCTGAACTTTGGTTACATCAAAATAATGGCATAAGAATTTAGTAATTTGATCATTTGCGATACCTTCTATTGAGATAAACTTTGTGATTCATTTGGGGAAATACATCACAGCACTATTATCCTTATCTGCTCTGGAGACAGGAAAACTCGCAATCTGCTTAGCAGACATCGTAGATTGAGAGCAGAGTTTTCTGCATCCCTTCTCTTGAATTGCACATAGGTAGGGTTGCCATGGTGTGATGAAGTGCTTGAGAAGACAATTAAGCCTGACCATCCTCAGCTCAGTCAAGCTGACGGAAAGGGGCTGAAGCAGCAGCCCCAAATTTACGTTTTTGCGCCAACCCATTTGTATCACACAGATTACCCCAGCCCTGTCCCTTAGCCTGCACCTCACAATCCCCTAAAAACACACATAGCCCCACCAGCAAACTTTTACATGGAAATCTGCACATTGTCCCTTAGATGCCACCTAACACTACCTCTACACAAAGCCACCCTACCCCCAGGCACCCAAAACACTCCAATACTTGGGCAGCGTTATGGTTGCCTGCACAGCTCCATTGTGTTAGTAAGAGTTAAAGTGGAGCTGGGATTGAAGACTGGATGTGAGCATGATATTTACAGAGCAAATGGGATTTTTGCTGGGAGAAGACAAGATACAGGACCTGAATAGAGACAGAGAGAACCTGCCTTACTCAGAAGGTAAGAGAAAGGAGTGGATCTCTGTATTGGTGGATAAAATCTTGTAATCCCCTTGCGTCCTTCTCAGTTTGAGTGCTGCATAAAACCTACAGTTTGGGGACAGAGTTAAAGCACCTTGTAATCATTACCCCAGAGTATGGTTATCTGAAGCCTGCAAACATCCTGGAATTCCAACCCCCTCCCTCTTACGAGGATGTCCTCCATGGCTGGTGGTTCTGGCACACAGAGAATGAGAGCTCCATTATCCTTGATGTGGCTTTTCATTTTCTTACTTCATAATAATATCCAAGCACAAGCCTGAAGTGATGTATCTGCTATTTGCCACTAACAGCTCAGCCTCATCACTCTCTTGGGGAAAATTGTGCATTTGGAGTAATGCTTTGTTTTAATAGGGTTTTGTTATAATAGAGTCTTAGTTTTATGCATATATAAAGCAAACATACATATATTTGTAGGTATACATCTGTGTAAATGTACTTCCTTTTTTTTTTTTTTTTTTTCTGGAGAAGGCAAGGCTCAATAGGAATGTCTTTTTTGAAAGGTGGTTGATGATAATATTTAAGATAGTTCTTGTTGTTTGCAAAAGCTCATTCTTTAGCTTTGGGTTGTGTCCTGAAAAATGATAGTAACAGGTAAGCTTTATCCTCATAATGGAAATTGTCACTTTTTCTCTGGAATGGATCTGTTAAACTGCAGTCTTATACAAATGCATGAGAAACAACTATCTCTCCCACTGGCTTTTAAAGAACAACACCCCCCCCCAATTATTTTTAAAAAGTTTAGGCCCTTGATAACCATCATTAGCTGGAATGCTGCTGGTCATCAAAAAAATATCAGCTAGCTCCATCAACAGGCTGACTTCTGGCTTCAATATCAATTGAATGAATTCCTAAATAAGCAAGGCAGGTTTGCATTTAAGTTGTAAGCTACCTGAAACTGTAGGCTACAGAAAAGATTACTATGGTATTTTATAGTGCAGCACCTCTAAGTACAGACTTTAAAGCCTATCATTTTAAACAATAGTTGTGTGATCTATAATTGCAATATACCACTGTAATCTATCTTTGCCATACTCTGTATTACCTCTGTGACTGCTTATTCCTCAGTTAGGTTTGAAAGAATAATTCAAACAAGTTTCATTTACTGTTGCTTCACACTTCAGCACAATAGTATGCCTTGATACCAGGTCAGCAAACACTGCTTGCTCCCTTTCTTTCTATAGAAAAGGATTGAACAGGTCCTAGAAAGTGCCTTTCAAATTGTATAGTAGTCCCCACATCTTCTGGTATTAATAATGTTCCCTATTAATTTCCAGTTCTTTTCTCTGTCAATCTCTAGCTTTACAATCACACTCAGAGATGTTTTCTTAACTCCTGACATGGGCACTGCTTTCAATCCACTCCCTCTGAAACTTATATTTTATGCATATGATTCTGTGATACAGTATGTACATATACCACTTTTATCTCCACTGGAGATGAAACTGCAGATCTGACCCAGACTGTGTGCACTAACTATAATGTTGAAATTACTTAACATTATCTATAAATGGAAGTGTGAAATTACAGGATTCATAATTTGCATGACACTGGAAGGACATATAAAGTGGGTGTAAATGTAATGAGAAATAGTCAATAGGGTTTTTTCCTTTATGTTTAAGAAATATGTTTTAGAAATACTTTTACTTTTAGTAGGCCATTTTGTATATAGTGTTTTGGAGAAGTGAATGAAAATCAAAAGGTGATATCTGTTCATCTCTGAAGTTCTGGAGAGAAATGATATGTAGAAAGCTCTGCTAGCTTGGGGAAGTTTCACAATCGCCTGGATACTTGGTGTTGATAAGAATTAAGATTCAATCTGGTGTGTAAGAAACATGCAGCGTGCCTTTGTATCTGCTTCTCTATCCTTCTGTAGAATCCTTTTCCTGACACTACCTCCCTGAAACCCTAAGCCATGCTCATAAACCTCATGCAAAGGTGTTGCGAAACTGCATGCTGCCCCATGGCTAATGGGGTTTGGGAGGAGGAGATTGCAGCCAGAGCCAGCCAGCTGACTTGTACAATGACACATGGGTCATTTCTTAAAAAGAATAATAAATGTGCAGTTTTCTCTTGTTTTACCTATCCACTGCTACTCAAGAAAAGCTGTATGGTAGTGAGGTAGATGAAGGTATATACAGAACAGGGAGCAGATGTGTGGTGAAGCCCTTTCATACACAGGGATAAATCTCCTCAGGCACATAGAATGCAGACTTCATTTAATATTCCGGACTGGGCAGTGTCATGCTGGGGTCTGAGGCTGACTTCAGCTTCCTGTTTCATTGAAATGAGTGGCCATGACTGCATAGGATCAGGTGGCACTGTCCCCCCAAGGCATGTCTGTGTGTCCAAAGGGAGAGGCCCCAAGTATGCAGAGGTCAGTTCAAGCTGTGTGCACTGAAGGGGCAGGTGCAGCACTGGTTCCTCTGTGAGTATGTGACCAGGGATCCTGACGCTTTTAGGGGTGCACTTGGGGACAGATAGGGGCTATGCAGCCTCTGACTTGCTTAGAACACCCTTGTGATAGGGATGGTCAGGGCTGCTGTGAGGCAGGGAAGAACAGGGATTACTGGAGGTGCTTAGCCTCTCTTCCAGGATGCTTCTGTGGTTTTAACAAATCTAATTTCCACCAACACAGCCCCAGTGGTTGCAGCTGTACATTTACATGCTGGCCCAACTGTAAGATGTGCCCTGTTTGTACATTTTTCTTAATTTATCTAGTGTTATGAATCCCACTTGGAGATTTGAAGAGGCCATGTATTTCCTGGAGATCTGGAATTAGGGAACAGCCCAATTATGCCTTAACCATGGGCTTTTCTTTACTGCAGAACACACAGGTATAGATCAAAGGCAGTGGTGGAGAGGCAGTAGACCTGTGCCAGTGCCAAAACAAAGAGGAAAAAAAGCCTGCGTGAGAATTACAGATAAATACTGAAGGAGATCATCACTTCCTCGATCAGTGCCTCTTTCCTATCAGTACCTGCCATCACAAGCTGGGCAGATCCTGCTCTACAAACCTCAAGACATTTTGTGGCTGGCTCTGAGGGTGCCTCCCCAGCACAAATGGCTGTACCTCCACTATCCAGGGTGCCAAACAAAAATACACAGGGCTGCCTCCTTAATGGACAGGTACATGGCTTTCCTTGGGCAGCACCTAAAGGGGAAAACATAGATTAGGCAGGCACTGAGGCCTGGTTTGCAAAATCCAGCCAAGGAAACAATGAGCAGAAAACTCAGCATCTTCCACTAGTGGGTCCCAAAACAAAAGGTAAACCAAAGTTAACTTCAGATGCCTAATACAGATGGGCATTTGTTAGCATCTGCTTGGTAAATGATGCTCTGGATATGAAGGATGAAGTTAGAGACCCCTTTTCTTTTCTTGATGCAGTTTGTGGAGTTCATCACAGCATATTAAGTGGCTGAGTCATGAATCAGAAAACTCTAGCAGCAGATTGTAGCAATAAAACAAATAAAATTAAGCACTTCACTCCAAGACCGTTGCCATCTCTGAAACAGGGACTTTCCAGAATGATTTGGAGTCTTCTTTACTTATGCTGTGCAATTAAATATTCAGCATTTCCTGCTAAATTTAGGTTTATTGAAGTAAACAATGATGCCTAAGGGCAGACCTGGACAATTCCATTTTTATGTATTAATAATTCAGAACCATATTTGAAAACAACAGAGGGATATGTACAATACATCATAGAGGCTTTTATTATATCCACCCACTGCCTATCCACCCACACAGAGATCTGGATACTGTTTCTACTTGGAAACAATATAGCATCATCAAATCTTAGGCTTGTTTAAGTATACAGATATATACAGGTTACATTTACAAGAATGCAATGTTTTATTTGCAGCTAGATGACTCATTCTTTTTTTCCTGCAACCAAATCAGCCTCTTATTACTTACAGTTGGTATTGACAAACATTCATGCTTAGGGTAACAGAAACTGTGTTTATCAGATTACAAAAACATGGAGAAAACTGCAATCTACAATGTGGAAAATATTCTAAGACAAAGCTCTGTCACTGAGCTCTCCATTTTAGTATTATGATTTAAATCTGAATACTTTTATCTTATTGTCTTCATTTATCTTGCTGTCACTTTAGGGCATGTAATTTTTTTTTCTTCAGGACCTATCCATTAAATTCCTTCTGCAATACTGGATGTTACCTGTGTGCTCCCTGTCTCTGCCTTTGACACCAGAGCAGCCACAGCACAAAGAAATACATGGGGTGTGTGAAAAGGGCAAGAGAGGAAAAGGAGAGATGATGGATGCATCTATTAGGGATATATTTGTACTGCAGTCTAGGGTGTGGTAGCTTAGCTGATACCTTAGCTGGCTTTCAACAAATTGAAGAGTCACACAGCTCAGGTGAAAGAAGTTTCAGGGATTTTTTTCTTGCCCATGGTGCTGGTGAATGCCTTCAGAGACCTGAGTATCACTCCTGCCCCCTTGGCCTTGGCACCTCTTCATCTCAACTGCCACCCCCACGATGTGCTGGGCTGAGGAGAGCTGTATGTAAGACTGATTTCACCTTTCTGGAGATCAGTCTAAATGCTGCTCCATAGACACTGTATAAGAGATTCAACAAGAGAGCTAATAACATAAGAAGCTAAATTCTGCCTGGAGAAAGGAGATAAATTTCCAGCAAGTAAATTCCAGCAAGGGGCCAAATTAAGCAAAGATCTAAGATATATGTCAAGTGAAAGAGGTAAACAGCTCAGTCCCTTCAATGAAAGTGTTTCAGGTTTATCCTGGTGCACTGAAGATCAGAACTTGCCTGGAGGGTGCTTGTTTTATTTTATAGCTATCTAGTTATTTTTTCTGCTGCCCAGACCATCTGTTCCATTGGTGAGTTTGTCATCGTTTGCACACCCACTGAATGCCAAATTAATCTAAGTCACACAGCTTACACCTCCCTTCTGACTTAGACCAAACTATACTTTATTCCAGCATAAAATAGACATCAGAGCTAAGTTTGCTTCACTCACTTCCAAGGAGGAAAGGATGAGCTTTGGGCTGACTCTGATTCCCTAAGGGGACAACCTTAAAACACCAGAACTTTTGTAGCAGGTCATCGCAGCTTATCAGCCCTAGGCAATAATGGATGCCCAGCAGGAAAAGGATACAGGAACAGTAAGGACACAGCCACACTGCCACATCCCTCTCACATTCTCCTAAGGTCTGCGTCTTTGGGAAATCGAGTCTTTGTATCCAGTAACTCTCAAATGGATTCCCTTTCCACAAATCTTTTAAGCCCACATAAATTTTCTGTGCCTGCAGCCTCCTGTGACAAGTTACACAGCTGACCTGTAGTTTGAAGAATTACCTCATTTTGCTTTCTTTGAAATTGTCATTACTGATTTTATTTGGAATTTTATTGGAAGACAGTGAACAGGTATTCACCATTTGCATCCTTTAGACTTTTATCATGTGCCCTCCCAAGTTTTCTCCCAGACAAAGGCTCCTGGTCTCACTGACCATTTTTCACAGCAAAACCATTCCAGACTTTGGAACATCTTTGTTTTATTCCCACCCACTTTTTTGAATTGGGAGGATAGGAACAGAACAGCACACACTATTCAAATGCAGTCATACTGTGAATTAGTACAGTGAAATCATGATATTTTCTGGCTTGGTCTTCATTTCCTTCCTAACATTTGATTTGCTTTTTTAAAAGCTACTGAGCACTGAGATGACATTTTCTTAGACCTCTCTATAATAACCTCAAAATTGCTTTCCACAGCAGCAGCAGCTTTTTGGAACCTATCATTGCATATGTATAGTTGGACTTTTTTCTCCCATGTGCATTACTTTACATTTATCAATATTGAATTTGGCTGCCTTTTTATTTCCAAGTCATTCTGTCTGATGGCATCCCTCTGCAGCTCTTAGCAGTTGGCTTTAAATTTACTTCTTTGAATAACTTAGTATTGTCAGCAAACTTGGTTACTTCATCTTGTCCCATTTCCCAGGTCACTTAGGACTAGAAAAATCAAGAATGTATTCCTGTGGGATTCCACTGGCAATCTTCCTCCACTGAGAAAACTGGTTTTTTATCCTTTATGTCCTATCTTTCAACCATTTATTTCTCCATGAGAATACCTTACTTTCATCCATTGCATTTTAGCTTCTTTAGCTTGAGTTTAGTGTTATCCTATTGAAAATGCAGCTTGGTGACTTTGAGAGGAACTTGATCAGTCATTGTACAAAAGCAACCGAGTGGGACACTATGGAGACAGTACCAAACTGACTCCTTTTTGTCACAATTTGCCTGAGACAAACTGCTGCTGTGCAAGCATGGCCCAAGGATGTCCATCTTCACATTGAACAGACATTTACAGTGAGAGCAAACATGCCTGTTTGCAAAGATCTAGGTTTGTTCAACATTTGATTTGGGATTCACTGGGACATGATGGAGATTCCTGGCAATAAAGGAATATAATTAGCTGTACATTGAAGAGTGGACTTGTTGATCTGAGCTCATGTCAAGTGTGAGGTTAAATGCAGTCTGAAGAGATGAGGTGACTGAAATATGCAATTGGGACACCAATTTGGGAGCCAGTGGCAGATTTGGTTTTTTGGGGAGGAAAACAGTAATGATGGCCTTGGAAAGAAAGGGCAGTGGAGACAATTACCAAGTGAGACATTTCACAAGGCAGTTCTGCACTGAATGCCAGAGCAGCAGTGATTTACTGTTAGGGGTGGTCAAACTAATAGCAACAGAAGATATTTTAAAATACTGAATTGTGAAACTAAAGGGTAAGTGTTTAACTGTCACATAGGACTCGTTGTTACAAGATATTACTGAAATGAGAGCTCAGATTTAGTTTGGGCTAAATCATCTTGCCTGGTGACAGGTCTGTCATTTAAGTTGTGCTACTAGTAATATGAAACAGTGTTCTCTAGTGATGCTTCCTATCTATCTCCCTTTTTGATATGTCTGTTCATTCACTGAAGTCTATATCCCTTTCCAGTGGCTTTTTTGTTCTTCTCTTGAGGAAAAAAAAAACTATATAAATTTTCATATTTTACTTTAAAAACTGTGACCCCTTGTGAGTGTTCAGTCCTTCAAGATCCTCAGCTGAATGGGCTTCGTCTCCTAGTTCCCTGGGTTTATCAAAGTTGGCCTTTTAGCAGGGAAGAACCTTAGTTCCACCTCTCTTTCTGTCTAACTTAAAAGTAGGTCACTCTGCTCAAAATATTGACACATTTGAAATATAAAGTCACCAGAATACAACAGGATCGAACTGCGTGGACTGAAGCGTGTCAGGGAGGTTAACAATAAGTAAGGCAGATGAAGGCTAACCCATTACTTGCAAATGCATGAGCGCTGTCAAGAAGCCTGGTAACCTACACTAGAAGGCTTTGAATAAACCTTGGTGGATGAAAGGTGGGTTGTAAAGCAGAGGCACTGGCAGTGCTGAGGCAGGGAGTCATTGCACGGTGGTGAAATAGTCTCCCAGGCCATGCCAGCTCAGGGGTGGCGATAGTTTAGACTGTAAATCGTAGACAAAAAGACATAGAAATAGTCCCTTGGGTGCAGCTCTGAAAGGTAGAGCAGTGATTTCTTTCTCTGAGCACAGAAAAATGGGTATTTTTTTGATTCAGAGAGTCTGTGGGTGGTGGGGGAGGTAGTCAGAAGAAAGCTGGAAACCCAGGGGTGGAAAGGTGGGGAATTCCTATTACTGGAGCTGCTGCTGGGTGGACACAGTGTATTTCCTCACTTTGACAGCAGGGCTGGGTAGCTGTGTAATAAGGGAACAAAATACCTGTCTCAGAGAGGTGGCTGCTTTAGTGCTACTAGTGATCAAGCATGAGCAAGTATGACCAGCATGGTCAGGGAGTGCTGAGGGAGATGCAGGAAAAGACCATCAACATGCCTGGATGAGAGAAAAGTCTCTGAGAACAACAATTTGATACAATAAAACTTGTCCTAGGTCTCTGCAGGCAGAGAAGTTTCTTGGGGTATGCTGTCAGACCTTTCCGAGCAAAACACAGTATGAAATCATTTTCCACTGCTAAATGGCCCTGAGCACTTTTTGTTAGCTTTGTCTGTTCCTGCTCAGGTATCAGCAGTGTTCCTTGCTGGCTGAAAGGATTTGAGAAGCAGATTGATGCAGTGGAAATTCAGTCAAGCCAGATGTACATGCCTGCAAAAGAGGTGATGAATCCTGTGTTGCAGGGTAAAAAAGGTCAGGATTCACAAAAGAGAACCTGGTACTGCTGAGCCACGGACATGCTGATTGTTTTGCATTCTACTTTAGCCTGGAAATGGTCCTGGTTCCAGTCAGTGCTACAACCTAAACATTAGACAACTGCTTCAGGGAGCTGATCTGCAATACTGCAGGCAGCAGGTTTGTGTCTCCTTGAAGAAGACATTTTTATTCATCAGGAATTCTTTGTGAGGAGAAAGAAAAAAAGAAAAAGAAAATGCAGAGAACAGACAACTCTAATCCAGGGGTTCTCAAAGTTTTGTTAAAGAAGGACCCACAATGGCCAGAGCATCTGGCACATCTCCTCAGAAAAAGAGTGTGCAGCCTTTATGTTCAATAGATCAAACATCGAAAATGGACCTTGGGAAAGTTTGCTTGTAAAATGTCCCAGGGCTACAGGATCCTAAGGGTTAATGAAGTGTTTATAATTACATTTATGTGCTTCAAAATGGCTAAGTGTGGGTTTCATCCTAAGTGATGCTAGACCACTGAAAGCAAGCAGTGTTTTTGCAAGTCTGGCATTATCAGCACTCTTGTGCTTTTGGACAGAACAAAAATGGGAAAAGAATTACACTTTTTTTTTTTCCAGTAAGTGTTTCAGGGCTCTGCAAGCTGACTCTCAGTAGGTGGAAATAGGTAGCAATGCAGAAAATAATCTCTTGCTGCTAAACTGAACAAATATAAATGTAGGTACGGAGGAAAAAGGATTTCTGGCAAATGTAGACCTGAGATATCTGTGATAGAAATGGCAGCACAGCAGAGCAGAGCTGAACTCCACCCAAGTAGGTGTGCAGTCTGACATAAGGTCAGTATCAGCAAATTCATCTGCAGAAAGCAAAACAGAATAGCTTTCTGTCCTACTGCAGTTTGTGTGAGGGCTAATAAGACCCAAAGGAGGAATTATGTGATTCAGGCACAATATGGACCTGCCTGACAGATTGGAGGCAGATGTAAGCTTGCTTTGCCTGTGCTCTGCACTGACTGAAGCTCAGCTAATATATTCGGTTTCTCTGTCAGAGTTACTGCATCAAGCTCAGCATTGTGCTGCTAATGCAGTCACGTGGCTTCTGCATCCAAACTGTCTTGCTTCCTACCAGCTTGAAGAAAACTTGCCTCTGTCTTTGAAATATGATGTAGACATAACCTTGTAACAGGCTGGCACTTCTCAGCCTGCATGGTGTGGACCTGAGACGTGCTCAAAGCAAGAGGGAAAGGGCCAGAGGTTGTCTTAAACTCTTTGAAGTAGAAGGGATTTGAAGATACATGGCAGTACATAGGCAACCTGGAAGGGGTTACAGTGAGTGGGAGCAGGTGGTAGCTTGACTGACAAGTGGAAATGCCGAGCATCTAAGTATAATAAACTAACTGTGTCCCTAGAAGCAGAAAATTGAAAAGTGTGTATTTCACATAGGCTTGTTACTACAGCTGTTCCCTGACTTGCAGATTACACCCATGTGTGACTGTCCCTCTTTATTCCTGTGACATGTTCCCTACTTGTGATCCAGAGCAACCAAACCATTTGATTACTGCCATGCTGATACAGATGCTTTGAGATCTTTCATTAGAACACAAGATGTCTTTTTGTCATGGAAATGGAGATACTGATTTCTTCATAAATTACACTGATTGTGTCAGAGCCTATTAAGGACCAGTGAGATGGCTAGACAATGTCAGAAAGAATATACCCACCTACTTCTGAGCAGGAGAAAATTTAACCCTTTCATTTACAGTATTATTTACAGTATTAGTCAATATTCCTATGTATACATACAGTTAATTCTTAAGTACTTTTTTCTTTGAATTTGAAACTTCAGATAGGAGTTTTATTTTAAACTACATTTTTTAAAAACAGACATAGCAAGATTCTAATATTCTTTCTAAGTGCTGTATTCCACTATAATCCCATTTCCTTTATGTTTGGGAGACCTACCCGTATCACACAGTTACCATAAAGACAGAAATATTGAGCAGACTCAAATTTCCAGTTTTGTTAAAAAGTACATGCTATTCCCATAAAATACAAATGGATTTTTCCACCTTAGTCTTGTCTTGATATGCAAATGTGTATTCTTTCTTGTACAATGGAAATGCTTTGCTAAGCTTAAGCAGATTTTATCCAATGTCAAAATGTCTGCCACTTCCAACTGGTTTTCCAGAGAAAAGGATTTAGTAAGTGCAAGCATTTATAATCCTAACAATTTATGGAAATGAAAACAGCAGTTCTTCCTACAATGGAAGTGTGTGTCTGTAGAACCTAATCACTACTGAGAACAATAATTTATTCACTTGAATTTGTATAGTAACAAAGGTGGACACGATTTAGCAATAATTTTATTTTTATAATGTAAATGTAAAGTTGTAAATGTAGTTATTTATGAGGCCCTACATTTAATCTTGTATTTAGTTTGCCAGTTATTGTTTAAAATTAATACCTTTTGTGTTTCATAAAGCTTGTAAACAATTTAGCTTTCTCCAGGACCTTCATTCATTGACCAAAATACCCCCACCCTGGTTTCCATTATGGCAGGATTGATTCCTATGCCTTTTGCTATTCTGAGTTTTCTAGTGTAGAGATGCTGAATGTTCTTAACTCCAGGTGACACTTGCAACCTAATTTGTAGCTTAAACTAAAGGATCTATTTCAATGGACTGAGGAGAGCATTCAGGTAGTATAACTTTTGGATGCTCTGCCAGATTGCTTATTACATTAAGCCTTTTTCTTATTTAAATTTTTATGAAACACTTGAAGATCTAATTTGAGATAACTTCTCTGAAAACTCAAAAAGAGTTCTGAAGATTGATGATTTTCCATGTGATTTATAAAGCAAAAACTTGCTTTTCATTTTTGTTTTAATATCCTCTAGCCTCTGTTGTGGGGTGTCAAGCATAGCAGTGTGAAATCATGGTTTCAAGACTTCAAACCCACAGCATAATTAGCAGTGTTTGCTAACCAGCTGAACAAGTCACTTGCCACCTGGGTACTGGAATGGTTGTGTTCCTACTTAGAAAGAGTGAAGGCTCCAGAGTTTTGTTGCATAGACTTTTTACCAACCAGGATAAAGACAGCTTTGTGCATTGCAGCAAAGCAGACTGCAGTAGCTACATTTCACTGTGCTGGAGATATGCTCTTGCTTTTCCCTAGGAAGCTGCCATCTACCGCAAGTTGCCTCTCTGAGTGGCAAGAGATGGATGTTCTAGAGAAACACATTTAAACTTTTAATAATCTTATGTCAAGACCACTGTAAAAGCAGTGGATTTATTCCCTATTACTTCAGCTAAGTACTCCATTCCATCCCCAGTGGATACTCCAGTGTTTAACTACCATTAACCATCAGAAAGGTCTCCTAAAGGTCATCTTAAATCTGTTGTGCTGTAGCATAAACATTTTTCCCCTGTCTTCAGTCACATGGAAATTAATTCATTCAGGTTATTTTGCAATAATGCTTTGAATATTGAAAGACTCCACTTCCCCAATTTTCTAGACTGACCACCCCCATTTTTCTCATAACTTCTGCTTTTGCATTTCCTAGTCTTACTCCAGATGATCCCTGTCTTTCCTAAAGCCTGTGATATGCATGGCTGTACACATTACTCCAGTTGAGTACATATACACACTCCTCCTGTCTCTATGAGACTGTCTTTACCTGTGACATATTCAGCTCTGAACCTACATTAGTAAAATACATACCTACATGGCATAATATAGAATATGTAACAAAATATACATAGGACAGCTAAGTAAGGTACTGTAGGAATCTTCTTTGTAGGATTTTTATAGGTAATTTTTTGAAGGGAGTGTAGATATACAACTGAGATCTTCCAGTTAAACAAAAATGTCAGTAACTGATGAGATGTATGGGAATGGATGATGTGTGTAGCAAAGATGAAAAGTACAAACTGGCTTTGGAGGAAAGCTGGTGCCAAGCAAAACATGGCAGCATGTGGGAAGAGTTACAATGTGATTTGTAACCTGGGGCAGGTATAAAGAAGTAGAATCTGATGTGGAAATGGAAATGAAGCTAATTAAAAGATCTGGAGAATTAATATGCTTACTTACTTAGTACTTTACCCTTACAGAGCACTCACCAGAGCACTTCTGGAGATTACATCCTACAGCATGAAGAATTAAATCCTTGAGTCTTAAATGCACATCTGTGGCCTGGAGAGAGTACAGGGATATAGGTCAGATGTGTAGGGATGAGAGAACTACAGACTAGTGAGCCTCACCTCTGTGCCTGGGAAGATCATGGAACAGATCCTGATGGAAGCAATGTTAAGGCACATGCAAGACAAGGAGGTGATCCAAGACAACCAGCATGGCTTCACTAAGGGCATATTGTGCCTGACCAGTGTAGTGGCCTACTATGATGGAGTGACTGCAACAGCTGACAAGGGAAGACCAACTGATGTCATCTACCTAGACTTCTTCAAGGCCTTTGACACAGTCCCACATGATATCCTTATCACTAAATTGGAAAGATATGGATTTGAAGGATAGACTGTCTGGTGGATAAGAATTTGTCTGTGTGGACACAGCCAGAAAGTTGCATTCAATGGCTCCATGCCCAGGTGGAGACTGGTGGTATCCCTCAGGGCTCTGTCTTGGGACTGATGCTTTTCAATAGCTTTATCAATGACATAGACAGTGGAATCAAGTCCACTCTCAGAAAGTTTGTGGACAACACAAAGCTGAGTGCTGCCGTTGGCACAACAGAAGGGAGGGATGCTATCAAGGGGGATCTGGACAAGCTCAAGAAGTGGATTCACATGAACTGAATGAAGTTTAACAAATCCAAGTGCAAGGTTCTGCACCTAGGTCAATCCCAGAATGAGTACAGACTGGGAGAACTCATTGACAGCAGCCCTGAAGAGAACAACTTGGAGGTTTTGGTGGATGAAAAGCTAGACATGAACCAGCAATGTGCACTTGCAGCCCAGAAAGCCAACTGTATCCTGGGTTGCATTAGCAGAGGTGTGGTCAGCAAGTTGAAGGAAGTGACTGACCCTCTACTCTAGTCTTGTGAGATCCCACCTGGAGTACTGCATCCAGACTTGGGACCCTCAGCACAAGAAAGATGGGATCCTTTAGAATGGGTTCAGATGAAGCCCACAAAGATGATTAGAGGGCTGGAGCACCTCCCTGGTGAAGACAGATTGTGAGAGTTGCAGTTGTTCAGCCTGGAGAAGAGAAGGCTCTGGGAACACCTTAATGCAGCCTTCCAGTACTTAAAGGGAGCTTATAAAAGAGAGAGAGACTTTTTACACAGGCAGATATTAGTAGGACAAAGTGAAACTGATTTTAAATTGAAAGAGGGGAGACTTAGAAGATAGGAAGAAATTCTTTATGGTGAGCATGGTGAGACACTGGAACAGGTTACCCAGAGAAGTTGTGGATGCCTTATCCCTGGAAATATTCAAAGCCAGGTTGGATGGGTCCATGGGCAACTTGGTCTAGTGGAAGGCATCCCTGCCTGTGGAAGAGATAATCTTTAAGGTCTTTTCCAGCCCAAACCATTCTATGATTATTCTAAACAAAACTAAAACAGACATGGTTTGCATTGTCCTTTGGTATTGCATACAGTGCATTGGCTGGGCTGTATTTTCTTTCAGTCCTTCCTCCCAAGTGGGAATCTCTGAATACTCAGAACATCAATCTTGATTGTTGGAAAACAGCAGAGCTGTGGTGTAGAAAATAAGCCTTACATTGCCTTGCAGTGAGTGTTTACTCCTTGAGCTGTGTTTTAGAATAACTGGAGGTCTCTATGTGTTCCAGTGCTCCCTTGCCCTTCGTGTGGATATGTGCTAGAAGGTCCTCAAGTCAAACTTTCCTGCCTCCGAGTCAGGAGGGCAGATTCCTGTCTCTGTTACTGAACACTTGAAAAAAAAACAGTAAGTCTTAAGTACTTCTCAGTCAAGGAGGTGAAATCTGACTAACTAAGCAACTGATCAAAGACAGAGAAAGTGATAATGGCGTTCAGAAAGGGAAAAATAGTGGTAAAAGCAAGATGTAGTAATTTGCTTTTCCTGATTTCTTTACTGCAGAGCTATTTGTGGAACGGGGAAACATGGTCTAGAGGGACAGACGCTTATGCAGCAGTAGTTTGCCCGAAAGGAATCCACTTCTTGCTTTCCCCAGTTCCGTTCTCTCATGCTTTCCTGACAGTTCACAGATTAGTTCACTGCCATAAGAAATGGGTCATCTCAGCAGCACTGTAGCATATGGGTCATCTCAGCAGTGCTGTAGCAAATGAAGCAGAGCAGAGAGAGGACTCAGACTTCTGAGCCTTGCCAGTTTGCTCCAGGCACCAACAGGCAGCCAGCTTTTCTCCCAGCACAGCCCAGTACCCATCACTTTGGGAGCAGCAGTGGTTAGGGTGGACATTGTCAAAGAGATTAATTCCTCCCTGTGTTTAGATGTCTCACAGATCAGGAACCCTTTCTGATTTTACTCCAGCTGCCTGGACTAAACCCTTGGCAACTCCCCTTTGATTCACATTGGAGTTAGACTTTTTTACTTCCTCAAAATGAAAGCTTTAATTGTCTTTGTGTTACATCTCATTGCAGTTACAATATGTGTAATTAGATGACCTCAGGCAAACCTGACTGTACAATAAACTGGCATTGTTACTGGCCTCTGGCCTACTGACTCACTGCTTCTCATCTCTAGCATTTACCCCCAAAAACTGAGCAACAATCTGAGTTTTTTTTTGTATTTCAAGGGTATACCAAAGAAGTTTATGTAGATTTCTACCTGCTGCCCTATAATATTTGTCTTTATTGCACATACCCAGTTGGCATACAGTAGAGCAGCCATTAAATGTAATGTTCAATGCATATGGCCAAAGGAAGTGTGTTTAGAAAGCATGGCTAATAGTCTTGGGACAAATTCCATTTTGGTTCCTGCAGATACTAAGGCTGACACACTGTTAGTTGCATGATCATTAGCTAAAGTGAGCTCCACAGCAATGCTTAAGGCAAAATAATTATAATATGGTGGCAGATGCAGCAGGGACACCGCAAGTCAGCAGGACCAGTTAACAATTCTTTTGCTTATTAGCAGAACATACAAATTCCAGCCAGAACTTTAAGATTGAGGTTTTGTCTTGATTTTTCTGTCTGAATCCTTCCTATCTTCAGGTCTTAGTCCTTCATTGACATCATTTTTTCAAAGCAATACCTAGAGACTATAAATTCCATTTTCTTTGAACAAGCATATGGGTAAGAGAAGTTTTTTATGGACTAGGAAAGGCTGTTTGTTTTATAACAGCAGGCAGTGTTCAGCTTTCCAATTACTGTTGCATTTAAAATATAATTTATGCATGTTTATTATTAGTACTCCAGAATTATGATGTAGAAGTCTGTGTCGTGATTCCAATCCTTAGAATTGGAACAAAAAATTATACCAAAAACCTGCCTGCAAATGTAAAATACCCTGCTTTTTATCATCTTTGTTCTTATTAGCCTGGGAAAAAAAAAGAGGAGAATAATATTTAAATACATTCTTCATAATCTGCATTTCTTACACTGACCATGGTAGCAGTAATAGATTTTATAGATTTGCTCAAAGTCAACCAAATGTGAAACAATGTATGCAGAGCTGTGTTTATTCTCTGAGGGACACATCCATGAAGAACCATGAAGTTATATTTCATAATGACATATCTGCAATATATGGCTCAACCTTCATGTTTCACAGGCGTGGCAAGTTAGTAGAGTTCAACTCTATTTTTTACTTCAGTTCCCAACTGAAATCAGCTATTTTCCATATTATTTAAAATTTCTTTGGATACTGACTGGTTTCCTGTTGCCCTCTCAAGAGTGAGTCAGTCCAACAGCACCACCATTACATCTCAGTGCTGTGCTGCACTGGGAGGGACTTTAAGACACCCTTCAGAATGTAGATGAAATAGGGCTACAAAGCCCAGAAAACTATTCCAAGAAGTAGATATGTGGTTTTAAATAAGACTTTCCCTTCAACAAAACAACTAGCTAAGGCATTAGGAGTTACCTGATTTTTTTACTACGACATAGGACTCATAGATGTTGAGGAATTTTATCCATTTTTCTCTCCTAGGAATGTGTCAGAAGTCCTTTATCTTTTGCTAGTGACCAGAGTGCAGGCAGTTTCATCTAAAGTGGCTTCATCACATAAAAAAAAACCCAAACAAGTGCTAGACTGGTCTGATTTTTAAGTGATGTTTGAAAGGATTGAATAAATAAAGGATGCTTCTTAATTATAGGACATTTTCAAGCACTTGTGATTTCTCTCAAGATGTATGGTTTGAAATTTTTCAGCCACTTGTTTTCATGTTTTGCAAAATTTCTGGGCAATAGCAAGGTGGCAGCTATTTAAACTTACTAGTTGATAAGTTATGTGGCATCTGGTCTCCTCCTCTCCCAGTCTCATTACAGCTTCAGTTCTGGGGTCTTGCAAGTCAACAGATGAATTTAGAGCTGTGTTTGGAGGAAATCTTTGGGATGTAAGCATACGCTTCAGTGCTGCCTGCAGTAAGGCTGGATCTAGGTGGAATCGTGCCTGCTTTCCTGAATTCAGAAATGTGTGAGCATTTCTAGCAAGAGTAATTGCTAATGCTAAGCAAAGCTTATTAACCATGAATACTTGCATATGCAGCTTCATAAGAAATGAAGTGTAAACACTGCTGTCAATCAACATTTTAATCGCCCAAATGTTTTTGGAAAGCCAATTCTAGATGATATCACACAGAATCACAGAATCACCAAGGCTGGAAAAGACCCCCAGGATCATCAAGTCCAGCCTATGACCCAATACACCACAACATCTAAACCATGCCACTCAGTGCCACATCCAATCTTTTCTTAAACACCTCCAGGAACATGTTAAAACGAATTCACCCTGAAGTTTTGGCACTTTGTTGTGAAAGTATGTGCAGTGCTGACCCATCTCCACCTGGATTCTTTTAAAACACTCTGGAGGTTTATCGCTGCTATGATTTTTTTTTTCTGGTTCTAAAATCGGTCTTCTAATAATAGAAACATGAAATTTGCTGACAGATTTCCCAGTGAGCTAGAATCAGCTGAAGCTGTTATTTTAAGAACCCTTGTGAGAATAGTGATTGGTAGTATATGCACTGATTCAGCAAGAATTGGTGCATGATCTCTGCTTCATGTTCAAGCAACAAGAAACACTGAAGAGGAACTCAAATGAACGGATAGAAACACTGTAAGATATTTGGGAAAGCAAATTACTACTTTTGTTAGTAATAGAGAGCTGAAGATTACTCAGAAGAGTCCAGCTCGAGTCAGAGACTCAGCCGATGGACAGAAATTCAATGAATTTAGCAGGGTTATAATGATTTTATACTTACTCACGATTTGATCTGACATGTGAATGTGAACTTATTTTAACCAAAATTTAATCACAACTTAATCACAACTGCTCTCAGTTGAACACCCTTATATCTCATTGATCTGCAACAAAGACAGAACTGTTTTCCATCTCTGTATGATCAACTTGAACAAACTGGGAAAACAGTGGAGTAAGCAGTTGAACACGCAGACAAAACATGGCCAGATAGCCATGCTTATACAATCTAAACCTATGGTAGATGAGATTTCTTTTTGAGTTCAATAATTCAGCTGCACCTAGAAGTTGAAATTGATTTTGAGGGTGATCATCCAGATTAGCTTCCTAAAATGGCCTGGGAAAGGAGAAGGCTTTAAAAGAGTGCTTAGTAGTTGCAGTTACTGTGCTGTTGAGATCTGAAGCATAGTGAACTGAATTAGTTCTATTTCTTTTCATTTGAGGATGGATTTAGGTGGAGATTATATCCTGGCATGGCATGAAGCTAAATATGATTCAGAAAGACATTCTCTGTAATAACTTCATTGGTTTTGTGCTTACTTAAATTTATTTTGTGAAGATCAGATTAAGCCAATTCTAATCCATTATGGAGGTGTGTGCACGATGAGCCTGGGGATATGGAAGGGGGACCCAGCCTTTGGACTGCATGGATGCCAGCCCTGAGAGCTTTCATACTCTCTTCCCAGGGGCGATGGAAAGAATGATGTAGAACAGCAGATTTTATCTGAGTGTGATTCATACTGTTGTTATAAGGGAATTTCAGGGTGTGGAGTTAACCCTCAAATGTCTGGGTATTTCACACTTGAATATTTCACATAATATATGTCACGTAAAATACATTCAGCATTCCCTGGTGAGTCTTTCTCTTTGTCCTCTTCTAAAATTGCCTTGACCTAGCAGTGATCTCCCCAGTGCTATTGTACATGGAGACACTTAAGCCCTATTCATACCCTCAAGCTTTTGTCTGGTGCTCAAGAAGCATCTCCTTCAGCATTTTCCTGTTACTCTTGTCCTGTGATGTTCCTGGCTAACTGCTAATTCTTCTAAAATCCTGAGTTATACAGCAGTTATATATCACTTACTCCTTGGTGCTTCATGACTGAGAGGAGGGAAGGAGTGCTTTTTGGCACATAACCTTCATAGAAAACAAGAGTAATCTGGCATGGAAGAGTTTACAAAAAGCAACTTCCAGTCCAATACAAGGCTTTCTTTTAATTTGGGACTTTTTTTTTTTACTTAAAATTGTTGTATTTTACACTTTGGGGTACCTCACATGAATGAAGTCTCCCGAGGGGAAGGAGGGGTGGAGGTGTTGCCCTCTATGTTAAGGAATGGATTGAATGTGAAGAGTTGTCCCTAAAGAATAGCCAAGACCAAGTTGAAAGCTTATGGGTTGGAATTAGAGATCAAGGTAACAAGGGAAACCTTGTGGTTGGAGTCTGCTACAGGCCTCCAGATCAAGAGGAGTCTGCTGTTGAAGCTTTCCTACTCCAGCTACAGGAGGCATCAGGATCACAAGCTCTTGTCCTGCTGGGGGACTTTAACCACCCTGACATTTGCTGGAAAAACAACACAGCAAGCAGTAGGCAATCCAGAAGGCTCCTGGAGAATCTTGATGAAAACTTCCTAACACAAGAAATAGACACTCCTACCCAGGGGGGTGCAATACTTGATCTACTGCTCACCAATGCAGGTGAGCTCATCAGGGATCTCAAGACTGGAGGCTCCCTGGGCTGCAGTGATCATGC
>VWZO01003658.1:1326-26476 GCA_013396975.1 Bucco capensis
ATTGAAACTGCACCAGGGGAGGTTCAGGTTAGATATTAGGAAGAATTTCTTTCCTGAAAGGGTTGTCAGCCATTGGAACAGGCTGCCCAGGGACGTAGTTGAGTCACCATCCCTGGAGGTGTTTAAGAGACGGCTGGATGTTGTGTTGGGGAGCATCATTTAGTGGGGTGATAGGGCTAGGAAAAAGGCTGGACTCGATGATCTTCAAGGTCTCTTCCAGCTGTAACTGTTCTATGATTCTATGAAAGATGATGAGCTGTTCTAGGCATGAGGCTTGATTGCTTGCTCTTATCCCATCAGCAGAGTCTAAGGGTTGGGAACAGAGTCAAGGGTCTCAGTTCTTTAGCCACTGCTAATAAAGCCTTTTCCTGAGTTTTAGGACAAAATTTATCTTGCTGTTCACCTGCTTTAGCCTCAGAGAATATCCTGGGAAAATCAGCTGGGAATTCATGAATGATCTTTGAGGCAGAAATTAGACCAGGATGTTGTCAGACAGATTGAAAGAGTGAGCTTAAAGGAGAGGAAATGGATGACTAGCAGAGGCAAACATGTGGGCTGATGTTTGGGAGTAGGAGTGGCCCCCACAGGGATTAGAAGGGATAGTTCCAGCAAGCTTCTCTCAAGAGCCTGTCCCAGGGATCACAGTCAAGCTGTCCAAGAAGCTGGAAAAACAGTGAAGGAGGGGATGGGGGCCTGAGGATGGGTTTTTGGATGGGGAGAAAAACTCCCTCAGAGGATGAAAAAAGATTGTTCCTTCTCTGCCTTAAAAAGGAAGGCAGGAGATGGATAGATAGAAGTACAAAGGCTATGTTGTTGAAAAGTAGGCAGAAAGGATTGGTGTTTAGTGTGGTAAGACTTGTCATCTTTCTCCATCTGGTCCAGTTGAAGCTGACGTGAAAGGGATGGATAAATACTCAGGCAGTAACATGGTGTGCAAGAAGATGGCAGACTGGAGAACTGTAGAGCGAACCAGGCTTGCCTCACAGTAGGCTTCTGCTGGCTACCAGAACACAGTTCTACCAGAACTCACTCTTATTTAGCAGCTGGAGTGGGAATATTTTAGGTAATGCTATAAACAGTGATATTAGTCTTGATTTTTTTTTTCTTTACTTTGCAATTTTGGAAATTCCAAATTGGTACTGTTCAAACATTGCTCCTCACAACAAGTGCTAAACAGCTCTCACTTCTTTAGGGATAGAAAGATCTTTGTTGTTCTCCTAAATGTTGAGCTTTGAGTAAACTTTGTCTACTCATGCTGTAAACAATAATTTGCCTCTAATACTGAAATGCTAAAGCACATTGTATTCCTTGCTTTTTTAAAGCAGCTTAGACATGCTTTAGCTATCTACACATTTATGATAGCTATGTTAGGGGATAATAAGGTCTGCTTATCCTTGTTCCCTGGTCTGTAGTGGGTCTCTAGCTTGTATTTCTTGGGTTGCATAAGATCAGATGGTCACTGATCTCTAGATTAAACAACTTCTGAGCATGTGACAATAAACTGGTTCTATAATCAAGATATCTGACAATCAAATGGTAAACTGCAGTAGTAATTTTAACAGTTAAAATCACTGGTGTTAATAGATTTAATGCAAATGTGTTTATGTTTTGAATAGTCAAGAATTGAATAGCCAAGATGCTTAAAGTGAACAAGACATTTAACAAAGCAACACTTGAAAAAGGTATTTGTGCTGATTATAGAAGCACAGTTAAAAAGCCATCAAACCAATGCAGTAGCCTGAGAATAGAGAGAGAAGTCAAACCTAAGGAGTGGTCAAAACTTGGGATAAGGATCGTTCTTGGGATGAGTGGATTCCGCTTGGCCAGTGTTTTGTACTGTCCTGGTAAAATCTCTGACCTGTGAACTGTCTAAAAAGAAACTCAGCCAGACAAAGCCTCATGTGATTTACTCCCTGGGTCAGCTGTTCAGGATCACTCATTGCCTCCTGCTTAAATTTGAATCCACCTGACTTGCTATTTGTCATCTCTGAGAAATGAATGTGAAACTTATGTTCAAATTCTTGTCCTCTGTTTTTTGTATTATTTTAACTTTGCATGGAACAAAAACTTAAAGCATTTAGCTTAGTGCAGGTGTCATTTCTGCAAACTTGAGCATTGGTTCTGGGGAAAAACAGGATTATACCAGTTATTCTTCACAATGAGAAGTGGAAATATAATCTGCATGAAAATATTGAGCATCTCTTTGTGCTGTTTCTATTTTTCTATGCTGTAATTTAAGAAATCCTAAAAACTAAGAGCTTTGTTTTTCACTGATGAAGTTATGCTGCCCTGTAAAGACAGCATTGTCTGCTATATTCTACTTCAAAGGCTTTCCTTTTCTGCTGTCTTTCTGACCTGCCTCAAGCTGGTATGGGTGATCTAATGCAAGCTGAAAATTCTTTGACTGTTTGGGTAGTCTAAATAATATTTTTAAAGCTGCTTGTCAGCCAGTGGCAAGTATGAAAAAAAGTGTGCTCAGGGAAGCCTCTTTCTAAGAAGCATGTGTTATCAGGAAGGAAGGTGGCTGTGGGGTGAGATCTACTTTTTAACAGGTCTTGTTCCCAACCTCAGGTTTAGTCTCGCTAATGTCATTCTGTTTTTTAGAGGTGAAAAAAAAACCCAAACGACTAAACCCAAACCTTCTGAAATTTACTACCTCCTGTTCTGCCTCTTGGTTTTTGTTTTAAGAAGAGTTTTTCTTCTGTCTCCCTTCCTACTATTCTCTTACAACCAAACCCAGTTCTTTCCACTGTTATATTTTCCTCAGCCTTTGCTTTTGTGAGAGTTAAGAGACTTGTTGCTTGTTTATAACTGACAATTATCCTCCCACCCTTTACTGGTGTTCCCTGCTTTGCCTGAAACAGGTATGAGTCTTACTTTATCCTGAACATCGGGAGCAGAAGTGTACAGTCAATATAAACTCTATGGTTTTATAAAGACAACAAATGATAAGTAAAGCACTGTAGCAATCTGATTGCATGCTTAGAATCTTGGTGATACTTTCAAGTTATGTTGCCTTCACATTTTAAGCTTTTTCCTATAATAAGAAATAGTAACCATGTATTTTAATGAGATCTTAAATTCTAGGAAAATTCATTCCCCCAGGTCAAACTTATTGTTTGCAAGACATGGAGGTTTGCCAATAGGCTGTGCTTGAAAGGGCTCTTTGGGCAATATTTGCCCTTTTTAAGCCATCCTACCCTTTAACTGCATGTTATCAACTCAAGAATGCTGCTTTTTATATGAGAGCAAGCATAATGACTCAGAAAACAGATCTACATTTGTTGATTATCACTTGATGCTCAGACTAGGGCTTAATAGGTGCAAAATTTGTCCAATAAGTCATCTTGAAGTTTGGTTGGTTTATTTATGGGCGTGTGTCTACACCTTGGTGTACTGTTTGCGTGAGGTTTCATTCATTCAAACCATGCTTGCTACAGCCTAAGCCTGAATAGCTTTCCTCCTTTTTCAGAGTCAAACCCCTGCAGCTGAGATGCAACCTGGGAGAGGTTTTCACCTCCTGGCTCCAGCTGCTGGGTCTTGGGGAAGAAAGCATCTGCCATGGCACAGCTTCAGCTCCTGTGTTGTACTCCTTGCTGGCTGATGCTCCCTGGATGTTATGGAGTCAGAAGTGACCTTGGAGATAGTAAAATGCAGCACAGAGCAGGGGTGTAGCAAAGCAGAGGTGACTTGGCAATATGCAAATACTAACCAATGGTACCATATTATGGTTATATGTAACCAGTAGCAAAGAGACACATGTACTAGAGAAGAGGTATATAAGACACTTGTAGTTAATAAAGAGACTTGAATTTGCTGCTTCACCAGAACCTGTATTTGGCCACCCTGACCGCAACAATGCTCTTTACGGCCGGAAAAGAAAATTTATTTGGCTTGAGTACAGCCATTTGTTACTTTCTATAGGGAGGATACTACTGCTGTGGTATTAGCAGTATATTCTGGCAAGGCAAAACCGTTGCTAAAGTTAAGCTGTAAGCCATATGTAGTCATTCTTACAGTAGAGATGTGTGCTAGGTTAAGTTCACTTCTGTTTCCCTCATTCCTGCTGTGGACAGCCTTGTCAAGGAGGTATAAGAGATCTGTTGCTAGTTACCTGAAAATTATTTTTAGCTAAGAAGTTATCCTGAAATGAAAATTCAGAGTCAAACTACATCTGCTCTTTGTTGCTCCAGTGCCCGTTTATATCTGTCCTGTGGATTTTTAATCCATGTGACACCTTTTGGCTTTACTGAGGAAAGCAGAGGGGAAGTTTTATTGATGACTGATTTTTCAAATTGCTGTGCTTGAAAGTAGAAACACAGATACTTCTGCTTCAGCTAATGGTCTCCTCTGATCCTTAATGGGTGATTTGATGGCTGCCAGATGTTGGTCATTGTTAATCTTCATCCCACAAGTTCCAGACATTGAAACAATGATTGCCTTTTATCCTTGAATTCAGAAGCTATTGCAGTTTGCTTGGTATTTAACATCTGATGTAGGAATGGTGAGCAGCACAATAGTCGGTATGCTGGGCAGTGAAGAAAAATAGTGCTGTCTATGGCTTTTGCCTCTAGAAATGAAATTAGCATTTAATACTTCTACGTTGTGATCCCATCTGATTTTTCCCTATAACTGCACATATGTTTAAGTCCACATACCCATTACTGACCTACTGATAAGACATTTTCACAATTAAGTCAGAAGTATGTGTATAAATCCCAGTATTAATGGCTTAACATAAACCTAAGTGTTATTCCTATTAGTAAAAAGAGATGTTTGGCTTCCCTTTACTGGGGAACTCTGGTACAGTGGAGATCATGACTAGAAATGACAGCAGTGAGTAAAAGGCTGGTTATAATATGTGGAAATAATGAAACTTCTTGAAAATATTTGCTACTTTTCTCAGAGTACTTGTGGAGATCTGGATGAATCTTAGCAGTTGTAGTAGCCTGTTCTGGATCAGAATGGATTAGGGTTAGTTGCTTTGGTTCAGTAGTCGTATTTGGTTAGAGATGGTTACCAAGCTCTTTTCTGTTGAAGATTCATTTCCTTCAATTAAATGGATATAGTAGAGAAGACCTCTGTGCAAGCACTATTGAGAAATGAAAACTTATCATAAGGGGTTATGTCCAGGGTTTTGAAAAGAAGCAAAAGAGCCTGCCCATCCTTTCCTTTTCCATCTGACGGCCATACCACCATGAGAGTGCCCAGTCTTGCCTGATCTTGGAAGTCAAGCAGGGTTGGGCCTGGTTAGTACTTGGATGGGAGACCACCTGGGAATACTGGGTTGCCGTAGGGTTTAATTGGGAATGTCCCTTCCCACCGCAGGAGGGTTGGACTAGATGACCTCCAGAGGTCCCTTCCAACCCAAACCATTCTGTGATCTTAAATTTTTCTTGAGTATCAGCTTTGGGTTCTTAAGAAAATAATTCTTGCTGTTTTAAAATGTTTCCCATCCAGGATACAATTAAATACACTTGGTTAAAAAACATGGTTTAAATACAAGTTAGGCATAAAAAGAGCAATATATCTAGTGTGTTCAGTGACTGTGCTGAGCCATTTTAATAGAAAGCAACCTTAGCAGGTCAATGTGCTTGTCATTTGAAGGAGTAGGGACAGTAACACAGCCTTTCTGTACCTTTTCTCATTGCTAAAGGAGGATGGCATACAGAGCTGTCCAGACAGTCAACTTCAGATGCTATGTACGTGGCACCAATTATTTTGTTAGTAGTCCAGATTGACCCAAAAATTCCAGACTTAAGATTTTAGACAAGAATGTAAACTCACCTTGAGTTATGTAAACTTACTTTGAGTTGTACAAGAGCTTAGCTGGCTCTGGCCATTTATACGTTGAAAGCTGAGTAAAACATTTTAAGAAGATTATCAATACTGCTGTCCTCATATTTACAGCAGTGCTTAGATTTGTAGAGGAGGAGCCAGTAGTAAGTATACATAGAACAAGTATTCAGATCAGGTAAAACATCTGTCTTGTATATATATCTCTTAGTGAAAAACACTGATCTCTTGAAGAGCAGGATCATAAATTCTTTAAGATGTTGGGGTAAAATAATGTTGGTTTGTTCTCCATGCAGCTGAGTTCTTATCTGTTGTACTAGCAAAAAAAACCTCGGTAGCATCTCAGGTCTCCTAAGGATAATTAGACTAGTCTCTCTTAGTCATTCGTACATTCTGTGTAAATGCACAGAAAAATGTCTAGACATGTTTACAAAAAAAAATTAATTTCAGCCTAACATGGCTCTAAGTGCTGGGTTTCAATGCCTTTGGAAGCAACCAAGTAACTTTGAGCCTCCAGTCAGTCCCTGGGAATGCTGGGGGTTTTGTGCACCATCTGCGCACACCTGTGTGTTCTTAGAGTGCAACTGCAGGAGTAAATAATAGTGCTCTCTAACAGCTGTTTGAATAGTGTCCAATACTGTTTATGTGCAAAGAAGCCTAAATTGTTGTACCTTAAATTTAGGGCTATTGGTACTCAAAACTGGAGCTAGTTACAAACTTGCTGCATTCTTTCAGTCCTTGTTGTGACTACATCCACAAGTCATCCATAGATCTTAGGAGTCCATCCTTTGAAGCAGATAGCTCAGAAACATCACAGTTTTTTTTTTAAATACTCAGGTTAACTCTGCTCTGGTGAGACCTCATCTGGAATACTGTGTCCAGTTCTGGAGCCCTCAATACAGAAAGGACATGGATCTGATGGAGCAGGTCCAGAGGAGGGCCACAAAAATGATCATGGGGCTGGAACACCTCTCCTATGAGGACAGGCTGAAGGAGCTGGGATTGTTCAGCCTGGAGAAGAGAAGACTTTGGGGGGACCTACTAATGACTTTCCAGTACCTAAAGGGAACTTACAAGAAGGCTGGAGAGGGCCTGTTTGCAAAGGCCTGGAATGAAAGGACAAGGGGCAATGGTTTTAAATTGGAGAGGAGTAGATTTAAATTGGACATTAGGAAGAAGTTCCTCACCACAAGGGTGGTGGAACACTGGAACAGGTTGCCCAGGGAGGTGGTTGAGGCCCCATCCCTGGAGGCGTTCAAGGCGAGGCTTGACAGGGCTCTGGTCAACCTGATCTAGTTGGGGATGTCCCTGCCCAGTGCAGGGGGGTTCGACTAGATGACCTCCAGAGGTCCCTTCCAACCCTAACCATTCTATGATTCTATGATTCTATGATAAAGCCTTCTCTGAGAGTGGCTTAAGAGGAATATGAATTAAGATGTCTTCTCATATAAGAAGTTGAGAACTTGGTCCTGAAAGTAACAATTTCAGAGGTAGTCAGACAAAAAGTGCTTTTGTATTTGGAGAGGACTTAATAAAGCAGGCAGCAGCTCTGGCTAATCCAATGGTTTGACTTGAGTACTTAGAGTGTAAACAGTACATACAAAACTCTGCAGTATTTTATTCTGGTTGACAAGACTCCAAATGGTACTGCTGACTAGCTTTTCTAGATCTCCAGTTTTTCATCAGAAATAGTGATTTCCTCTTGTGGTCTTAATTTGCATATAGGGATGATAGATGTGGCTGATAGACTTGATTCAGCTGGGTGGACATTGCTCCTTCTCCAGCCAGTGAGCAGCCTGTGGGGAAATTGCTCTTTAAGCAATGACCAAATCTGTCTAGTAAAAGTAGGAGCACCCAGACTCAGTGAGCACAGAAATTAAACAAAGGCTTTCCTTCACACCTTTCAGATCCATATTTTCATCTCATCTTCTACCACCCTCACTGGCACAGAGAAGACCTGTTTCTCTGCTTTTTTGAGAAGTTAGGGTCTATCTGACTAGTTTTAGCCCACTGTGCAATTTTAGCGTGTTGGGGTATAGCCATAAGCAGTTGTCTTTGATTTTTAGAAAAGCAGATAGAGAACAAATACTGAATTTGTCTTTGGAAACATTTTGCTTTGATTAATTTAATATAAAATACAGGAACCAGCAGTATTTCCTGGGACTAAAATGATTAATGTTCAGCAGTTCTTATTTACATGTTTCTTAAAAGGCAAATTGTACATTGGTAAGCCTGTTCCTCTTCCACACAAAAATACACCATTGTGATCTGATAGAATGCTTTTTTCTAACATTGAAAATCAAAGCTTTAAAAGCATCCAAATGCAAAAGAACTTAGCTGAGGGAGCCTTCATTATGACTATTTTTTAAAAGAAATGTGCTGCTAATGTAGCATTCCATGAGAGCAGCAAAAGCCAAGAGGTGGAACTGAGAGGGTTTTTTAGGTAGTTGAACATGATACAAAACCCAAAACAATGAAGGCCATTGTGCTTTCAGACACTAAATGTGACGTGGTGTTACTAGCCAGGGAGTGACATTGGGCTCCTGGTCCTGTTGTGACTTGGCAGCTTTGCAGTTCTCCACAGTGATGCTGCGGTTAGTGTCACAGCTTAGCACATGTGCATTTTCTCTTGTATATGGATCTGAAGGCGCAGATAATGAAGTACTTCCACTGGTCTTCTGCTGTCGGAAGCAGAGCTGCAGCAGCAAGGAGAGGCTGAGGCTGTCTGGATGATGTCTCAGTGACTGATGTGGGCTGACTTAGGGTAGGGTGGAGATGGGACAGGGTAGAACTGGCTTAGCACCAGCTTTCTTCTATACCCTAATGCTGGGGACTTCTCGGCCCACAGAGGGTGATCTGTTACATATCTGAATAATAGTAATCTAGCACCATCTGTTCTGGAGAAATCAGTGTGCTCCATGACTAGACCCCAAATTACTTCAGGATGGTGGATCCAGCATAGTTGTGGTGTCTTCCTGACTAGAGGTAAAAAAGGTGAAGGAGCAGATGACTTACAGTACCATACAGTATGAGCTACTTTAACATGGAAGCAGCTTTTTTCAATGGTAATTGTGTTGATTTGTTAATATGAAGAGCAGAACCACAAACTATGTAAGTTGGACATAAGTAATCAAAATTTTGGTTAAACAGTTGTTATTACTTTAGTGACCAGTGGCAGCAAATTCTGGAAAAAGTCTGAGGTTTTGGTGTCACATGAAGGAGATGTACACATGCAGCAAAATCAGTCACAGAATTTCCGGTGTTTTCTGGTATCCCTAGTATTTGGGAGAAATGGTGTTTTGAGTCTGAAGTGGGGAAACATTGGTACAGCAAACCCGTATCTTGCTCCTATATACAGTACTGCCTTCAATGAGCAGTGCTCCTTCATTCTTTGGAGTAGATGTCTCTTAAAACTCTCAAACTTAAGCAATTAAAAAAATAAAACATTTGCATATTTTAAGCACTTAAAGTGACTGACGTAGTGTGCAGTTAGTCTTCCTAGTCTTCCCCCAGGGTTCAGTCTTGGGACCAGTCCTGTTCAACATCTTTATTGATGATCGGGATGAGGGGATTGAGTCTACCATCAGTAAATTAGCGGATGACACCAAGTTGGGAGGGAGTGTCCATCTCCTGGACGGAAGGAAGGCACTGCAGAGGGACCTGGACAGGCTAGGTGATTGGGCCAATGGCACGAAATTCAACCAAGCCAAGTGCAGGGTCTTACACTTTGGCCACAACAACCCCATGCAGCGCTACAGGCTGGGAGATGAGTGGCTGGAGAGTGGCTCAGCGGAGAGGGACTTGGGAGTATTGGTTGACAGCCGGCTGAACATGAGCCAGCAGTGTGCTCAGGCAGCACGGAAGGCCAATGGCATCTTGGCCTGTATCAAGAATAGTGTGACCAGCAGGACTAGGGATGTGATTCTCCCCCTNTAGTCAGTAAATACTTGAAATGAGACTCAGTAGATGTGCAAGAACAGATGTTTCCAATACACCTTTAAAAGAGTTAGTGTCAGATCTTACCTAAGCTACAAAATAAAAGCAAAAAGGAAATGAACTTTTGTTAATGTGCTCCATCCTGTTATGCATGGATAAAGTTCCTAGTGTCTTTGTCAGCTGTAGAGAGGCTGTTTAATCTTCTGCCCCCATAGTACGGTGGTTCCCACACTGTTAGTCAGACTTTGAAACAAAAATCGGCTTTACAAACCAGATTCAATTAGTGACTGAAGAGGAAACATTCTTCTTACGTTGGACAAGTGTCTGGATTTGGTTGAACTGGAAACACTTCTGTGATATAATAGGCATTATTCTTCAAGACAGTCTGTAATGAGAAATTGCTTCCATAGTCCTTTGGGTCTCTTTCTGTCTATTTCTCTGATTAATTGAAGGGTTGGGAAGGGTTGAATAGAGAAAACTTCTTGTAGTCCCATGGCCCTGCATGTGTCCTGTGCACAGGGTTAGTGAAACTGCTGTGAAAAGCTGTGGAAACTCAACAGGCAAATGCAGATAAAGTAACTTAAAGTAACAGGTCAGTGTGGATTGATTGTTAAATAAACTAGTAATGCAAGCAAGTGATCATGTAGCCCTGTTTTTTGGGACTGTACAATTGTATCTGAGTGTCCCCTTGTCTAAGATGCTCCTTTTCATTGAAGTCAAAAGTGAGATTTTTAGCTGCTTTTCTGCACTGAGCGGCAACTGAACTTGTGTGGACCCCACTGTCCACTAGAACAAAAGAAACTTTTGAATCGTGCGTTTTTCCCTAGTGTGGTTCTCCCCTCATTTTGGAAAGTGACTCACAGGCTCAGCCTGCCTTGGTTGCCAGAAAAATGATGTAATTTGGATAATGTAATATCCCACGTACAAACTAAGGCTGTTTAGAAATTGGGCTGACAAGAACAAAAAAGGAAATAGCTGCATATCAGATGTATATCTTAATTTTTAAATCAGTACAATTATGTGTGTTATTAAATATAGAGGTAGTGGAAAAGGCAAAAAGAAAAGCTGCAGTGTTCTTTGAACCATGTTTTCAGATGACTGAGGTGTTGGTTATCCTGTTCTGCTGCTGTCTGCCTTGTGCCGACAGTATTTCATGCAGCCAAGCTGTGTCAGATCAAGGAATTAATTGATCTGGTCAAGAACTAACATATGTGTCTTGTGGTATTGCATTATAGTTCTAAGCAGGATCAGTTCCCTGGTCTCAGTCTCACCACAGCCCTAGGACACTGATGTGGCCAAGAAGTGAAGAAAAGTGCAGACAAGAATGAGCAGTGGAGAATGGCAATGGAAAGGGGGAAGTGTGTTAACTTATTCAGTGGTCATCTATCTGTACCTTAAAACAATCCTGAAATGATGGCTTTAGCTTCACTAGCATGATTTGCCATGATTTCAGATGCAAATATCTAATATATTGACATATTTCTTTGTATACCTTTAACCACCCTGCCATATGGTCCAAAACAATAAGGTTTGCTGATGGCCCATATGCTTTTGGTGCAACCTGGAGAGGGTCTGCCATGGGCAGTAACTTGCCATCCCCATGATTCCTTTGCTACAGCGGCTCATGATGGTCTCTCTGACAAACAGTGGATGGGGCCTCAGACCCCTACCTAACCACGGGCAGGTGGAGTGCTGTGAACCTGCATCAAGTAAGACTAGGGACAAAGTCTTTTCCTTTATAAAATGGCAAAGGCAAAAAAGGCCAATGGGTAAGATTCAGTGGGAAAAGAAACAGTCTTATAAGCTCTTTTTTTTCCCCCCTTCTCCTTTTTCTCTCCTGTTGCTGGCAGGGGTATCAACTTGAATTCTGCTGCTTTGGGAATGTATGTGGAATTTCATTTGCTCCTACCCATAATGCATTCAAATATCTGACCACAGCCTGGAAATACAGCATATAGTGTATCACCAACTTAAATGAACTGAGGACCATATTTCTTACTACTTCATCTGTGTCTCAGTATTCTGCATAAAAACTAAACAATGAATAAAAAGTTACATTTAACCTGACCCACCTGTATTAAGCACAGCACTAAGCAAGACAAGGCTACGCGTTCAGCCTGTGCACTTCATTTCCCAGTGTGGCGTAGTGCTAGTCCTCCCTCTTAGAGCAGTATGCTTTGCTGTTCCTGATACTCCTGATTATTGCAACCAGAATACAAACAGATGTTCCTGGTAAGACCATTAAATATAGCATTGAATTCAAATCAATCATAATTTGAAAGTCTTTCTGAAAGAGGTCTCTGCCCTTTGACTGTCCCTGACTCAGACCACATCTTGAACCTGTGTAAAAAGAGTTGGAAGGGATCATTCTTTGACTCCCTTCCACTTCCAGATCAGAATTTCCCATTTATGCACGGATGTGACAGGTACTATCAGAAAAGATTACTCTTCCTCTAGCCTGGAACTAAAGAGTATTGACATCTGATATTGTTCATATCGATGCAGATAATTGTTTTTCAGAGGTCAGAAATGCATTGCCTAAGTTGTCCACAGTGCATGTTTTTAAATAGGTGTAAAAACCCCAAACCCATAAATCAAATGTGTTAGGAGAACAGAGTACTGAACTGCTTGCAAAGCTGTCTTCTCATTTCAAGTCTTGACCCTGAGCTGCATCCACATTACTTCAATATTTCTAAATGCTTCTTAGTGCCAGTAAACACTCTGCTTTCCCTTGACATGTATAATCTCCTCTCTGAAAACTCTGGCAATGCAAACCCACATGTGTTGAACAGAGCTGAAACAGTTCCAACACTTAGACTGGAGCTTCATTGTGACAAGATTTGTGAATTCAAACCTGGGTAACAGCAGGGCAGCCTTATGCATGTGCTTGTAAGTATATGTACTACCAATAGAATCACTACTGTAATATAGATTTATTTTTAGTCTTGGTAAAATAGCCATAGAGGGAGTAAAAAATTGCATGGGGGAAAGAAACAAATATACCAAAACACCAAAGAACAATCCAAACAACTTTGCTAGCTTTTTGAGAAGATGCAAGATGAAGGCTGTGGCAGTTGCTGAAAACTAAGAAAACAAATAGAATTAATATTTGTTGTGCAGATATTTTGTTACAGAAAATTGAGTCATTTTGACAGAGGACTTAGGAGATACTGAAAAAGACTCCCTTAAACCAAAGAACGACAATTCCTCACAGGTTGGTTTTTCTTCTTACGTACATTGCTGCTGTCTCATCTAAATAGAAGAAATGTCTATAACAGAAAAAATAATACAAAGGCAGCATTTGAGTTCTGGCCACCGTTGAATGATCATAATTGGCAATATAAAGACAGTGTTTCAGTTTTGCTCACCCTAATACTCCTCAAAGTAAAGACGTATGTGGTTACTGCTATTTAGCAATTACTCTAATGTATGATGCTGACCCTTAAGTAAGCAAACATTTTCGACTTAATTAGCAAAAAAGTGCATGTAAAGTTTGGTTAGGAGATCCATAGAAATGCTGCTGAACTCATGTGCTTGTAGACTGCCTGCACCTCATAGCAGTGCCTAGCAGTGGTATAGCATGAATAATATATGTTGGCCAGATGTTGAGTCACTAGGTTAGCAACACTTGGGATTTGCTCAGCTCTTGAATGCCCTTTGCACAGCCACTTTCTTTGCTTGGTTACCATGCTTCCGATACTTCTGTATGGACACCAAGATTCCTCAAATGTCTGTATGTGTATAACTGTAAAGATTGTTCCTACCTAGATACTGGATTTTCAGGTTACCTGAAAGGATTTAGTAGTACTGGTTTTGGTTTCTTCTGTATGAGTGCTTATTAGTTCCCTTCATGAGAAGCCTTCTTCTGACAGATCCGTAACAGCTTAAATATAGTTTTGATTTGTGTGGTTTTGTATGTTTTCAATAAAAGCATGCTACTACATAGTCTCAGTAAGTCTTAATCTATCTGCGATGTTGGGTCAGGGATGCATAAGGAAGGAGACATGCAGGTATCTTCTGAATAAAGTTTTTTAATTCAAGCAACTGGACACTTTGACGCTAGGCTAAACCTACAGTCCTATGATAGCAGATATACTGAAAGTAGCTGAATGCTTAATTGTAAATTTGGATTCTATCGCAAAGGTTTGGTTTATTTGAGAACTTAATGCTGTGGGAGATAGGGTCACTTTGCCTTTGGGTGAAATATGACTGATGGAGATCTGCTTTCCACTTTGGAGACACTCCCCGTTTTATTGTGTTGGGATAAAAATCCAACACCGACCTAGGCAGCTTGGAAAAGGCAGTCTCCAGAAATGTCTCCTGCTTGTAAGCCGATACTAGAAGCAGATAAGTTTTAATGGCTGACTCTGTTATGAGGAAGCAAGAATGGCATGCTCATTTCTGGTTTCTCATGTGAAGTACAGGAAAGCTGATGTGGAGGCTTTGGGTGTTTTTGCAGCCTAGGGAGGAAAAAAAACTTGTTTTGCATTGAAGAAATCTGCATCTGTGGACTTCAGCTTGACTTTTCATTTCATTGCAAGAATGAAATGCTGACTGAGTAACATTCATGTTCAACATTAGGAGTAACTGAGCTCTTAAGTTCCTTTGAATAAACATATTCGTTTTCCTGAGAAGGGGGGAGAAGAGTAGGGAGATAGGTTTGATTATGTTGCATCTTCATGTGGAAAGCTGAACTAAAATATGCTGTTTAAGGATTTGGCTTGGTATCAAAGGAAGTGTGGAGAAGTTCTGCATACTTTCAGATCTTAGATGAAGGCAAATGTCTAAGGAAGAAGGCACTCTGTGTTAGAATTGTGCATTCTGTACTTTCAAGTTGTGTCTGTTAGTGCAATTGTGCACATACTCCAGTGCTCTCTTCAAGGCTCCTCCCTCTTTTTTTTGGTAAGAGTTTCTTGAGCAATTTTAGATTCATTATTTCAGCAAAATCTACTGTGACCACAGGCAACTCCCTTCCCTTTGTCAAGCACCTCTTCCAGTGCTCATATCCAGACTTCTGATAATACCAGCTGAGTTGATCTGACTGTATGGATCTTGTACATTCTTTTACAGTTGGACAAATTTTCCTTTTGCTGGGGTACTGCTGCATCTTGTTCTGGATTGGGCTAAGGAACACCACTCCTCTAAGTCCCCTTTCAGACCTCTGTTGACATTGTCTACCAGGCTTTCTCTTTCCCACTATAAATCTTGCTATCCTGCCATTCATGTTGCTGGTTACTCCTTATCTGCTGTGGTTTTCTCTTCCTGCCCATTTTTCTTGCTGACAGGAACCATGTGGCATGGTGACAGTTGCACTCCTTTGCCCGTTTCCCATGGTAATTGCTTTTCTAGCACTGGTGAATGACTAGCACCTCCACATTCTCCACTGATGCCCTGCCTGCAACTGTCTAGGCTGGTTGGTTTGTTGTTTGTATTGATTTTTAAAATATTTGCAGCTAAGCTTACAGCATGCTATAGGAGAGGTTGCTATGAAAGCTAGTAGCATTTCTATGGCCCTCTTTTACAGGAGGTTTCATGCTGACCATGATGGTCAGGCTATGAAGGCTGCAACTAGACCTCCTAAAACCATCCAAAATCATGCTTTACAAATGATAGGAGGAAATTGGAGTTCAGTTTTAGTGTTACAGAATCACAGAATCACCAAGACTGGAAAAGACCTCCAGGATCATCAAGTCCAGCCTATGACCCAATACACCACAACATCTAAACAAAGCCACTCAGTGCCACATCCAATCTTTTCTTAAACACCTCCAGGGACGGCGACTCCACCACCTCCNNNCAGCCACTCTTCACCCAGCCTGTAGCACTGCATGGGGTTGTTGTGGCCAAAGTGTAAGACTCTGCACTTGGCCTGGTTGAATTTCATACCACTGGTCATTGCCCATTCGCCTAGCCTGTCCAGGTCCCTCTGCAGAGCCTTCCTTCCTTCCAAGAGATGGACACTGCCTCCCAACTTGGTGTCATCTGCAAATTTACTGATGGTAGACTCGATCCCCTCATCCAGATCATCAATAAAGATGTTGAACAGGACTGGTCCCAGTACTGAACCCTGGGGGACACCACTGGTCACTGGACACCAGCTGGAAGTGGCACCATTCACAACCACTCTCTGTGCTCGATCATCGAGCCAGTTTTTAATCCAGCGAAGAGTGAACCTGTCCAAGCCATGAGCTACTAACTTTTGTTGTTGTGTGGTTTCTGGCTGTAACTGCAGCAGCATGTTCCCAGCCTCCATGACCAGCACTACACAGGTGCTGCACTTGCTTAGGATAAAGTTTGGAGAAATTGGAAGAGAAAATGGAGTAGCAAATTCACAAGTCAAAATAGCAACCTAAGTCTCTTAGGTCTTGGTGTGGGGCTGAGAGTTAAGATGATGTGATGGTTTGCTGATTAACTTGATCAAGATATCTAGGCTTGGCAACAATGTAAATTGACTTAAACTATTTTTTTTGTTCAAGTTCATAGAAGTAGGTTTGGGGTTTTTTTTCTGTTTCAAAATGTTGTCTCACTGTGGATCAGAGATCCTGAGTTAACTGTTATTAAGAAAATTAAGAGTGTGCTCCATTGAAGTATTTTACTGTTAGTTCTCGAAGTATCTTTGGAGGAGTCTCAGTATAACAGTAAAGTGTCATCTTTTTAATGTGAAATTTCATGGTAGCATTTTATGCCTTTTAAAAATGGAGTAATCTTTTTTTTTCCTTTTTTTTTTGGCAATAGTAAAGTGAGTTTTACCAGCCTAAAATGTAGTTTCCCAATGAAAGGGGTCTGAGCAGGATGTCAGGGTGCCTGTCCTGTGGTTCAGTTCTGTGATTTCAAAATAAAAATGACTAGCATAACTTCTGTCTTTTAATGCAGAAGTTTGTGGGGGGATGGTTTAAGGACCGAAGACATGCAAACAGCTTTGGGGAAAACACGGTAAAGGACCTTGACAAGATAAGGGAGCCTGAGAAGAAGAGCCTGAGAAGAGAAACTTGCCTGGGAAGAAGAGTGGAATAACATCTGGACTGGAACAACAAGGGGGCTGGGAAATAACAATGTAACTTGCTACAACTTTCATATATTAACCAATCAATACACGACAAGTAGGCATAATTACTGCACATAGTATATATAGCCATAGTTTCAGCAATAAAGTTGAGCTTGAATGAGCAATCATATTGATTGTCGTTCTTTCTCCCACCGTGACGAGGCCCCACCACCAACAGAAGTTGTTACATTAATTCCTGTGTCTGAAAGTACTTTGAGATCTTGGGAGAGATAGTACAGGAGTATTTCTGGATAGAGCACCCTGTTGGTGGAAGCAGTTTGCACAAACTTTTTTGCATTGAGCATCTATGTAATTTCTGGTCTTCAGAGAAATGACTTCTATAAGCAAACCATCTTCTAGGGGCCGTGCACCTAGAAGTTTAATAGAAGGTTAGAGCAAGCTGAAATCTCTCTGGAAACACAGTTAGAGTTGGCTGCCTATGCTTTTTGCTTGTGGTTGGTGTGATGATACTTAATATCCACAGGCTTTCATGGCTTGCCCTTAGTGGCAGCCGCAGTGGGAATCATCTTACAGGGCAGCAGAGCCTGAGTCAGCTGTGGTAAGTGATGGCTTTGTTACAGCTAGAGCATGTGAGCTGGTTGGGAGGAGTCAGAGAATGATGTACATGCTGAGAGCTGGTTTGTCCATTCAAATTTTTGAAAAACACTGGTTTTGGCAAGATATAAGAAAAAGCAGTGGTATGAACTGGTACTTTAAGTTGTGTGTTGGTGGGATTCTTGGTGCTAGGTGCCGTAAGCCAGGTCTGACACACCACTCCACTGACCTGTTGTTCTTGACTTTGAATCAAGTGATATTCAGTTAGCTTACTTTTGCTAGTGCTTAATATCTTGTCTGGTGAATAGCAGGTTCTTAGCTGATTAAGTATTTCTTGAACCTCCTTTACTGTCTTGAGTTACCTCACACTGGGGTGCAGATAGTAGAATGTTATCACTTGGTGATTACTTGGGTTGATAGGTTATTTCACTGTTTGTTCTTGGAGATGAGATTTTCTGGGGCATGCAGACGCTGGGAAAGATGTCAAAACCCATAAACTGAACTGCTCTCACTAGATACTGTGTATTTGTTGAATGAGGTACTATTAATTACATTGTTAATTTTTTCCCATACAGTCTTTGAACTACAGCTTCACTTTCGCTCTGTCCTATTATTACCTAAACATGTTAATAGAAGCTGTTTAAAGGGAGGATGTTAGGGTTTGGCAGCTAAATCAGCTTGTTCTAACACATAGTTTCTCAGATCTGTTTTCTTAAAGTAATGGTTTTATTCCTAACTCTTAAATACTGTCTAGGAAGATGTGTTTGAGAACGCCTGTGACAATTTATGCAGCTTTGAGTCATGTGCTCAATAAATATTCCAACTTGCATTGATAAAAGTGCAGCAAGGTCTTCACCAAGAGCTTATATTGTATAAAAATTTTGGATACCACCCTTAGTGTAAATTGGTATTAACTGGCTGCCTCAGTTCTTGGTAGAAAACAGTATGTAGTTTTGAAACTGGGATAATGGTATGGTCCAAGGATCCAACTTATTGATTTATTCAACAATTCTTAGTTTATGTTCTGATGATAGAAGTGAAGCTGCAGAGGAATTGAGAGGGTTTTTTGGCTGTTTTCTGTTGTAGAAAGGATGTTTATCCATACCAGTGTAAAGCAATACCATGAATTTCTTGGGTTTTCATTTCTTTGTGAATTAAAATGCTGTTACACTGCTGCGTATATGTTTCTCATCTCCTGCAGGACTGGTTTGTATGCATGTGCTTCTCAACTTTTTATAGATTGCTGTTGAGTAGATAGGGGAGTGTTCTTTCTCCAGCCACTGAACATGAAAATGGAGGAGAGATTGCTTGCATAATTATGGGAAGAAGAAAACAGAAAAAAGTGACTATAGGTGCTCCACGTGGAATTTCTCACCTAAATGCCTTAGTTTTTAACTTCGTTCATCTGTCTTGTTTCTTTTTGACATGGGACAAAGTTTAAACTTTGCAAACTCCTTCTTAGTGCTGTTTTGCAGTGTTTACACAACAGTAAATGCTTTTAACAGCAGTTCAGCCTTTCACAAGCTGGCTCTTTCAATCTTTTTAACTTCTTTAACATCTTGTTCTCTCATCCATGTCTTCTAATTCTTACTTGGCTGCTATCCTGCACCTTTCTTTAAGAGTCTCAGCTGCCTGTCTAGCAGATGTACTTCCTGGATTCTTTTTGTGGTTTCTGTACCTGCATACTTGCTGCTAACTGCATTTACAAAAGTAACCTTTGTTAAATGTTAGACAGTAAAATATAAATAACCTAGCCAGATTCAGTGGACTTCAACTGGTCAAGTCAAGAACAGCACCCTGCATCCTGCAGTACTTGAGTTTGGTTTCTTGTTCTGCCATAGGTCTCCTGTGTGGCCTTGATATCCTCTTTAGTCTGCACCTTGTTTGGTGTTTTCTGCTGACCCGGCTGCATCAGTTGCCAAGTAAATATGCATGTCTGCAGGAAGAGCTTTGTCTTTCTGTTGCTGATATGGAATCGTGAACATGACTTTAACACCTGCACTACATACAAGTTTTTATGCAGCATCTGCATTGGACGTACTTCCCTGAGTCATATTTTTAATCTAGAAAAGTGTGTTAATTACAGACATGGTGGTAGTGTTTATGCCTGTCATCTTATTTGCAAAGATGGTAATAGCATAGATATCTCTCTGAACAGCTGAGAATAAAGACTTGCATGGAAGGCACAGTGCAGTAGTAACAGGCAAGCACATAAAATACTAGATTTTGATTTAAAAATGACAGTGTTGTTTTGACAATTCTTTAGCTGCCTTTCTACATATGGCTAGTTTGACAGCTGCTAGAAATGGTGCATCTGGTGATGCACTGATGTTTGGGAGAGAGTGAACAAGAGATGCAGGTTCCCTGATGGGCAGGTTTGGTTTAGTTTTACTAGAAGCTTCCTCAAAGTCTCTGTTGGATGAGTCACTTTGTAGAGACTACAGCTGTTTTCTATGGATTTGATAATAATTGTTGCCATGGCAGGGCATAGACTTTGGTAGCAACTTATTGTAACTGTCACTTAAGATTAGTGGGGCTATTACGTGATGGAACTGTGAAGGTTATGTAAAATACCCATTTTTGGTTGTTTTACTGAAATATTTTTGAGGATTGCTAGGAGTGCACATCTTTTGCTACTCTTCCGCTCCAGTGGGTTGCTTGGAGGACTATTAGATTGTGCCAAGCCACAACCCTTCAAACTGGTAAATCTGAAGTTCTGTGTGCTGAGTTCTTTGATAAGCTGCCTTAAACTGTTATTACCATACTGCAGCTGTAGAAGATGTAACAGAGCAAAGCAAACTGAAGTAGCATGTAGCAAGACAGTATAATGTGCATGTCTAAATTAATGGTCTTGAAGTCTGCAATCACAATGTTTTTCTAAAGCAAGCATCATGTGTTTTGGAGGAATAGCTTGTTTTGCAACATTTCCATACCACCAAATGCTGTACTGTGTAAAAATGCCTTTATTACTGTTTCTGCTTCTGTTTATCAAATCAGTGTCTATACAGGCTGGCAAAATACTAAGTTTAGATAAATTCAGATGCCAAATTCAGCTTCCCTCCTTTTCAGATAAAAGCATGATTTGATTAGTGGGGTTGGAGGGAGACAATTTGTGTTTGCATGTGGGACATGCTATATGGAACTTGTCTGCACTACCTGAAATTTCACTGGGGGTTTGAGTCTGTCATTTGTCTGAAATTATGCCTTCCAGGAGCCACTGAGCCACCACTGCCAGACTAACACAGGAAAGACTTGTGTTTCTGCTGCTGTGGTCTCTGCTGTCTGTTGGAGACAGGGCAGCTAAAACAGGTCTGGGCTCTGCAGCTGGGTTATGCATGTCAGAGTTGTGTTAACTTAGTTGCATGGGGTTTGCAAGGTTTTTAGAAGAGGACTGCTCAGTTTCATCCCTTTTCATCAAAATGAAAAGTAATTCCTTCTATAAAAGGGATACTTCAGACCACACCTTCCCCATATACTTTTTTCTCTCTTGAGATATTTGAATACTGACTTAATATTTCCACCTGATTTGCTCAGGTTCTTTCTGCTGAGAAGGATTAGGGGAGTTTTCTTAAGGAGAGATACTCAGTGCTGTCTCTTCAGCCTCCACCAGCATGGTGAGCTCTCTTCCCAGTACTGCTTTCTCTTCTCCCTCTTCATTTGTCCACTGCCCCTGGCAGCTTGGAGCCAGGCCAAGAGCAGGGGCATAAGATGGGGCATTCCTGTGACCATCAGCCTGGGCTTTGTTAGCATTGGTCCCTGCTCAGCACCCTATCTTGCAGAGCAGTCATTGAATTTGTGGCTGATACACAGTGCTAATTTCTTAATGTATATGCAGGCAGAGAAGGCATCAAACCAAAACCTTTCTGACTGCAAAGGTTGGGGTCTGTCATGAAAAGCAGGCATGTCTTCTGGTGTTCCTTGTTGGAGTGTTGCTGGTCAATCTATCTCACACTGCACAAGCGCTGAGTAAACAGGGCTTGACTGCTGCTGGGTGCGCAGCAGCATGCAGTTGCCGTGGGGCTGTGCTGGGATTCCAGAGTGGGTCTCCTAAGCAGCACCTTGCCTTGTGGATTCTAATCACTGATTAACCCAGATAAGGGATGGCTGGAATAAAACAGATTAAACCAACAAATAGTATCTGTGCTGCCATCTTGTGAACCAAAATTTTATAACACCTTTAAGGTTATTTTGTAAATAATGGCAGTGTTGCCATGGCAGCAGAAATATGGTGTGGAAAAATATTGCTGAAATGATTTATTGCTGGCTTAGTACTCTGTACAGGGCAGGCAAGTTGCCACTGCTGCTCACTTCTACTTACCGAAACAGAATATGAAATGCATTAGAAGGGCTTTAATCAGGGAAATGAATGTTGCAACAGACTTCATACAGGTGTGCACAACTCAAAATGCAGTACTTTAATGCTTATACACAAAGAATTCATTTGTAAGTGTTTCACAGTGTTCAGTGTAGTTCTTAGTGAAAGATAGTATCCTCCCCAGTGAAATCATAACCATAAAAATCAGTGGAGACACCACTAAATCTAACAGCAGCTAGCGATAGAGATAACACAACTTGGAATTCCAACTGACTTATGGAACAGTAAAAAATTGGAGGATTAGAAGTTAATCCAAAATCTATTGCAAAAAGATTTGATGCTTATTTGACATGCTGAAGTTCTGACATCTTTTGTAGTCCTTGTGTCCGCCATGACACTTACTTCTTGCATGCAACCTAAGAGTGGTGGTGACTGGAATGACCTTCATCACGCCTTCCTTCTGTATACAGCTCTAGTTCTCAGGATGAATAAACCTTGAGGTTCAGTAAAGACTGTCACTGGAGTATGAAACCAGAGCCTCAAACTTGGGAGATGATGTTTCCAGAGTGTTGGATTCCAGGAGTAAATTGACAGCAGAGGGCTGTAGCTCTGACAGTAGTGAGCCTTGGCTCAAGTAAGGAAGATTTGGGGCTTAATGAAGGAAGTAGTTTTCTCAGCTGTGTGCTGTGTCACTGCTCTCCACAGTCTCTAAGTGGAACCCCCATGCTTGTGTGTTTTTTTCTTTATACAACCCATGTTTTTTGTCACAATGGGGGCAAAATTGTCTGAACATATTTTCAGGGAATGGCTGGAAGCTTTGTGTGCATTTGCACTGAAAATAGCCAGTAGCTGTTTGGAAACAACCTCTTGTAAGGTTTCTAGTTTGAGATGTATCATGCTAAAGCTTGCAGTCTAAGGAGAACAAATTCCGAAGTTAACACACAGTCTTTCCTTATGAATAAATCAATGCCGTCATCACTTCCGCTCAGCCAAGTAACACAGCTAGCTTGCTTCTGCTGCTCTCACCCTCCTTTTTAAAGCAGTATTTAAGGGACTATCAGTAGGGAAGGGAAAAAAATACTTTTTTGCATTAAAACCCAAAAGCTAATTAAGAATTAAGAGCTGAGATTTTTTAATTCTTTAGATTCAGAAACTAGAGACATAATAATATGGAACTCTAAATGGTGAGTTCTTATGCTTCAGAGTATTCTGTATTTTTAAGTATCTTCAAAACAAAAGTTTTGACTTCAAGTTTCTAAAATAGTCCCACCACTTCACAGATATTTGTTAGAATCTAATGCTTTGCGTTGAGACTGGCTGTTGTTACTCTTATTTTCTAGCAACAAGATTTTTCACCCGTTGGTTAGAATGACATGTCTTTATTGTAATCTCTAGGTCAATAGCCTGTTTCACTTTCCTGCAATAGGCATGTGCTGAACCAGATTGAAAGGTGGTGGCTGTGAGTCAAGAGGTAGTAAATGGTGGTAAACTTCATCTTCTACCTTGTCTTCACTATACCTTTTTCATAATAGCATCCAGCATGTGTGTGCTTTGCTGACCACACAGACTGTCAATGACAACTTTATAACTGGTTAAGTTCTTAGAGCAGTGCTGGTTCTTCCAGTTCCCTTGATCCTTGCTTTGAAAGAGATGCAGGGGTGTTTTTGTTTTTAAAATGCAAGCCTGAGCTCATTATCCTGCTGCTATTTGGTGTGGTCAAATATAGAAACTGGAATCTCTTGGTGAGCAGAGTGCTATTTACTGCTTGTGGATCTGGCACAGAAGACATGATTGTTATCTTGCCAAAAATTCACTATTGAACTGCTCTGCCTTGGGTTGCCCAGAGTCAAAACAAAATTGAGCAAAGCAAAAACAAATTGTACCTCAATAGTTGCTCCTGGCAGGCTTTTCAATACAGTGTATTAGATTTTAAGCTTTGGAGAGAGATGTATTTCCATTGATCAGGTCTGGGTTTAGTTTTTTTATCTAAGGCAAACCCTATGTTTCTGTGCTGGCAAGTACTGCACTATTATAAAAATAAAAGCAGACTGTATTTACGGATATTTATGTATAAACCCAAGTATTTGTTTTCAGGAACACATCTGTTTATGCATGTTTAAAACAAGATTATAAGTTTAAAATTGGCATGAGTAGCTCTGCAGGGCTGTTCTAATGATAGCTAATTTTTGATGGTGCTACCCAGGACTTGAGAGAAGTTGCATGTTCTGGTCTACTTCCAAAGATAGCCTTTTGTCCCACCACCATAGTGTTGCCATACCACCTAAAGAGTAGACATGCAGTACAAGGTTAATGGAGAAGCTTCCATACCTTTGAGATCTTGTACATGGACATGTGCACCCCGCCCCAAGGGATTACCCCTTTTATACATTTTGTTAGTAATTAACATATTGATATCTATAGCCGACCCTGGCACAAGGTTTTCCAATAGTCCACCCCCAGTGGTCCTCAGCTCGGCCCCTCGGAGAGGGCCCACATGAGGCTTGCCCCTCGTCTTCAGTTTTGTCTTCAGGCTATCTGCAGGTGGCTTCTTGAAAACATCACGTCCTCGGCGAGGCATGGAAAAGTCCAAGATACTACCTTAAGAACAGGCCTAGTGGCTCCTAATATGTGCACAATCCAGGAAGCTTCACATAATTTCTAAAAGTCCTAAAAATCTACAGAACACAGCCAAATCTTTAGGCATCAATAGAGTGGGGTTTGGGTTTGCTGACAAAGTCAACTGTCGTACTGACTACTGTGGCAGCTTTTCATGGCATATACCTATGTCAAAGTTGAGATTGTGGGTTTTGCTTTTTTTTTTTTTAAAAAGGGACTTTACAAAAAGACTCAGTGATCTGAGAGGTCCTTTCCAATCATGAATATTCTGTGATTCTGTGAAAAGTATGTGCAAAATTGAAAGCTATAATAGTCTTTATCCACAGGCTTCATATCAGCTTTTTTAGGCCCTTAGGAAAAAAAATGCTTGAAATGTACCTCTACATCCTTATTAGGTGAATATTCTCTGTTTTACTTAAAGAAACAGAAGGATTTTTGGTCTATTCAGTCTGGACTTCTGCTATCGGCACCATATCACATAACAACTTCCATGAACTCGCCAAACTGTGTCTTAAAAAGCAGAACCTCAAACCTTAAAGTAATGCTTCTTTCCATGTAAAATCACAATTTTCTTTTAACTAAATCACTGTAAAGAGAACAAAACTACTGTAATTGCAAGCACTAGAGAGAAGAGTGGTACAGATGTCTCAATAAATGCTAAAAGAGAGAATAACAGTTTGGCAGCTGTTTGCATAATTAAAACTTACAGGGGGCTTTGTGTATTTGCAGGATTTCATGCAAATCCTGAGGTTTTTTTCCTTCCTCTGATTAAACATTTACAAAATGGAGTAAATCCTTTCACAGTAGATCTTGTTGTAGCTATGTTCTGCAACTTCCAGACACTGGTAAAACTGTCTTATCATCATCATCATGGCTAGGCTTCGCAA
>VWZO01003663.1:0-19132 GCA_013396975.1 Bucco capensis
TGTAACTGTTCTATGTTCTATGATTCTATATGGAATTGCTCTCAGGTAGATGTTGACTTTCTCTGTTGATTATTGATACAGCGCTTGAAAACTACAATTACACCAAACCAAACCAAGTATTTGAAAATAATGTACTGAACTTATTTCACTTCATAGACATTGAGTGGGTAGCTCTGGAGATCCCAACTGTTTTGCTAATGCCGTTCTGAAACTTCTTTTCAGACTGATCTTTCCATGACACTTTCTTTTCATGATAAGCAGGAATGTCTTCGTAATCTTATTCTTGAGAAAGTCATTTGAAAAGGGTAGAAGTCTGGCACTTGTGATTCTAATTTGTCTTTATGTCCCTTGCCATGTGTGAGCATGAAACTGGACACATAGGGCTTTACTAAGCAGCCAAATAACTTGAAATTGTTATTTCAGTCCCTTAAACATCTTTGCCTCCCAAATAACTTCTATGTGGTTTAAAATTCTGGAATTGTACTATGCATCAGATGTAGCCTGAGGTAGTATAGAAATCTACAGTCCATGAAGTTTTTCTGCCTTTGGTGGAAAAATTATTGAGTCTGGGGAGCACTAAAATTCCAAGATTGTTGTTTCGTTTCTCAGAAATGGTGATCAGTGGGAGAATTGCATACAAGTGTTTCATTTTTCATGGGGAGGGGTTCAACTGGATATTAAAACAGTTGGGGTCATATGCTTATCACTATTTGCTGTGGAAGACTGATTAAGGCAGAATTATTATTCCATCTTCTCTGTACCAAGCATTTTTCTAATGCTAAATATTATTTCTAGAACTCTTACTGTCTTCCTTTGTCTTCCATAAGCTCTAAGCATAAATTCTCTCCTTTGCCTGTATTTTTTATGGAAAGGCCAATTACAGACAAAGAAGTTATAAAAAGGTAAGTATCTGGTTCAGCTTAGTGAAATACATCCTGCTTCTTATCTACTGCATGCTGTCTTTCCTTTGGGTCATGTGGGTCATTTATTCTGACCAAGGATGGAGATAACATTGGACATTACCTTTGACATTGAGTGGTGAGTGCAGAGGTACAACTGCACCAGCTGGTAGTGTACTGTTCATCTTGACTTTAGCCTGCTAAAAGAGTTGGGAGACAGACTGTCTTACTCTGTTGTTTTTACTATTTCACTCTTACTTTGTTAGTAGGGTAGTTTCATTGGTTCTTGACTCCTTAACAAGTAATGCTTCTTGTAACAAGCTGTATAAGTTCATCAGCCCAAAACTGATATCATCAGTTAGTGGGCAACACCAACTTTTAATCTCTATGTGGTTCTGTCCTTCAAAATCCTGACTCTGTTTTTTCCCTGCTTTGAAGTGTATTAGTTACTGGGGAAACAACATCAGTGTTACGAGCTTCTAAATCTTGAATACATTTTGGTCCTCTTGTTTTAGTTCCTCTTCTTTTAGTTCCTCTCGTGTGTGAATATATTTGTTCTTTTTCTCCCATACTGTATCTGCAGCTTGTTTCAGAAAGTAATGCTGAGCAAACTCTTCACTGCTAAGTCCTTAAATTTAAATGCTGTAGTATCTGAACATTCTTATACTGAGATTCTGGTTTTGCCTTTTATGTTTATGATTCTATTGGGAAAAATCAAGACCTAAGTTTTTGTGCAAGAGATAAATAAAGAGACTCAGGGGGGATCTTATCACCCTCTACAACTACCTGAAGGGAAGTCGTAGTCAGGTAGGGGTTGGGCTCTTCTCCATGGCAGCTAGTGACAGGACAAGAGGCCATGGCTTGAAGTTGCAGCAGGGGAGGGTTAGACTGGACATTAGGAAGCACTTCCTCACACAGAGGGTGATTGGGCTCTGGAATGGGCTGCCCAGGGAGGTGGTGGAGTCACCATCCCTGGAGGTGTTTAAGAGAAGATTGGATGTGGCACTGAGTGGCATGGTTTAGATGTTGTGGTGTATTAGGTCATAGGCTGGACTTGATGATCCTGAGGGTCTTTTCCAGCCTTGGTGATTCTGTGAAATATGGATATTAATTGAAATGCAAAAACTTGGACATCTGGTTTTTGTTGTACCACAGAATGGCTGAAATTGGAAGGAACCTCTGGAATTTGCCTGTGCTGAACCCCTGCTCAAACAGGACCACCTAGAGCCAGTTGTCCAGGATGATGGTGTCTAGAGGCTTTTGAATGCCTCATGACAGAGATTCCACAACATCTCTGGGCAACCTGTAGCACTGTTCAGTCACCCTCAAGTTTAAAAAAAGCTTTTCTATTGTTCAGAGACACTCGTCTGTCTTTCTGTTTGTTTATGTTGTCTCTAATCCTGTCACTGGGCACCACTGGAAGTAACATGGCTCAATCTTTATAACCTCCCTTCAGGTATGTGTACACATTGATGAGTTTTCCCAGCTAATCCCCCAACCAGGAGCTTTCTCTGGGCTAAACAGTCCCAGCTCTCTCAGCTGTTCCTCATAGGAGAGCTGCCTCAGTCCTTTAATCATCTTTGTGCCCAGGGAAACCCAGAACGGGCTTGCAGGTGAGGCCTCACCAGCACTGCACAGAGGGGAAGGATCATGTCCCTGTTTGAATGTTTCAGCTTTCCCTCTCTAGTGCCAAGTCTGGTTTAAATTTCTATGATCTCCTTAAATGTGAGGTATTTGATGGAAAACTGGCAGCAGACTTTTCAAAATAATTCTGTTTCATGATTTTATACCTGAAAATCACTTAAGGAAAAAGAGAAGTGAATGTTAAGAAGCCAAATCATGGCTTCAGCTAGAAGGCAGTTGGAATCTGCCGTGTCACAAAAAGTTGTTTCACTTTCTAGGATAAAGGCTGTATTTGGCAGGTGATCTGCTAAAGTTCCTAATGTGTTATGTTACACTCTAAAGAAAATAAATAAGCTAGCAAAAAAGTACAAAATGCTAACTCTAAAGGGAGGTAGATGCAACTGTTATTTGTTTAAGCAGTTCTGGAATGCTTTGGCATTGTTTTCCTTCCAAGCTCAAAAGAAGAAATGAACTCTTCATGAAAAGAATGCTGTGGATAAGGTGGTTGGTAGCTTATCAACTTTACTATTGTAGTTATGCCAGCCAGACATGTTAGTGTGACTTAGACATACTCTGCTATGGTATTTATACTTTGTCAGAGGTGTTTTGAGATTGATTTGTGACCTCATCTGGCATAGAGAGGAGCTGCCAAGTTCTGAGAATTGATACAATGTAAGCCCACTTTACAGGGAATTTATTTAAAACATCCTGTCCTTGAAGAACTCAGGAAAACATAATGATTTATTAGCTTTAGACACTACTTGCTGGTGATGCTTTTACTCATCTGGTCTTCCTAAATCTTGCTGCTTTTAACAAGTGATGGTCTGAAGTATCATAGTTGATGCTTTTGAGCTTGGGTTTTGAATACTTATTTTTCCAGTGGGACTATGCAGGAGAGCAAAATCCTGCGTGCAGGATGTGTCTGTAAGAAAGAGCAAACCTTTAACTGTCCTCTGGTTAGCTCTGAGAAGTGTTAGAGGCAGATAGGACTTGCTATCACTTATAAGTTAATCTAATCAGGCAACAACAACTTTTTTGAGTTGAGAGCCACAAGTATGGTTGTGTGCCTAGGGAAGTGTTCTCTATTTTTAGTAAGCTGGTTATCATCTGGCTCTCAGCACTATGCGGTTTTGAAAGTGTGGAGTTGGGGAGCTGGAAAGAGCTCAGTTGGGGCTGATTTTGTCACTTAATTTCTTCTTTGTTTTTCCTATGCCACATTGAACAAAATTAGATTGGTCAAGGAGGCCAACAGACATAGTTTGTTGGGTGGTAGTTCATGGGGTAGAAAAATACAAAAACATGCAGAGACTGAAAGAGGTTGAGGCTACAGCGGAAAAGGAATATAGCTATGGACAAATAAATCTTTAAAAGAAAAACAACCTTCACACCCTGATTGTTAGCAATGACTCAGCTATCTCTATATATTTCATGTTACATAGAAATACAACAGCCTGAATTGATTCTTGTTGGTTTTGGCCTTTATTCCAAGCAAGTTTGAGGATTGATAAGGAATTCCAGGGGTGTTGTAAAAGTCTTTTGTAAACCTTTTGTGCCAAAAACTGTCATCAGCACTTGAAAATCCAAGCTTCTGTTCCATTTTCCCACCAGCAAACTCTTCTTCCTACCATTTTTTTTCTATTTCTCACAAATACTATTCAATAAATGTAGTAGTGATTGGAAGTTAATAATTATTTCTCAAATAGGAGAAAAAGAATGCATATCTCAAATACTAGAGTATGAAAGACTAGGACAGCTCATCTTCCCAAATGACAGTGTTGTTTGAGAAATAGGCACATACTTTCAGCCTAGAGGTGTTGGCTGGTGGTGTCTAAGCAGGGAGAAGAACTTCTTACTCTTGTCATTTGTTTGGTCCTATAAACTGCAGTATGTGACGAATCTGTTACTGAGAAGTTAATAAAATTTTCATTTAAGAATTACAGAATCACCGAGGCTGGAAAAGACCCCAAGATCATCAAGTCCAGCCTATGACCCAACATCAGCTAAACCATGCTACTAAGTGCCACATCCTCCATCATCATCATCATCATGGCTAGGCTTCACAAACAAAGATCCGGGGAGGGCTCTATCCATGTTTTTTACAAGCATGCTGATGGCTGTAAAGGCCAATACGAGATAGACAAGAGCGGTTGCAAAAGGCACAGCAGAAGGACTCCTTAGGAGGTATAACCTGCAAGACATGATTCTTTCTACGCTGTCTTTTCTCCTCAAGAGTGATCCTGTGTGGCTTCTCAAAAACATCCGCAGCATTAAAAATAGTATTTCTCCAGACCTCCCGATTGGAGGCCAGAGTAGACCAGTTAAGGTGATCAATATGGCCAAGGCTGAGATGTTGTTTCGGGGAGTCCTTGTATCTCCTCTTCGGGGCTCCTCTCTTGCGACAGCCATTGGCAAGTTCACCATAAATCATGATCTTAGGAAGGCGGTAGTTCTTCATCCTGGAGACGTGAGCTGCCCAACGCAGCTGTGTTCCTGCAACATGGCCTCAATACTTGAAATTGCTGCTTGTTCTACAACAGATGTATTAGTCACATAATCTGACCAATGGATGTTTAGGATTGTACAGAGACAGCGCTGATGGAAGCGCTCCAAGAGTCGCAGGTGGTGGCGATAGATGACCCATGATTCGGAACCATATAGAAGAGTAGACAGCACAATGGCTCTATAAACACTGATCTTTGTACTTTTCTTCAAGTGTTTATTTTGCCTGACTCTTTTATAGAGTTTTCTGAAAGCACTATATGCCTTTGCTAGCCTATTGTCTAGCTCTCCGTCAATCTTACCATCTGAGGAGATGAGGCTGCCGAGGTAATTAAACTGTTGGACTGATTTAAGTTCTGAATCGCCAGTGATGATATGAGGATGATGAAAAGCTTCCTGAGGTGCAGGTTGATGTAAAACTTCTGTCTTCTTTAAGCTAACTTCCAGCCCAAAAAGCTCAGCAGCGGCTGCAAAGCAGGACGTTAAACGCTGCAGAGCTACTTCTGTATGGGCTACAAGGGCGGCGTCATCAACATAAAGCAGCTCCCAGACAAGATGGTTTATGTTCTTAGTATTGGCCTTCAAACACCTTAAGTTAAATAGGCTACATAAAAGTGCCACATCCAATCTTTTCTTAAACACCTCCAGGGACAGCGACTCTATCACCTCCCTGGGCAGTCCATTCTCGTGCCTAATCACCCTCTCCCTGAGGAAGTGCTTCCTAATGTGTAGCCTAAACCTCCCCTGGTGTAGCTTCATCCTGTCACTAGTTGCCAGTGAGAAGAACCCGACCCCTACCTAGAGTAGAGAGTGATAAGTTCCCCCCTGAGTCTCTTCTTCTCCAGGCTGAACAGCCCCAGCTCCCCCAGCCTTTCCTCATACGACTTTCCCTCCAACCCTTTCACCAGTCTCATCACTCTCCTCTGGACCCGCTCCAGCACCTCAATATCTTTCTTGGAATGAGGGGCCCAAAACTGCACACAGTACTTGAGGTGAGGCCTCACCAGTGCCAAATACAGGGGGAGAACTACATCCCTAGTCCTGCTGACCACATTATTCTTCATGCAGGCTAAGATGCCATTAGCCTTCCATGCCACCTAGACACACTACTGGCTCATGTTGGCCGGTTGACAACCAGTATTCCCAGGTCCCTCTCGGTCGGGCCACTCTCCAGCCGCTCATCCCCCAGTCTGTAACGCTGCATGGGGTTATTGTGGCCAAAGTATAAGACCCTGCACTTGGCTTTGTTGAATCTCATGCCATTGGCCTCAGCCCATCGACCCAGCCTGTCCAGGTCCCTCTGCAGTGTCTTCCTGCCTTCTAGGAGATGGACACTCCCTCGCAACTTGGTGGGGTCCACAAATTTACTAAAGGCAGACTCGATCCCCTCATCCAGGTCATCAATAAAGGTCTTGAATAGAACTGGGCCCAGGACTGACCCCTGGGGTACACCACTGTTCACTGGACACTGATTGGATGTGGCACCATTCACAACCACTCTCTGTGCTCAGTCATCCAGCCAGTTTTTAACCTAGCGAAGGGTGTACCTGTCCAAGCCATGAGCTGCCAGCTTTTCCAGTAGGATGCTATAGGAGACTGTGTCAAAGGCTTTACTGAAGTCTAGGTAGATCACATCCACAGCCTTCCCCTGATCTACCACGCGGGTCACCCAGTCATAGAATGAGATTAAGTTGGTTAGGCAGAACCTTCCCTTCATAAACCCGTGTTGGCTAGGCCTGATCCCCTGGTTGTCTCGTACGTGCTGCTTGATGGTAATTAGGATGGCCTGCTCCATAATCCTGCCAGGTACTGAGGTCAGACTGACAGGTCTATAGTTTTCTGGATCCTCCCTCTGTCCCTTCTTGTAGATGGGTGTCACATTGGCCAGCCTCCAGTCATCTGGGACCTCCCCAGTTAGCCAGGACTGGTAAATGATGGAGAGCAGCTTAGCCAGCACTCGCGCCAGCTCCTTAAGCACCCTAGGATGAATCCCATCTGGACCCATAGACTTGTTAGGATTTAAAGTGGCACAGCAGGTCTCTACCTACTTCCTCCTGGATTACAGGTGGGATATTCTGCTCACCATCCCTATCTACCAACTCAGGAGTCCAGTTGCACTGAAGATAGTCAGTCTTTTTGTTAAAGACTGAGGGAAAGAAGGTGTTCAGTACCTCAGCCTTCTCCTTGTCTTCTGTTACTAAATTCCCCCCCTTCATCCAACAAGGAATCAAGATTTTTCCTGGCTCTCCTTTTGCTATTAATGTATTTATAAGAGCACTTTTTAGTATCCTAATTGTCCTGCTCGTGTAGAAAAGATAGAAAACACTTTGTTTTCATTATATAGGTATCAGTCCCATATCTGTACTTGTGTACAAAAGTGTAAGATATACAGTAAAACTTCATAATGTATGCTGCCAAGTTTGTTTTTCTAGTACATTGGGAAATAGAAAATTTCTTGTTAAATTCAAAATTTCTTCTTGTAAGTTCTTAAAACTCTGGCACTGTTAGCATGAGTTCAGGCCTATGTGCATTTTGATCAGAGCCCTACTGCTGAGACTGACATTTGATGTTCACAAGATCTCAAGCTTGTAGAGATCTCCAGTTAAGAATGGAAACAGAATTTGGGTTTTGGCAGGTGCTGGAAACTAGGTGGTCTGGGATGTTTCTCAGAACTTAGATCAACTTAATCTGAATTCCTGCTTAGGCCTGTGAATTAACGTAGCTGTTTCATGGAACTGTCAGTATGTAACACAACCAGGAATGGAAAACTTTCAAGTAAAAATTAATTGTCTTGGCAATATTCTCGGCACAGTTTGAAAGCATAGTACATTTCAGTAGAGTTTTCTTATTTTTTTTTGCCTCTAGTTCACAGTTGATGTCTTGATGGTATTTAAAGAATTGGGAGGATAACTTTTAAGATACTCTACTGTGTGTTAGTTTTGTTTTGAAGATTTTCTGTTTTCTGTTAAAACTGTATATGTAAGCACTTATTTTGGAAGAACCTTTTATATTTTGTCTTCATGAGCTGAAGTTCACCTTTTTTTCTGAAAAACTATCCTAAAGATCTGCAAATGGAACACTTATCCATACTATAGTTCACATGATTTAATGTTACTCAATCATAAAAATGTATGATATTTTCTTGGGATAAGTGCAATTGATAACCAAGCAAATAGAAAAGGAAAATAATGAATCCCTATTTCAGGCTCTTTTCCATCTTTATTTAAAATGCAGTTAAAATTAATCTACAACTGTATGTACAAACAGCTAAAAAGCAGCTTACTCTAATTTTAGCAATATTTCATATTTGAGATTATGCAGTGATACCTTCACTATTTTTTTTTTTACTATATTATACCACAAAGTGAATTATTAAATATGAGATGGGAAATAGTGCAGAAATTGCTCCAGGAATTCAGTAACATCTGTAACACTGCTGTAAAACATGAGGGATCTAGTCTTATTAGATTAAGATGCTTTCATCTGTATTTACAAAAGGGCATCAGGGTTCCTTTTAAAATTTTTAAATATTTGCTTTTAGGAGAATCAGTGTTATTTTTCTCATCTTTTCTATCCTATTTTTTGGCTGTAGTACCCGTGATGAGTAAAATATTTCAGAGCAACTGCGAAAAAATTATATAATTCCTGTGATAAAATTTTCCCAAATACACCTTAGAAAATGTCTCTAAAATACACTTGTGGTTGTTTTATTTAAATGTATGCCATATCTTAAGCACTTAAATCAACTCATTACTCCGTAAAATCAAGGTAGGATTCTCTATCAGCAACTTTGCCAGGAATTTGAATACACAGGACATAAAATTGATCAGAGTTGTTATTGAGGAGAACCTGAAAATACAAGGCCAATAGGAGAGTTCTACTCGGTGTTTAGTAGCTGGAGGAGCTACAAATAAGTCTGACCCTGGATAAAATTAAATCTTTATCTTTGAATTCAGTTCACTTTGCTGCAAGTTGTGTCTCAGGTACTTAGTGATATCTCAGGAATTGAACATCAGGGTTTCTTTTACAGGCTTGTGTCACCTGAAACCTTGAAAAAATGATGTTAATGAGTCTATACTTCACTATACTTAGCTACAAACATTAATTCTGTTTATTTACTGCTTTGCATTTAAGCAGATTGACTAACCAATATGAAAAAAAAATTCAGTCTTGTTGAATTGGAAACCTTACAGTATCTTTTATTGATAGATGATGCTTGCTTTTATAATTATAGCAGTCCAATTTGCCTTTATAATAGAACCTTTTTCATTTTAATTTAGCATCACATGATTACAGAAACTGAACAGGGATCAGAAAGATCTGTAATTGGTAATGATACTCAGGATGACTGAACAGCAGGTATTTTCCTATTTGGATAGTCAAATATATGTCAGAACAATTACAACACAATGCAGGAAATAAAATGCTGATTTTAATATAGTAATTGGTTCTTAACTAGGACTTGGTCTTTTGACATCTCCTGTCCATGGATGCCAATGTCTTTTAATATTTGTTATAGTTCATGCTTTTAAAACAGTCTTAAGATGCAAATTTTATTTCTCTTTTCCAGGGTTGTTCAGCCTGGAAAAGAGAAGGCTTCAAGGGGATCTTACAGTCATCTTTCAGTATCTAAAGGGGGATTATAAAATAGAAAGGGAGAGACTTTTCAGCTGGTCAGTTTGTAATAGGACAAGGAGGAATCGTTACAGGCAGAAGGAGGGGAGATTTAGATTGGAGATTAGAAGGAAGTTCTTTACCATGAGGGTGGTTAGGCACTGGCACAGGTTGCCCAGAGATGCTGTGGATGCCCCATCCCTGGCAGTGTTCAAGGCCAGGCTTGATGTGGCCCTGGGCAAGCTGGTCTAGTGATTGGCATCCCTGCCCATGGTGCAGGGGGGTTGGAACTAGATCATCTTTAAGGTCCCTTCCAACCTGGGCCATTCTATGATTCTATGAAATTTATTTTTCATATAACAATGAATTATAATCAAATATATGCAAATAACAGTTCTTAAGTTGGTTGAAGAATTCATACAAATGAAATATTGTTTTAATAGAGGTCTCTTTTATATTCTGTGGAGATGTAAACTAGTTTGTGAAGGAAAATAGCAGGAAGGGTAAATTACACTGGTGAATGGTATGTTGATACAGTATCTGTCTATAGGTAAGGCTGAGAATAATATTTATTACTACTGCTTCAAAACTGAAGACTGTTAGCAATATTCTGGTGAAGGACTGGTGAGTACTAGTTTTCTTTAAGCTCGGATGGTTTTTGATCCTGAAGGTATGTATGGCTAGGCTTCGCGAACAAAGATCCAGGGAGGGCTCCACCCACGCTCCTCATCAGTGCCTTTTACAAGTGCGCTGATAAAAAGAGGATAGCGGATAGCACCCTGAGCCTACGCAATGGATTTTTTTTAGGTGAGACACAGCATGCACAAAGCTGGACCCACCCTTTAGTCCTAAGGGTCATCTGCCAGGGCCTAGCAAGCTTGGATGCTGGCAGCCAAGTCTTTAGGACGGAGGTTTAACCTCTTAGATGGAAGGCCTTACAGGGCTAAACGAGCTCCATCTGCCCAGGTTTGGAATCAGAGTTGTCCTTCTCCTAGGATGACTGCCAGAAGGCTAATGAGCTCATCCTACCCATACAAGGATTCTAGGAACATGGGTATCACTCCCCACACTTTCCCGTGGGCAATGAGTTTAATGCTCCCTCTGCTGTTGGCACAGCTATCGCACCAGGGGCCACAGGAGACCACAAGGGATTTGATCCTGAAGGTGCTACATTGAGATCAACAAGTTCATTTTAATTAACACGTGAGTAGGATTTGAGAAAAGGTACTGAATGATGTGTTCTACTTTTATCTCTGTTCTAACAGAGCAGGCAAGTGGTTATCTTTAAGCACTTAAATACTCATTTTAGGGTCATTACTGTAGGGTCAGCATGACTTTATGTCTTGCACTTAATTTTTTTGTATAGGAAGAGTAGGCTAGCACCTACTATTTCAGCTGCATGATTCTGGAATTTTCATAGACACACAGCAATACTACTGTACCTGAGCCTGGGGGCCCTATCAAAGATTATTCAGTCTCTGGCATCTGCAGTCTGGGTCCAGTTCCCATCCTTGATCTTGTGATTTCAGAGGATTTTGCCAGGAGAAATTTCATGGCTGTGCAGAGCATGCAGCAGGAACTGTTTCTAGAACATCTGCAGGGCTTTTAAGTAATCTCAGACAGGTTAGGTTCTCACAGTTCGTGCTTTGTTTGCTGAATTGGAACCATAATCTGCACTTGCATTAAGCCTCTTCTGACTTCTACATACTAGCTTGCATTGCTGCAGAGAAGGAAAGGTTGCATGTACATGTATATTTTTAAGTCCTATTTGTATACTGCAGGCAAAAGCTACATCACCCATAGCTGGATGGAAGTGGGCCTGTGGTAAACATAGTTCTTGATTCCTGAAGATTGAATTATGAAGCTGTAGTCTTCAAACAGGTTTTTTATTTAAAAAAAAACAACAAAACAAACTTCAAGACATTTTAATGAAAATACTTTGCTTCCACTGTGTGTTACAGTGCCTGTATATGTATACAGAATCACAGAATGTTAGGAGTTAGAAGGGACTTCTGGATATCATCTAGTCCAACCCCCCTGCAAGAGCAGGATAACCTAGAGCGGGTTGCACAGGATGGTGTCTAGTTGGGTTTTGAATATCTTCAGAGATGGAGACTCCACCACGCTCAAATAAAGAAGCTTCTCAAGTTTAGATGGAACTTCCTATGTTAAAATTTGTGCCTGTTACCTCTTGTCCTGTCACTGGGCACCACTGAATGTATTTAGTGAAAGTATTTAAGTATGTGTAAGTATTGATAAGATCTGCCCTCAGTCTTCTCTTCTCCAGGCTAAACAGGCCCAGTTCTCTCAGCCTTTCTCCATAAGAGAGGTGTTCAAGTCCCCTTATCATTTTTTTTTTGCCCTTTTCTCTACCTTCTCCAGAAGTTCCCTGTCTTTCTTAATCAGGGAAGACCAGAACTGGACACAGTACTCCAGATATGGCCTCACCAGGGCAGAGTAGAGTGGGGATATGGACATACATGAATAAGAACAAACACCTTGAAGCCTTTCCAAACTCTAACCTGTTCTTTAAAACCTCATTACCCTATTCTGTCAAAAGCTAAGGTTTTAGCCTGCCAGTAGAGAATGTTATGACAGTAATGATAGTACATCAGTGTGATAGAAATCCTAGTGATATCTTCACTTGCTGAAGAGGAATTTTTTATAAAGTCAGTGACTATTAATGCATTAAGAAGCAAGGGACTGGATGTGCCATCTGTTTCACGTTGCTTATTAACAAAAACTAGTGAACTAATCATGGTGAAATGGTATTCTTGTAATGCAGACTGGTTTTGTTTTAATACTTTGAGTGTAAATAATTACTTCAGTAGTTTAATGTTTTCCAGCCAAAAGCTACAGAATCGGTTACCAACTCAGCAGATATGCTTTTTGATCAAAAAGTACTGTTGGACAGCAATCACAGTGCAGAAAGTGAGTCATGGGAGCTGGGAGTGCTTTTGCCTGATGCTAGCATAGATTCTTAGCCTCAACTGCAGTTTGAAAGATGTGGACACCCACTGATTTTTTAAAGAAAGCTAAGAAAGGGGAAGCAAGATTAAATTAGTGTTACTGTTGAAGCACATGTTTAAATGTATAGGAATGTTTCAGCTCTGACACATCAGATATCTAAACAGAATTTACCTGTTTGTTTCCTGGTAAGCCTCCCCAGGCTACTTTCCTCTTGTAATTCTCACTTTCAAAGAAACTAGTACTCAGAGTGAACATGCTGGGGGAATAAATCTGTAAAATCCACCACAGTGGATCTTTGTTCTCCACCTGGGACTCTACTGAGACACCACCGTCCTTGGACCCTGAGAGCAGAAATTCCACTTGGAGTGAAGCAGCAGAGCTTTGTGTGCAAGCTGTACTCATAGATAAAAAACGTGCTATAGCCCTAGCAAAGTATGACATTGAACAAGGAAACGCCGTGATGCATAACAAGCTAATCTCTGTTAATGACTAGGAAGGGATGGAAAAGTCTTTCTCAAACCAGTACTCAGAATTTGTATGTGAAATGCAGCATGTGTAGTTAGATACATTTTATGTTTCTAAATGGTTTTCAAAGAACCTCAGGTTGAAGGGTGCTGCATTTTCTTTTCTGGCTTTTATTCTTGACTCTTTAGCTGGTTGCGATGTGAGATAATGACAGTTCTCGAAGAGTGGGAATATTTATAAGCAGTTTTAAAAAATGTTATTGTGTTTTTCTAATTAGTGTATTGTGTTATTCTGTATAGGATACAATTGGTTTACAAGGTGATTGCAGTGTACAATCTTTGAAACTCATCTAATAAAGAACGACCTTTGACTCATTAAGATCAAGAAATGTGTTTATAAACACTGGGAGTAAATGTGATTAGGTCAGGGGTTAGCTTTTTGTAAATGAGGTGGGGGTTGGGCTGTATTGTTGGAAAACTAGCTGACTATTGTATAGTGGTTATCCCTGCTTCCCAAATAAAGAAGTCTATTTACCCTGAGTGCTTATAGTATGCCCTATTGAAAAATTTCTGTGCTTAAATTCAGCGTGTGAAGAGTGTTTTACTGTACGTGTCCATACAACCTGCGAACAACATATTGGCCTGGGTCGTTTACAGTGGGTTCTCATCACTTACAGCCTTTTAGCTGCGCTCAGCTGCCTGTTGTGCCCCGCAAACCGAGAGCACGGATGAAGGTCGCCGAGGGCAGTGCCGCGGGTGCGGGGGGCAGTGGCGGCTCTCGGGGCGGCCCCTGCCGCCGTCTTGCCGGACAGGCAGCCTGGCTGTTGGCTGTTGCCATGGCTCCAGAAAGCCGGAGGAGCCCAATGAGCTGTTTGCGGCCGCGCTGGAAGGACCAGCCATTTTGCTGATGGAAAACAATGTGACATATTATGCTGTGCTGTACTGGGGAATAAACAAAACAAACAAAAAAATATCGTCGGAGCAAACAGAAGAAAGAGGCGTATTAGTGAGTAATGACGGTGGCTCAGCGTGCTTACAAGCTGCCATTTTGACAAACTAGTGACTGCCGGTCCTGCTAGCTGATCGGAGGAGGTGGAATGCAGGCTGATAATGCTGCATATATGCTGTCAGGCAGTGGAACGGGGTTTTGCCTTGTAAAGGCAAGGTTTCTTTGCAGTGTTATCTCAGCAGCTCGCTAGTTACTCCGCGTGAAAGCCTGTGATCAGGAGAAGGGTGTTGCCTTTCTTTCTCTTCCTGCTCGTGTGCGCTGCTGGCTCCGCGAAACGGCCGCTACTGAAAAGCAGGTGTGCAGTGCTCGGCACTGCCGGCTGGGAACGAGCCCCTTTTCAGTCTTACCTGCTTATTAGCAGATTGTTTTTAGGAGTGCTTAAACGTCTCTGGACTTCCCTACAAAAGGAAGCAGCTGAGCATCTTGGCTTGTGTGAGAGAGGTATGCCTTTAAACGGACTATTTTGATTTTGTAAAATAAAACTGAGCTAAATTTCACAAGACAAATAAGCCTCTTTAGGTATCTTTGCATTTAAAGGTTGACTTTAGTCAGTGGCTTGTTTAGAGTGGTTGCCGAATTAATTGAATGCATTTTTGTTAAACATTTCAGTGTGATGTTCCATATGGTTGCTGATTCAGAAGGACGTTGATAAAAATTTATGCGTAGATTTTCTACTAAAAGAAAAAGATTTTTATTTTGTTGGTTTTCCTTGTGGTTTTTACTATCAGGATAGCATGGATGAAATAAAATATTATTGAACTTGTAAGCGCATTTGAAAAGCCTTACATAATCGAATTCATCATTGTTGAAATTCATGCGTTGTGTTCAGTCTCAGTGTAACTAGATTTAAATTGTACAACCGCTGCTGTGCTGTATGTAGGTCATAATAAAATGCAGCTTTTTCACCAGCTTTTAATGGACTGCATGCTCCAGTACTGTGGCTGTTTAGTTTGTGGTACTTTTACTGTTAAGAGTAGTGGTATTACTGCCAGCTCACACCTTCTTTTAAAAGCTGTAGCACATACCGTGCTAGACAGAGCACAACACACCCATTGTGTCCCTCCATTTGGCTTTCAATAAAAGGAAGGAAATGAGCACTCCACATGGAGTTCTAGTACGTTAATAGCACAAGACGGTTAAACTTTATGGAACAAACTCAGTGATTCTGAGATAGGCTAGAGAAGGTAGAGAAAATAAAAACAAAAGAACATATGTAAGGTAATAATAGAAATGGGAGAGGTCTTCTAATTAGGACTATATGTTAAGGCTGTGAATTTTCAGTGTAAAATGAATTGTTCTGAACAGTTATTAATCACCTCTGCTTTAGAGATGAAAACTGTAGTTAGGCCTAGGTGAGTAAAACTACAGTCTCTTAGTAAAGATAGCATTTGTATTAAAAGTAGCATTTTATGAACTACCCATTGTACTCTCACTGAATAATACAATTTCTGAATTAGTTAATTACAAAGTACATTCAATTTTTCTTACTACTGAACTAAGTATACTGATTAAAATTGCATCTATTGAAAATTAAATTATATTTTGGCCTAACTTATTAAATAATTATGTGGATTTAAATCACACTGAGATGAGCCATTTGGATAGTTGAGTGGGCGTGAAATCAAGAATTCAAAGTCTGGTATCTTTATCGTTAAATTAGTAACAAGTGCTCTGTAATTAGGAGCCAAATTCCAATGTGTTGTTTCTGCAAAGGTATTTGGACAACATGTTCAGCAACTATTGCCCAAATGCAACATTCCATTTGGAAACAACAGTATAAATGGATTGCTACTATGCATTTTCTCAATTACAAAAGCTCCATCTTACTTGAATCATTCCAGGATTTTGTTATGCAGTGAATGCACATCCCAACTTCTTTTTCTATACCTCTATGTCGGGGTCACACAGTAAGTTGTTTAAAGAAGTGCTTTCATCAGTGCTCTATAAAAAGGAATGCGCATTTACAGTGTGATACTAATGAATATTTATGATTGAGTCTGTAGTGATGATGAAAATTATAAACAAGCAGAGCTGGTATTTACTATGTTTGTAAGGCTTTAACAAAGAGAGCTTTTGTTATAACAATAAGAGATACAGCTATAGCAGTATGCAAAAAGTGAAGGATCTTGCAGTTCAGGATGGGTAATCACACTATGAAGGATTTATGATGTAAGAAAACAAGTGAAGACTAGCTATGGCTAATCACTAAACAGTGTGCACCCATTAGGTGCTAATAGATGCATCTTATATTAGTGTCTGTTATTTAAAGCAATATTCTGTACTCTTTCCATTCTGTTTTCTCCCTTTGTCTTTTTTCTCGTATCACTTCCCAGTTTCTCTGTTTCTTTACTGTCTCTTTGGCAACATCTGATCCCCTTACAGCTATTTGTAAATCAAATCAGTGACTGTCAGTAACGGCTATGGAGGTGCTGCAATAGAATCTGGTGTGGAGGAAGAATTTAAATGAGTTTGAGGTAAGAAACAGTGACTAAGAGTGTATCTAGTAAGAACTAATTCCACATGATGTAAGGTATAAAGGCATAGAATTGAGTCACTGGTGTAGAAATCAAATGGGCTGGGGGGGGACATTTTTCAGCTCATGAAGAACTGAAGTATACTTAAAAGGTTTAAAAGAAGACCTTAGTAATAGGGTGCAGGATGAATTGGGTATTTTTGCATTAGAAAGGGTTGACATCAAGTACCAATTGAAGTCATGAAGATTTTCAGGTTTCACTGGAGCTATGACTTTTATCCAAGAGATGATTATACATGATTTGGAAGTCTGTAGGCTGTGCAAAGTCAGGCTCTCTCTTGGTCAGCAGTAAATAACATCAGCTGCCATGCTTTAACATTACAGTCACTTCAAACATACTTTTTTTTAGATGGATGACCTCTGAAGGTGATGCCAGGTGCATGTGTTGTGCTCATAAACAAAAAATGCTCAACAAAGTTAAAGCAGGCAGTTGAATCCTAAAATGTAGTATCATAGTAAAAGATGCAAATAGTAATAGAAATAACAGAAAAGGATTACCAAAGTAGGTAAAATCGAGTAACAGTTTTTTTTGTATGTTTTGTTTAAAATAATCAGCTTTGAGCAAACCGTGACAAACATCAACCAACCATGCAGTAACCATGCAGTCTGTGGAGCACAATAACCCTATGAGAGAGTTAGTATGGGAATGTTCTATCTACCCTCAACCTGTGGACTATTCTTTGTGTACTTACATATATGACCAACCTGTGAGTAACAGTAGAAATGGCATGTGCCCAGGGAACACACTGAGATATCAAATTAGGATACATTGTATAATGTTACCCTGTGGAACAGCTGAATGTCACTTCTGTATCAGGTATTGAATATAATACAACAATGATGAGGTTGCATCTGGAGCAGGCAAATTGCATCAGATGTGACCTTGGAATAGTGTTTCTGCTTCAGTGAGGCTGTCTGGACAAACATGGAAGTAAGTTGACAATAACTGCTTGTTTGTAAACTAGAATTTTACAAATGTATACTTTTGCATTGTGTCTTACTGCTGCAATATTGATCACTTCCCATGTCATTGTTTCAGTATTGAATTAAGCATGATACTCATTGCCAGTTTGTATTTTCTTTCTTTATTATTGGATGTAGTATATAGCTTCAAATCTGAGAGATGACTGTGCCATAGATATTCTGTCTGTGGTGATGTGTTTTCATGAAAGTGTTTTAACAAAAGTTGACCTTTCTGAAATTCTGAGGCTTTCTAACATTCTAGGGCTAAAACAAAAGCTAGAAAGACTTTTCAAGGCAGTGATGTAATGGAAAACTTCATGTATGGAAGGGAGAGAAGCAAATACTTTAAAAGGCAGCATATTTCTTTGAGTAAAGGATGACCACATTTTAGATCTACTCCTGCTTTCAGGTTTTTCTGAAGCATGAAATTTATTTTTCTGTTCAGAGGTATTGTTCCATAACAGTGATACATCATAGCTAATGCTGCAGTATAGCAGGAAATTCCAAAGATAGAGCCTTTTCTTCTGCTATTTCTAACATCTTTCCCTAAATAGATTGGTTTATTTTTTGTTATCTTTCCATACTGAATAAAGATAGTGTTCTGATTCATCCACCCTTTAAAACCTCACCAACCACCAACAGAGTTGAACAGCACAGATCTGTTCTGTGTCCTTAAGTAACCTGAATAGTATACTCTAAGATTTGATGCTTAAGGTCCCAGGCCTCAAAGTATGGGGGAGGTAGGAATACAATGGCAGGAAAAGTACCCCTTCTTCGTCTCCATCTTTCCTATGATCAGACTATACAGTAGACTTTTTTGTTAGCCTTTTCAGAAAATAGCTATTAAATAATGCTGAGGCATAGAATAATGAAAGCTTTACTTCTTTTAGGGCACTTGTCTTGCATTTTATGTACAAGTGTTAAAGCAGTGTACAGCTGAACTGTTTGATGGGTGAAGCTATCCCTAGTTTGGCAGCAGTTGCTTATTAGCTAGTTTTTTCCACAAGCATAGTGTTTTTTCTCTTTTGCTTCTTCAGGGCCCAAAAGCAAAGGCAGGGAGGCATGAGGAAACTCATGGGAAATGAAATCGTTAACTGCAGTTCTCATAGCTGAAAATAAAATTTTGTGAGGCTTATAAAAGCAGTAAAATTCATTGATTGCTGAAGGTTGCATTTCTCTATGTGATCAAAAGTTATGGTAGGGCCTTTATGTGATAGGGTCTTTATGGCTTTTCAGACAGTTTAAACACAATGGGTCTACTGCCTTACTGTTTGTGTTTTGAGCAGTGTCAATAGGTGAAGTCCCCGTTCAACTGCAGCAAGGATGAAAGGTAGTTGTAATGCTTCCCAAGAGGCTTAGGATTGCATGGTGTAGCATATGATGAGAGGGGGTAGGGATTGTGCTAAGAGCAGGACAGCTATAGAGCATTCTTTTCAGCACATTGCCATGTTGTCTGAGGACTCATTAACTCATTAACTGTAGCCTGTTCAACATCTTTATTGATGATCTGGATGAGGGGATCGAGACTACCATCAGTAAATTTGTGGATGACACCAAG